>CM057004.1:74937942-75402942 GCA_029891345.1 Dryococelus australis | reverse complement strand
TAATGCTTTGTTATATGTTGATTTACGTGTGTGTCACGCGTTAGTCTATATGATTAGTTTACTTAGTAAATCACTTCACTAATCCACTCACTTTTATCCGTTTTGCCCAGGTTGTTTTGGCATCATCCTTTTTTTTGTGATACTGTTCACACTACGCATATAATCCTCGAACGTGTGAGATTTATGAGAAAAGATGGCTCAACAGTATTTTTCGTACTGCAGAAAATTTCGTCCGACGTAGTCGACTCAGGTGCAAAGACGTGATCGCGAGCTCCCGGATTCGGATACTGAAAAGCTGATGAGTGTGCCTTTAGTGGCGACGTAAGGTCTAGTGTTGATCCGTAAACTTATCTTAAAGACCTCGCTATTGAGCGCTGTAATCGACTTCAGTGTGACACGATTTTTTAGGATGTTCATGGTAAAGTGAGCACTTTTTAAGCCCCCCCCCCCCCACAGGCATTAACCACTAATAAATATATCTTATTGCAGCCTCAGGCATTACATTTTGAAGGTGGTGAAATGTATACACTGTGTTTATTGGTCAGATTGCAATGTTTATATTTAAAAAAAACAGCAGGAAGATGGTAATTGGATGAAAGGAAAAATTTAGAAGAGCCTTAAAAAGTGCCCACTTTATCGTGAACAGCCTATAGTTTCCTGGCCCCAGGGCGCGGTGGGAGGAATGGAGAGTTGGAACAATGTACATGTCACAACATATACAGTACGCACGTATTCGTACCAACGACGAACCCAAGAAGAATTTTAACATATTTTCTCTTCGCAAAAATTTCCTCGATTTAGATATATATCTATTGTCATTTGTGATTTCGCTGTACTTGTTAATACTTATCACGGTAAAGTGAGCACTTTTGAGGCCGCTAGGGTCTCCCCCCCCCCCCCACCATCAGCCATGTTGTATCCTTCCACCACTTCTAAAATAAATATTGTCATGTAAGTAATAAACACAGTGTATATATTTCACCGTACTCGAAATTTAACATCTAAGGCTACGTTGAAATATATGTATTGACTATTATGCCAAACGGGAGGGCTTCAAAAAGTGCTCACTTTACCGTGAATAACCTTTGGTTAAAACAAAAGTCTTCAGTTTGTATGTCACCCGCGTGTACATGTTTCGTTCAAACTTCTGATCGACTTTGAAGCTGCTGCGTCGGTGATAAATAATTATGAATTTTATTTTATGGTGGTAGGAGAGAGACACACTTTTTCACACATTTCCTGGGGGTTGACGCAAGTTTGTTAAAGACTGTTCACGATAAAGTGAGCACTTTTGAAATCAACCTTAGAAAGTAATCGCTGCCCCTACCTACATATATTTTAACGGGCTCCCTGAGTCACATGAGCCCAGTAAAGTTGGTAACGATGGGTGGGAAGTAGTTCCGTATCTTAACGTCGAATAAAAAGTGTTAGGTAACGATTTGGGATAACTTAAATTATTTATTTCTCTTCCTCTTTTATTTAATGCATTGAAGTGTAAAAATTAGCAGATTTGTTAAATGTTTACTTTTCTGATACTTTCGCAGTTTGTTGCCCGACGCATGAAATGTGACGAGGCCCATGACAATGTTAATATTACGTAAGGCGGAATAATACACAACGTAAAACAAGTAGATCTTAAACAGGGCTTTCAAAAGTGCTCATTTTATCGTGAATAGCGTATAGCTGTATGAAAGCAAATTTAGAACAGCGGGCTCTTAATAATCACCAGCAAAATTAAAAAAAGATATTTTATGTCACAACAGGTTATATTTATATTTTGGCGTTTCCGTTGATAGCTGTGTTTCAAAGGCCAGCTCCGTTATAGGCTGTTCACGGTAAAGTGAGCATTTTTTAAGGCCCTTCGAAAAATTTTCTTTCGACCAATTTCTATCTTCCCGCTGTTTTTTGATATTAACGTTGCAATCTGATCAATAAACACAGAGTATACATTTCAGCACTCTCAGAAGTTAACTCCTGAGGCTGCAATAAGATATATTTATTGGCGGTTAGTGGCTGTTGGGAGGGCCTTAAAAAGTGCTCACTTTACAATGAATGGCCTATACTATGTTTTCAGAGTGCGTAGTATATCACGAGCGGAGGGAGGCCTCGCTGGGCCCACGCGAACAAGTGGTTCGTTAGCTGTGTGGGGCGTGCTGTCGGATGGACTTCCTGATTAGTCATGTACATATAAATCAAATTTTAAACGGCAGCCGTGTAATTGAACATCAAACAGCACTGCTGTTTGCACTCTACTTTCCCACTTTGATCCCTGCAATCATACGACCGCTGGCAGTTTTTTGATTTCCCTCTGCCGCATCTTCCAGACTAGTACGTGGCATCTCGTGCCAGGCTGAGACAGGGGTGTAAAAAATGTGTGGGCTTTTCGCTACCCAACTGCCTGCTTTTTGTCTATATGCTATTCACGGTAAAGTGAGCTCTTTTTGGAGCCCTCTCATTTGGAATAATAGTCAATAAATATAATATATTTTAGCCTTAGACATTAAATTTCGAGTACGGTGAAATATATACACTGTGTTTATTACTTGCATGGCAATATTTATTTTAAAAAAGTGACAAAGAAAAAAGTAACTAGGACCTCGAAAGTGCTCACTTTACCGTGAACAGCCTATAGTTATGCGCCTGTGCGTTGTTTTATGCTTTACATCGTTGCGCTGTTGCACACTTGAGAAATTCAGTGGTATCGAGCGAGTTAAATTTGCGATTACTGTCTTCACATTGTAGTTACCTAATCTCAAGTTATCCATTGAACTTCGTAATAGGAAAAATTTTTAAAGATATTAAAATAAAAGTTAAACGAATTATAAGTTTATCACTTCTAAAACACAATTCTGTACAAAGTTCTCGCAGTCATTTTAGAGTTAAATAAATCTGTACAAATCTTGCATTATTTTAGCCGTTATATATCGTTTACATTTGTCAGCGGCAACCAAACGTCACCATTAATGGACCACTTTTGGATACGTTCCAATGTTCCTTTTCTTACCGAAACAAGGTCAAAAAAATAAACGAACTGTAAGATCAATCAGCTATGATATAACTCTCATGAAACTTTGAGCGAATATTATCTGGTTGAAACAGGGGCAGTGATTATGTATTACCAATTTGTGTGTTATCCATTCGGCGGTCAGGTTGTGAATACGAAATGCGGCACTCATGGTTGTGTTGATGAAATTCAGGAAACTAGATTTTGTTTAAAAGTTAGTGGATTTAGGTGGCGCGGAAGAATTGTTGCTATGGAGCTAAAATAATTTAAGTTTTCAGATCTTTTCGTCCATATACACATCGACACTGAAGAGCGTGTTGGCTATAAACACTATCATGTTCTCGCTTTAAGGGCGATACCACTTCAACGTTACGAAGATGAAATAGGAAACTTCAACTTCTAAGAACTTTCTTTTCAGCATATATAGTTTTAATTTACGCTCCAACAAAGATTTAAAGATTAAGCCCGTTTACGTGTTTTTGGCGCGTGAGCAAGAAAATTTTTTTTGTGCTATGTACAAAATGGACTTGCATGTAAGCCGGACTGTTCTGCCTTGCATTTTTCTATAAATTGGAATTTTTTGGAGGGGAGAAGACCGTCACCAATGATGCAAATTTTTAGCACGTTCCCCGAAGGCAGGCAGGATCGGGATTGGCAGAGTAAGTAATTGAGAAATAGTAGAGTAGGTATGTGGGGGATGTTAGGAATCGCCATATACCGTTATTACTTTTTTACTCCTTGTATTATCCGATTGAAAAGCATGTTCGAGAAGTTCATAATTTTTAAAACTCACTTCTCTAGCTCTATGGGTACAGTGTTTAAATTTAAAGACTGCGCAATTATTTGACGTGCTGGCGATCTTTGTAGTTAGGTTGTACTACGGCGTGAGGTGATGACATGAAACACTTCATGACGGAAACAGGGATTGTTATTATGACAGTGCTTGATAGTAGCTTGTACCAGTCAGTATCATCAGTGGGCAGTAATCTTGAGTAATTTGGAAGTCTTAAACAAGGTCTGCTCGCTTCCGGATTAAAAGTAATTTTTTTTTGTCCTTAAAACTTTTGGCTAACTCTTTACAGACATAATTTTTATTGCTGCCCGAGGCAGTGCTGTGGTGTACCCTCGGACTCGCGTACATGGGCACCTGGGTTCAAATCCCGGTCCGCCCATCCTTAGTTCGGGGTGGTTACTTTAAACATGCAGTGGAAGATTCCTTCGCCGTTTCTGCTTTTCTGAGCAACTTGCCCGTCTGTCTGTTACCTAGCTGTCTACGAGACGCTTAGCCTTATTTGCCTACATTATCATTTTCGCAAACGTGTGTCAAAATATTTACCCTAGGACCGTCGTTGGTAGTTTAAGAATTGCTGTAGTTTCGGGGTCGAATGTGGGTACACGAACGTTTTCTGTTGTAGCGTACCTGTCGTTATAAACCAGCATGATGTTATTTACGTAAATGTGGGAATTTTGGAAATAATGTGTGCGGGCGCGTGTTTAGGCTTGTGTGTATGGGTGCGTGTGTAAGGAATTGATAACTTTTCCAGTAGCGGGAAAAAAATTCGTTGTGCTCTTTGTAAATTCAAGTGGAAGCAAATGTTTTGGAGGCTTTTGGAATATATTCGTAGTTGAGAACGGAAAAGATTAACTTTACAGAGGATATTAGACATACTAAAAGAATACGGGGAATCGTGAAAGATGAAAGGGAGGTTTTTTTTTAAAGAATGAAGTCCGTTGGACAACACTTAAATGGAAATTGTTTCAGGATGGAGGAGAGGAAACTTGTAAAGGATAAAAAGCAATGCAATTCTTGGATCGAGGAGTGGGGAATTCTGAATCCTTTGGAGACAATTATGAATGCATTTGAAAATCCAAATCCAAGAGAATGGGGAAAAACTGCCACGTGTTTCTATCGTGTTTTTCGTGAGAGTCAAGCCAATTAGTTAAGGGGAGGTATCGCCTCCGTTTTGGATGTAAGCATATTCCTCCAATTTAATTTATAGTTTCAATATTTAGAAACCAAGCTTGTCAAGGCACAGGGAACTACTTAACAGTTTTTCAAAATCCAATATCTTTTATCGTGTGATTCGTTTCACATCTAAGTCAGACCGACAAAATCGCAGCTTCGCCAGCACGATAGAAGTGGTTTGTTCTAATTTTCGTCGTGTCGGGCTCGTTGGGGGTGCCCAAAGAATGCAAACAGCATTACAAAACAAAATTTCTTGTAGCAAATAAACTAACATGGCTCCACAATACTTTTTTTGTATGTATTCAGATATGGTCAAAAACATAGGAGCAGTCACTTGATCGTGAGTTTTATATCGTAAATATTATATATTATACTGGTGACTTGTTTTGGAATTTTCCAACAGATAACCACAACACCTATCGTACAGATATCGCCAGGCTCTTGAGAACACCGAATAAAATATAATGAAATATCATTAGTGTCGGACTGTCGTGTCGTGCTATTGCGACTCCAGCATGAACAGATGCGAATGGCAATCAGGTAGTCGCAAGGCGAATTCTGTGGCGTGCTCGTCCGTAAGGAAGCGGACACGATCAGCAAGTTGCCACATGAACTGTAGCATTTTCTTTGTTTGCCCGCGAACGGAGCTAGGGGATCTGGGGAGCTGGGCAAAGTAGCTTTATTTAAAGAACAGAGGTAGAAGACGCAGCGGCGGCTGTGCGATTATTCCAACAAGGAACGCTGGCCGCGGATCAAGAATGCTATGGCGGCGTCGATGGGCAGGGCCTGCGCCCCGCCCCGCCGGGGCGACGTTGTCAGCACCTCGTCGCGACGTCTTTGCGTGCAGGGGCACATTCCGCCTCTCTCTCTCTCTCTCTCCCCCCCCCAGCCCCCCTTCGTTTTCAACTATCCTGGGCTGGTCGGCCGCGCGCCGGGATGCAACTATGTATGGCCTTTAGTTACGAAACAACGTCTCGAACTTAGGAAGGGAGGATGGTGCAAGCCTTCAGACGCCCTTCGTAAAGGCTGTCCACGGTTAAGTGAGCACTTTTGAAATTAATTTTTAAAAAATGTCACTGCTACTAACGTCATATATTTTAACGGGTGCACTGAGTGACATGCGCCCAGTAAAGTTGGTAACGATTGATGGAAAGTAGTTCCATATCTTAACGTCGAATAAAAATGTTAGGTAACCCATTTGTGATAACTTAAATTATTCCTTTCGCTTTATATATATTTTTTAAATCATCGAAGTATAAAAATGACCAGGTATGTAAAATATTTTATTTTCAATTACATCGCAGTTTCACCTGACCGACGCATGAATAAAGTTATGAGGCCCATGGCAATGTTAATTTTACACAAGGCGGAAAAATATACAACAGGCATACACAGCAGGTCTTTCGAAAGTGCTCATTTTACAGTAAACAGCCTGCGAGGGAACTGCCTAGCGGCTGGCAGTTGCGAAATTTAAATAGGAAATCTCTTTTTAAGGAAATTTCGCCTCTGTGCGTTAATTTTCAAAATAGGCATTTAAAAAAAAAAAAAATGTATTCCTCACGAATGTTTAAGAAGTTTCCTAAAGCGAAGATACTTTCGTAATATCTATAGTCCGTACGAAAGGAATTTATAAAATATATCTTTTACAAATAAATTTAACACTGCCTATGTATAATTGAAAGTATACGCTCGTAGCGATCTTTTCCTAAAAATTCGTGAAAAATACATTTTGTTTGAAACGCCTATCTTTAAAATTAACGCACTGAGGTGAAATTTCCTTAACATGGGATTTCCTATTTTGGTAAATCTCGCAGCTGCTAGGCAGTGCCCTTAAAAGTACGCAGGGCGCTGCACCAGCGTGTGCAGTGCTCAAGGCTCGTCTACAATCGCGTTGACGCTACAATAACGCGTTACAATAAGTCATGAATCCTTGACTCGTATACGCTCTGGCTACAACCGACGTTGAACGTTACCATGACGCTAAACGTAAAACGTAACGCGGTAGAAGTTGGCCAACTTCCAGTCTTTGCGATTTGTGTCAGCCAATCAGAATTTAAGTTGTCGCAAACAAGTGAAAACAAATGTTACAGACGATTGGCAACAGATAGCATCATTATCGCCGTACGTATTTAATTTGTTAATGTTACACGAAATCAATATACAAATAACGCAAAATGCATTAAAAAATAATTTAGTGTAAGTCTGTGGAATCCCTTTTTTACAAAACGATTCTTTTTAAATTTCAAACACAAACAAAAATATTTGCATATATACACCTACATTATTTTTGTTTTTATTCCTGTTAACGTCGATTGTAGACATGCCAGTTTTCTTATGGCGACGTTTAGCGTTTAACGTTTTGTGTCAACGCGATTGTAGACGGGCCTTTAGCTTCCGTCTTCACACTCTCCTGTAAACAGTGTGACTTGTATTACAAACGAGGAAAGCCCAAACATGTACCTATGACTGTACGGTTTTACTTTTATTGTACCTCGTTTTAAACTGCGCAGGCAAGCTCTAAAAATGCTTTTTTTTTTTTTTTTTTTAATTTTCATTAAAAAGCAAACTAGACTTATTTAAAATTGAACTTCCATACAAAACTGGCCGATTATACACATTTTAAAATGACACGTCTGCTGTACCTCGCTCTGTATTAGCGAACTGAGCTAGTCTTATTTCAAATCAAAAGCATGTGCTGTGAACGTTGTCGTGACTTGTAAAATCGTACATAAATCTCCAGAGAACTAATAAGATGTAATTACTAAATTGATGACGCCAGTGTGCGATACAGGAAATGCATTATGCTATTAGCCCGTATACAAAACCAGTTAAACCCAAGAATAAAAATAGATATTGATATCTATGGCTTCTTCTGTTACGAACTGAACATTTTAAAAATGTGCAAAAAGAGTTATATATCTAATAAAATAATGGCGGGACACTAGGTTCAATTCCAAAATACGTTAAATTCACGTTGTTTCCAGTTTAAAAATGTAGTTACACCGGTCTGCCACATTCGCCAATTCAGGAAGTTAAGTATGGATGCTTTATAATTTCTTCAAGCAGAAATAGCTGTATCCTTTTCGTTTAATCATCAGAAGTTAGTTTGGTTAGTAATTATTTTAAGAGTATGTTGATATATAATTATAATTAATATGGTGCAATGGAATTGTGTGTGTTTCAGTACTGCGAAGAGGGGAAAAAACATATTTGTCCAATAGATTTCTAAATGTTTTTATAGTATATTGTACGAATTTATTATACCGATCCTTCGAAATAATAAAGCAGTTCCGCCTCATTCAGTATTCTAGCGTGGCATTTCACTGTTTAGCATCTGCGCAGAAATTATACATTGTCGATGCTTCAGTTCCAAAATGAGCTAAACTCGTACAGTTGCAGGACCAATTAAGTGAATTTTATTTTAATCATTACCATTTGTATTTCGTATGTCATAATATACTCGTTTTGTCCACTAAAACAATTGCTCGTAAGATTTTCGTCGATGCCTCAAATAAGAAAAATTATGGAAGAATTTTTTATTTTCGCTTAACACTTTTTAAATGGAAATTGCTACGTTTGTATATGAGATACTCGTATTTTCTCCATATTCCTAGACATACTACACGAGTAGGGCTAGCGAAAATGATCTGCAATTGTTGCCAAGCCAGTAAGCGGCGTGTCCGCACTGTTAAAAAAGAAATTACTTCATTTTACGGAAAAGTGCTGGTAAAAATTTATCCAAAAGTGTCCGTAAACTCTCCGTAAAATAACGTACACATTGATTTTCAGAAACGTACTTTCCGTAAATTTCACGGAACCTCTCTGTTAATTTCCAAGTTAGGTTTCTGTACTTTCCGTTTCAAATAAAAAGAGATAGTGAAAATGTAATTTTCGTTATGTGGGTGTTCTACCGTGTATAAAAAGTGATATTAAAAAAGTTAAAAATATTTTGTACTTAGGTTAGGTATTAACCCGAGTCAAAAAATTACCAGTCCACGATTCTAACCATTCACCTACAATCCTCACTTAAAAATTGTGGTATAACTTTTATATTTGTATCCAAAAGACAAAAGCAAAAGTTCAGTTTCTATTAAATTTAGTGTATTTTTAGTGTTGCCAAATGTTACAGACGTATGATGCTATTTTTTAATGTTTGAAACAATGGGTCATAGTCGCGTAGATAACCTTACTGTCGCAGAAACAATAATTTTTTTGTTAAAGTGGGCGAAGAAAGCTTCGTGTAGAATCGGCATTGTTCGTCGCCGTAACTCGAAGCCAAAGGGAATACGGAGACTTTCCGTATTTTGTATTTACGTACTTTATTCCGTTTTCGTCATCATGGATTGCCTTTCCGTATATACGCTGTACATTTCCGTAAAACATTCCGTAAATATACGTAGATTTTTAACAGTGCGGTATTGGAGTATGAATTATTGTGTTCACTGCGTACTGAGAACCGCAGACGTAAATCGCCGCTGAATTACGAGGAAGGTGATGGAAAATCTGCGAGGGTAGGGTGACTGCCAAACTGTGAAGCCTGGGGGAAATGCCAAATCAGTATCGCCACGACCTCGAGTAAATTGGTAACTTTCCACCAAGGCGAAAGGAGTTACCCCAACTTTAACAGGCAGTTGGCTCTCTCCTGAAGGGTGTCGCTTCTCCTCTCATGTGTCCTTGGCCGAGCGTCGTGTCGAGGGCACACTCGCACCTTCGCTAAAAATATGCTCCCACAAGCTTGGCTGTGCCGCAGACTTGAGCACAGAAATATTTGTCCTTTTCGTGGTTTATCCTTTCGAAATTTTACACGGGCATGACTTTCATTGCAGTTGTTGATGTAGTTGTAACACCATCTTACGCCTGTAGTTATATATATATATATATAATTTTTTTATTTAGAAAGTTGTAGTGCCAGAAAACTATATTAATTCGTTTCGTTTATTTTAAGTATTGGTTTGCTCGCGCTCAGGGTCAGTAATACCATTATTGCCAGTGGCTAGGCTCAATTAAAATAAGCGTGCGAGTGCAGTTTTATGTGTGTGTATGCGTATGTAGAGAGATAGAGGAAGAATGTTCTAAACTTGAGGAGAAAAACGCCACATGCTGTCTGACATAGTCGAATTTTTTCAAAACATTATTATATCTCCTCGACACATGCTTATAGTAGCGTCTCGATATGTTCAGAAATACCACAATAATAACAATAATAATAAGAATGAAATTTGTACATCCAGGCTTATGCTACATTTTCATACGTTCTTGCAACTTCAAAGTTTAACACTTTTTGCAGCTCTTGATAGCAATACCTTGTTTATTTTTAAAAATACGCATGCGTTGAAATATGACAAACTAAATCCGCATGTTTGACCCACCCTTAAAAATTCAGACAACCGTTTAATTATTTTTTTTGCAAGTTAACTGGGAGCTGTGCGATTGAATTCTAGTTGGAATTGAATAGGGTCTTATACATTACCTACAATGACTAGACGCTGTATGCAGTGGGTAAGGTGCAATTGAATTCTGAATACTAGTAGTTTATTGCTAAAATCAGTAACACTTAGATTTTTTTTGATAAAGGTCTACTTACTAAACATTTGAAACAAACTATTAGCTAATTAAAACACCAGTTGATTATATATGTACGGAAATAAACAAGGCCGGAATACGTGTGCAGTAACCGTACTGTGAAAATATCAACATGGCATTAGCATTCTTTGTAGTTTCCGATATGGGCTGGGAAAATCATCCACTAGCACACGTTTAAAAGCGGTTGAGGGGGATTGTAGCAGGAATTAGCCTATTAAAGTGATGTACGCCAGTGTGTGTAGAGAAGCAACTGTTCGTAATTTCCGTCATTTCACGCTCTTACATTCTAGCTGAATGGCTTCTATCTTGGAATTCGTTGACATTGACCTGAAGTTGATATGCCGCCAGTTATTACTGCGTATTATCAATGTGTAATTCTTAGTTTTATCATTTTTTTGTTATTATTTTTGTATGTGTTTTAGTGTCTGTCTAGTTAGGTCATCAAACTGGTCGGTCGGCATTCAGTAACTTAATAAACGCGAGAGAAAAAAATCGCTGGTGAATTTGCGCGTATAGAGAACAACGGTGCATCCTAGGATCCTCGATTTTATTACATTTGTCGGTAATATTTCATGTATGTTTTGTTATCAAAACCTAGAAATAAATTCCAAGGTTTCTGTTGTGTTTTAGGGCGGTATCATACGTAGATATCAATAAAGAAATCCGTCAAGCACTTTTTATGACGTATTTTTGATCGGATAAGTGTTACAACCTACAAGTATACTATTGTATAAATAATTATTTTTATTTAATGATGTGTACAGGCGTATACAGAACAAAAGTTTAATAATAATGATAATAATAAGTCTTATTTTTGTGGCGAATTACGGTATTATCGCCACTTTACATAAAAATATAACTTAACACTTATTTTTCGGGGGGAAAAAAATAAACAAAACATGTCTACTGTAAAATTATGAGGTAACTTATATGAAACATATAAAAGTAATATACATTAAATATAAATAAGCTGAAGAGTAACCTTACTAAATTCCTCTTTTGATGTATGTTTAAATGTGTATACGTACATGTATATGCAGTTTATTATGCCTATTAAATTGTGATTTTATGTTAAAAAACTAAAAATTCTATTTTCAGATTTTTTTCTCTCTTCGCACTGAAATATAACGTGCAGGCATAATAAACTAATTTAAATTGCTTATTCCGGGCGACTATCAACTGGAAATTATTTCTTATCGTTTATGAACATGCACACTTACCATTTCCGAAACAGTAGAATTGTGTATTTTGTACATACCATCGGTTTAGAGGGGGATGGTACATGAACTAAGAGGCAGGAAGTTGTGTGTGCTGTGTCGTAATTATTTCGCGAGATATTTTACAATTTTGTTTACGAATATAAAAAAAATGACACATCCAGTGGCTCTTTAGAGCGTGACACTGGCGAATTTTCTTAAAATTGTATATTTGATATTCTATGCTTGATATCAGTTCTGCGTGTTACAGTATTGGCGAATCAACCCTAGTTTAAATATATATGATGCGCACAAGACGAATCTCAATCATAGCAACTGTAAAATTGTTTAAAAAAATTGAAACACAGTTTATTTCCCATTCTCGCCCCCAAATCAGTCTCTCTCTCTCTCCCCCTCCCTCTCCTTCTCTCCCTCTCTCTCCCCCCTCTACCTACCACTCTTCAGTCTATAAGTAAAACGTACGTTAACAAAACTCCAAAGCAGCATAATTTTTAATGACGATGCAACGGAAGAGGAGGTAGAATTCTTACTCCAAAGCAACATAATTTTTAATGACGGCGCAGCGGAAGAGGAGGTAGAATTCTTCTCAAGATCACGATTATTTAGACAAGATGGAGATTTTTGGACTTTCGCCATTGCGATGCAGATGTCTGTCATGGAAAAAACAGGACTGAGCACAAAAAATACTTTAAAAAGTCAAGCAACCTATGTATATAGGTTGCAGACATCTGCATCGCAATGACGAATGCCCAGAAATTTCCCTCTTGTAATTCACCCCCATTGCACTATTCTTTCAAAGAGCACACGATTATTTTCTTTTTAACAAACATAATTTGACGAATTTAGTATTTTATGGAGTAGTTATTAGCCTTCTGTTTCTGTGGTGGAGTGATCTTAAAAATGCAAATATTAATATTCTGAAGAGCAAGTTACTACGTGGTACGTGACCCGTTCAGCTGCTCATGTGTGTAAACTTTATCCTTTCTAAAGTGGCAGCAGATATAAACTATGCCAGCCTCACAATCAAATTCAGCGACCGGCTTGTCGGATCACAATATCCCTAGTAGCCGCCGGCAATGTTTATATCTGTTGCCACCTTGGAATGGATAAAGTGTAGTCAACTTCGCGAAATTATGTTCCTACGAACTATTTTGACAATACAAACCCCCAGAAATGTTTTACACCGCCGGGGTTCGTGAGCTACTAGGTTGCTCACGACCCAAAAGAAAGTATGGGATAAAATCCACGCTGTCTGTCCAGCATACCACGCCAGGCTTTACGAATGTAATGCGCCGACTGTTACTGCGAACATTTTTCGTGTACAATCACATGTGGTGCTTTTCTTGTGTGTGTGTTTAAAAACTACTTAAGCACTGTTTATATGCACTTCTTTGCACAGTTCAGTAGCCTGTAAATTTTTTTTTCTGGTTCCTAAACTGTAATGCAAATTTTATCCTATACACTGCATGGTAATAATACCACACATCAAGCTGCAGATAAATGAATGTTTGGCATCGCTGCTATACAAAATTGGTAATTTCCCTATGAATTTGACTTTCCGGAGCAAACGTAGGAACCATACAAAGAATGTGTAGGGGAAAACACCACTCCTACTTTCTCAGTAAGCGTGTAAGTAGAAGACTATTGCAGATATTGGCGCAACTATATCATCCAACTAAAATTAACGCAAATTTCTCACTTTCAAGCATCATTTTTTCTATCTCTTCTTCAAACACGATTCATCTCTTCAATCTCACCCCCCAAAATCAAGATAATTTGACCCAATTCTGCGTTCTCAATTAGGGGCACTTTTTTTAAAACATACTTTGTTCACTCTTTGATCGGTGGTCCATTTTCAGGGTGAATGACGCTAAAGTTAGGCCAAAAGGCAAATATTTTCTTGAAATTTGGAGAAAAAAAAAAACACGAGAAAAGTATGAAAATTCTTGGGATTTCATCAAAAATATGATGATTTAGCTCGCAAATGAGTCTTTAAAGAACCACACACAAAGAGCGAACACAAGTTGAAAACTGATTTTGATTGTGAGGGTATTCAGATGAAAGGACCTGTCCAGTTACCATAGTGAGGCCCAGTGGTCTATTGCATATAATGTAAGGATAGCAGAGAAAGTTTATTAAGAATGTGCAGAGATTTGGGCGGCTCTTAACAGCGAGGTCTTGAGAGCCGATGAGGGTGATTGAGGTGAGTATGGTGCAGGCGCCGGGATGAAGGGGCGGGGGAAACGGGAGATCCCCGAGAAATCCCGCCGATCAATGGCATCGTCCGGCACGATTCCCACTTGTGAAAATCCGATGATTTTGCCGGGTATTGAATACGTTTCGCATTACTGGGAGGCGAGCGGACTAACCGCTCGACCACCGCTGCCCCATTTATTAAGAAGCTGATTGCCATATCAGTGGGCCTGTACCACACATTTCTTTAGTAGGACGAGCCAAGTGAGGACTCCAAATAAGTATATGAATATGTACATAGCATATAGGATTATGTCCCATTCGCTACCACTTATAGTCCATTTTGAGTTCTTTTTCTCCTATATTTTAACTTTGTTTTGCAGACAACCCTTTTTCCTGTGTATTTTTTCTTTGCCTTCAAAAAGTTGTTCATCGTTAATGGTATGTAACGCTGGTAACATGCAAGGTTTGGCTGAAACTATTCTGTGTCAAAGGGTTGTTGGTCCAGGTGAAAATATGGCAGTAAATCCGGTCTGTACAATTTACAAGGTCCTTCGTTTTGCATTTAATTACGTTTTATTGCGTTTTATTTGCGGTGAGAGAGAGAGAGAGAGAGAACCGGATTTTTTCCGTTTACTTTTCACCATTAGTTACCACTGAAAGTTTATTGCACAAAATTCGTGCTGAACATGTGTTAAAAAGAAAACGATAATACCAAAAAACAATTTCGTTTGTAAAAAGTTATGTCTTAGAAGCAAGAAGGAAGAATCGCCCGTGCCCGCGCACTGCGGAGTCGTCGTAAATGTTGAATGTGCATTCTACCACCCATCTGCACTCGTGAAGGTCGGCCTTGTCATTTTCCAAACAAGTCTCGTGGCGAGCGGCTCTTTAGCGTATTTGAGAAATATGACCGAAGAAATGCACGTGGTGAAGTTCGCGGACGTACTACGCTTGACTTTATGTGACTGCCCACAAATCATCGCGAAGCAAACAGTCTGAAGTGACGAGTTTCGAGGAAAGTGCTGATTTTGGTGTTCATTTTTCACCGTACGCTAATGCAGTAGTTCAAAGGAAAGCACTTTTTTTTTTGTATGTGGTACTAAACGAAATACAGTGAAGCTCTGTCAAGAAGTTTCTGAAGGGACTGAAAAACTTTGACTTACTAACAGGGAAAACATCTTACAAGTGTCAAATTACATGTTAGTAACATACCAGTGAAACCGACGTGTTCCTTTATACAAGTGACTGGTCCTATCCACAGGTGCACTGAGACCAAAGCGTTTAGTATTTAACGTACTTTCTGTTCCTGCAGCACTAGTATTTTTTTTTATTTAATTAAGCGTGAATTGGTGTTTTTCAAACAGGTTTCGAGGACATTTATGTTTTCGCGCTATTGATGGCTATCAAAATATTTGGTATTTTTTAGAAAAAATTTTATAAAAGTAATTTTTAACAATAATTACAGACACTTTTTGTTTGCATTTCTCATTTCATGTCCAAAGTGTTGAATAATAATACAGGCTTTTTTCTTTCCTTCTCAGAAGGAAGGCAAGGTTACGTCTTATATTTTGAGAGAAAGCAAAAGTCTGGTGTTGCTTACATTTCGAAGTTTGACTAACATAATGTTACACGCACTGCGACTGGCAATAGGTTGCTGTCCGGCGCTGTGGGGGTGAAACTACCTCGACTCTCCCCTATCACCGGATCGACACGCTCGCTGCCTTGTTGCTTCCCTTCTCCTGGGAAACCCGTGGATGATTGACAACGGTGGTCGAGCTGTCGCGCCGCTCGGCTTCTGGCTGGCGTCATAGTCATTCCTCCCCCCCCCGCAGGAGATGCCGACAAATTTAGCGAAGGCGCAACGATGGAATTAGTGAAATTTCTGTATGACGGCCTATAAATGTATAAATACCGCCGCGGTCCAGCGGCCGGCAGTCGTGCCGTAGGCCATCTGGCCGAGTGCCGGAGCGAAGTGTGGTCCGTGAGATGAGGCCTGCGGACGAGGTGTTCGTGGTGTGAATGTACGAAAGGACGTGAAACCCGATGAGCGAGGCCTACTGTGCGTGAGTGCGCTCGGAGAACTCTTGAACCTTGGGGACTGGCGGGACATGGACTGAACGGAGGCGGGACTGGACATGTGATACGGATTTTATTGTAAATATTGGAACTGTAAAATATGGACATATAATTTATAAGGTGGTTGAATAGATTTTGAAACACTGTCTATTGGGACTGTTTTTTAATTATTTAATTTCATTGAAGGTAATTATACATTGTATCGATCGAAGCCATTCATTGTAAACAGTAAGTGGTATAATTTGTTGTGAGAAGGTTTATCGAGAGAATTTTCTTTGTAGTTATTGAAAATAAAATTGGGAAATTATAATTAACTCTTTTATTCAGTTAAGACCTCCATCCGTTAACGAACTTGATTTAACCCACATACTTTTGTAACTATATAATATATAATAAATTAAATATATATCTATATTAAATTAAACCCACTGATGACGTAACATTTTATTATCCCCCGAGACATAACTGTTAAGTAAACGCCAGCAATAGTGCATATTTTGCGAATATATTGTTTAACAAATATGTGGCAATTTATTTATTTTGGAGTTGTTCCATAGCAGGTTTTGTAACGTTGTAGTATTTCTAATTTTATATTTACCTTTTACAGATATTATATTTATCTATGGTTGCAGATTATTTGGTTATGATTACGATTAATTTAATATAAATTTCCAAATTAAACTTTTTTGTGTATTATATGATATAAACAAGTACCGTGTAAAAGTTGGCTGTATTATTAATTTATTGACATTGCGATCGTGTGTAGGTCATATTAGATTTGTTTTAGAGGATTTTCGGTATTCCAATTGTGTTGGTTACTATTCAATCGACCTTAGAGGGTATTCTGTGCTGAAATTCTTCATTCACGTCGACGTAAAGAAAATTATGCTGGTTGGCTCTCGTCTCGCCATTGCTGGTTGGAGGAGAGCTGTGGCGTGGTTCGACGACAGCCAATCAGAGAGCAGGTAACAACAGAATATAGCTGAAGGGAAAATCGAACGTAATATACTTAAATAAAGAATACAACCACCGTCAAGGATGGACGTGTCGTGGAAATTATTCAGAAGAAATGAAATAATATATGTATGTTTGAATATAATAATTACTACAAGATGTTTTTGAAATCATCGTAAAAGGAAACCAACGATAATTATTTTAATTTTTGTTTGAGAATAAGTTCGTAATATTTGTCGAATTTGTTGGAGAATAAAGAAAATGAGGGTAATTATTTAAATATATTTTTAAAAAGTCAAAGCCCAATGTTTTGAATTTTTTTGGAGAAGAAGAAAAGGCAAATAAAATTTCGAGAAACTTTGAATTTCGACCTTCTGATTTCTATTGAAATGTTACAGCTTCAATCCATGCTCACTGTTTCCACTTCTGATTTGTAAATACAAACCCTTTACGAAATACTTTTGGTTACGGATTGTCGATAAGGCGCCTGGCTAAGTAAGAAATGACAGGCAGATTTCGGCATGCGGAACGAAAGCACGTTGTATGATAAAATTCCTAGGAGCAGAGTGTCAAGAAAGGAGTCTTTAGTCAACTTTAAAAGTCGTTCTTTACTGGGTGGCTGCGTAGGCCCACGGCGCAGGAGACTAGTTCGATCTCTTTTTTAAGTGTCTAAATCACGTCTTGTGCAGAAATTCTTCATTTACGGAAATTTGAGTTTCATAGTAGCCTAATTACCGAGCATTCCCAAGTGTATAAAATATACATTTTACGAGTTGTTTTATATTGTTGTACATTTTTTCCCTGTGTATTTATTAGTCATAAAAATGCAGGGACGTTTTGATATTTTAAAGTTTTTTGACTTCGTTTTTCATCATTAGTTCGGATTTCAGGTCTGTATTGCAGAGTAAGGCCAACTGCCGAACTTCTGTAGAGGCATTTTAAAATTGTACTTCACCAAAACACTAATCAGTAGGAAATGAAAGAATTTGTCTTATTGGGTTACGCCGAGCCTTAAGTTTATTTTGTTACTGCCTGCTTCAATCGCCCGTAGTGACACGATTGTGTTCCTATATATAGGAATCGCGAATGTGAGTCTAGCATACAAAATTAAATCTCCTTCACAAAGTGATGGTATATTCCGTATATTTTAATACTGATATTGGAAGCGTTGGCCAAAAATTTGTTAGCTCAGCACGTGTCTTGATCATTTCGCAGCTGAGAATATGTCGCTGCGTTGCCTGATTTAGTCACAGACTTAATAGCATGGCGCCTACTATGGTGTGGGCGTGCCCGTCCTCTCATTGGTTGGGCTAGGCTCTGGCAGCGGGTCGTGTGTGTCGGATTGGCTACTGCATGCTGTAAAGATTCCCCTATTGGCTGGGCTGCCGCGTGGTAAGTTAAGGCCACGGTCCTGAGAGAATTAATTTTTTGTACCCAAACGGGAGCCGCTATTGTAAAATCCTCTCACAGTTTGATTACAAATTGTTTTTATTATGTAGTCTATTTTTTTTTTTCAACAAAAAAACTGTATAATTTCAACTAATTAATAAATAAACAAAATTTTCGTTAATTTATTAATTGGATAAAACTATAACTTTTTTGTGTTTGGAAAAATTAGACTACACAATAAAAACTATTTGTAACAAACCTGTAAGAGGATTTTACAATATCGGATCCCCTTTGGGTACAAAAAATTGATTCTCGTAAAAGTTGTAGAAATGAAGGATCGGGGCCTTAACAGACGCTGATTGGCGAACTTGCGCTCAGGACATAGTTGCTAGACAGCGACGCCATCTTGCTGGCCCGGCGCGTGCGTGCGGCTGGAGTCCACGCGGGAGAAAGCGCTGTTTCGCTTCTGCATTCTTCAGTATTCCGTGTTCCCGTAGTGGGCGGCTTATCTGGGACACTTGTCTCGTGTGTTATGGATTGCTCGGGCGGCGTCTTCTCAGCCGTATAGTCTGGCGCTTCGCCGCGGCGCCATCCATAAAAAAAATTATCATTGCGCCAGTGTGTGATGACGCGCATATCTCATTGTTGCTAAACTGCCTTGGTTATTGCACGTCATTTAACGTATCGGATATTGGATGCGGTCTGCTAGTCGCTCGTAGAGAACGCTCGGGCGAGTCTGTTCTCTTTGCGTCAGTTAACTTCTCCGCACGCATGCATATTCTGTTAACAACTTTGTGTTGCGTGTTTAGCAGAATATAATTTGTATAGGCTGTTCACGGTAAAATGAGCACTTTTGAAAGCTCTGCTAAAGATCTACTTGTATGCACTTTGTGTATTCCTCCACCATATGTAAAATTAACATTGCCATGGGCCTTATCACTATTCATCCACCGGTGAAACAGTGAAATTATTAGGAAAGTAAATATTTTATAAATCTGCTCAATTTTACATGTCGGTGCATTAAAAAAAAACAGAAAGCGAAATAAAAAAATATATAAGTTATCACAAATGGTTAACCTAACACTTTTATTCGACGTTAAGATACGGAACTACTTTTCATCCATTGTTACCAACTTTGCTGGGCGAGTGTCACTCGGTGCGCCCATTAAAATGTATGCAGACAGGGGGAGTGACTTTTTTTAAGGTTAATTTTAAAAGTGCTCACTTTATCGTGAACAGCCCTTAGGAAGAGATATTGCCATTTCCGGTTATAATTCGAAGAGGGGAGAGATTTGGTTGGCTCTTAACATCGAGATCTTGAGAGCCGAGGAGTGTGAAATAATGCGAGTATGGAGTAGCACCGGAATGCATGGGCATGGGAAACGGGAGATCCCCGAGAAAACCCGTCGACTGGAGACATCGTCGGGCACGATTCCCACATGCGAAAATCCGGGAGTGACCCCGCCGGGAAACGGACACGGTTCACCTTGACGCGAGGCATGTAGTCTGACCACTAGACCACCGAGGCCCCTTTTATAATTCGGTATTAAGGTAGAAGGTATATTAGTGTGTCTTAGTTTTACTTGTGCAATTGGCCTGCAGGACTCGGAACTAATATTAAACGTTCAGCACCTTGAGGTCCTCGTTCACTCCGCGTGACCGGGATCAACAGGAGAATGCGTTCTGCGTGGAATAGCTAATGAACAAGTGACCCATCTTCGAGCATGTGAAAGACTTTGGTAAATGGCTTGGTGCCATCTTATAACGTGAAATGATTGGGTCTCTGCTTGGAAGACAACTTGTAAGGGAAACAAAAACTATTTGGTATGTACTTGAACCCGTTGCACCGCGCGTTTGTACTCTTTAATATATTTTAACGTTAATTATTATTCCCCCTTCTTTCCTCTCTGATTCTTCCCAAGAATCATTTGTCTGGCGCCTCTTAACATACCAGCCAGATGTCTGGATTTTCAAAAGAATGTCTTGTCGCCAAGTGTGATGGTTTGGCAGGCGATTGTTGACATTGTTTCCAAACTTGACAATTAATTTTCTTGAAACTTCACGAACGACCACGCTTATGAATCCTGTGTCTGTTCGGCTGTACCTCTCATTCATTGACCCATACTTCACACTGGTTATTTTGATGTTTCCAGTAGTCTGTGTGGTTCTTGTACGTCGCACGTCGCGGGACATGATGGGAATACGCAACCCTGTTATACAAAAGTAAGTAACCTTTTTTAATGAAAAATCTTGTGGGTAACGTATTATCCGGAACAAACACAATACGTAGGTAGTAAATATCTGAATCATTTTTTCCTCAGGTACTCTATACAATATAAGTACAATGCAAGCAGCTGAAACGTTGAACTCGACTTCCTTTTGTTTGCGCGTGATTTTATCATATTCGGTCTCGCACGCGCGCGTACAACTGAGAGAAAATGAGAGAGAGAGAGAGAGGGGGGAGAAAGGTTAAATGAGATAGATAGAGAGCGCGCGCGATAAAATGAGAGAGAAGAGAGAAAGATCAAATGAGATAGAGGAAAATAGAGCGATAAATGAGCGAGGGAGAGAAAATGAGGGGGGGGGAGAGAGAGAGAGAGAGAGAGAGAGAGAGAGAGAGAGAGAATAGATCTGGTGCCTCGCGAACATTGTCTAAAATAGCACACGAAACAACGTTACTTGAGACGGCCCACACACACTATGTACCTTCGTGCGCGTGTAGCGCATCTGTGCATTGTACTGACAAGCAGTCACCGTACATAGTTACTAAAACTAAAAACTGTTTTGCGTTATCGGAGTTACTAGTATTTGGACACGAGACATGTGCTTCGTAACGGAGGCAGTATATCTCAACCCACGTATACAACAACGCTAGGCCCTACCGAAATATCTAATTAGTCCACTTTCCCTACATATGTTTGCAAGTCATTCTTATCAGCTACTCAAAGACTTAGATAAACGGATTGTGTGTGTTTGTGTTGAAAAGTGTTTTAAAAACAGAAGGAATTTTTAGTACATCGAATAAGACAAAAAATATTTTGCTATAATTTTCTTATTTAAATGTTAAAAAATTATGTAGGCCTAGTGATTTATTTTTAATAAAAATGTATACATATTTTCATTCTGGGTGTTTCAAAAACCACATTTTGAACTCTTTCCTACCAAGATTATTATAATTACTGTGGTGTTGTAAGTAACAAAGTTAATGTGTGCAAATATGTTTAACTTGCTTTTATCCATATTCGTTTCAGCCACGAAAGTTATCATATAATAATCATAATGTTAACACATATTTATAATAATTGCTTTAATACGCTCGTTTCAGCCACAAAAGTTTTCAATTTTCTGAAATAAAAGTACATAAAATAAATTATTAAAAGTTTTTAATATTACTGACACTATTTTCTAAAGTTCAAACAGAGTAATTATTATGGTGGTCTCGCTTGATATTTATTGCAAAGTGTTATTTTTAATTCATCCAAAAAGGAAAAACGCCTAAATTCGTATTAAAAGTGTACTTTATTATGCTTAATTAATTTTTTAAACATTTAAATAAGTACATTCTAGCAAGATATTAAACGATGTTATAAAATATGTGCATTGTTCTTCCATACGCAACATATGAATCTCACTTTCCTGACAAATATGGTCACGGTTACTTCACAATTTACTGAAGTCATGCTAAGGTTCTACTTCCAGTATATTCCTCCGCCTTATGTAAACTAAGCTTAACCAAGTCTATATTATTATGCTCAAGGGACAGCGCACCGCATTCGTGCGCACGCATTGTAATATAATTTTTCATAAGAACTATTTCTTACTAGGCATTACCAACACGCCTATTTTATTTCTGTTTATTCATATTAAATATAATTTGGAATATTATAATTTGTAAATAAAATTTCAATTTAACCAAAAATTAGGTGCTTTTATGTAAATACAAGTATAAAATGTTCGTGATACGTGGCTTATTTAGGGGGGGGGGGGACGTGTTACTAGGGGATAATTTCAGGAGTGATTCTAAAAGTGTGAATAAACAATAAATAGAGTATACCTTGCGTTTTCTGGGTCACTCTAGCAGTTTCCAAACAGGAAATGGCCAGAGATTGCATACTTCCGCCGACCAAGGAGAATTCCGACCGAGTATTAAACGAGAGGAAAGAATCTAGGTGTGCGCAGTGCAATGGAAGTGGGGCACCCTTAACGAGAAATGCTCTCTAGCGCCAGGTCTGCTTAGAATTATGGCGAGGGGCCGTATTGCGGAAGTTGTGGCGGATCTTCTTCGGCGAGGAGATTGTAGACCGACTGAAAACGACGTTCTGTCTCAGCTTTTAGGACATTACTAGAGCCACCTGTAAATTATTTATGCACAGGCTGTACTTCAACTTTGTACTTGCAGGCTTCCAAATTTCGTTCGACTATCGCCCGCGTTTCTGTGCGAGAAGACATTTTATATTCGACTGCGCCGATCAGAATTAACTTATACCGACATCAGTGGCGTTTATTCAATAGACGCAAGGTAAGCAATGCTTACCTGCTAACTTAAATTATTTCTTTCTCTTTACTTTTTTTAAATCCATCTAAGTGTAAAAAAAATTACCACATTTGTAACATATTTACTTTCCTAATAATTGCACATTTTCACCTGACCTAAGCATGAACAAAGTGATGAGGCGCATGGCAAGGTTAATTTTACATAAGGCGGATGAATATACAACGTGCATTCAAGTAGATCTTAAGCAGGGCTTTCAGAAGTGCTCATTTTACCGTGAACCGCCTATATCTAGTATTTATTTTCACAAACGGGAGCGACAGGCGATGTATTATCGAACTCGCAAGGAACAACACGCCACACGCTCGACCGCGTTCTTTCGGCAGGGTAAGCAGTCGTTCTGTTTGCGTCCTCCAGTCCTACATCTTTCCCTGGGAAGTGGATGAAAATGTCTGCGAAAACGGGAGTTTTCCTATAATTAGAAATATCGTTCAAAATAATATTAAGTTTAATAATACTACATTAATTTTGTTTCCGTTTTTATAACTAATGTTTGGTATTATAAAATCGCAAATACATGTGGAGGGTTGGTAAAGTTGGAAGTTGCGTTTGTTAGTAGAAATGGCTTGCCCTGTAAAAAAAACTCAACACGCCACTGCCTGACATTGAACATCAGTTATTGGCTGGCAGACAACTAAGGCACGTGAGAGGTGAAATTATCCAAACACGAAATAGGTTCTGAACTAACGTTTTTTGCAGTACAACTTGTCATGGGATATTATCACGAAAATCTGACGGCCCCGAAAATTAGGCGTATATGGCTGCTCGTTAAGGTCATACAAACATTCACCACAGGCATAACACCGGACTTTTAACAACGCATGACGTTTCTATGGGGAAGGGGGGGGGGGATGAATTGAAATTAGCAGTGTAGCAGTTGGCTTGAAACGTAATCTCTGTGAGGAGGTAACGCCTTGAAAAATTCGCTATTTTAAAATATCGGGGAAAGTGTTTTTTTTTATTTATAAGAAAACAGCTGAAGCTTGAAGCTTGTATTTTAAATTAAGGAAATAGCTTTTCATTAAAACAAACTTATGAGAAACTTTTACATTTTTATGGGCTATTGAGCTATTATTTACTATTAATATGGTTGTAAATAAAGAGTTATAGGCTATTCACGGTAAAGTGAGCAGTTTTAAAAGGCCTCTTGTTGGGAATAATAGTCAATAAATATATTTTTTATTTTAGCCGTAGATGTTAACCTCCGAGTGTGGTGGAATATACACACTGTGTTTTATAAAAAAAAAATGGCTGAAAGTAAAAAGTAACTACGGCGTCAAAAAGTTCGCTTTACCGTGAACAGCCTGTACCATCCCTGTGGTGCACTTATTCGTGAAGTTGTTAACTTAAATGTCTAAGTTAACTTCTTTAGTCTAAAATTATTTTAAAAACCAGTCATGTTGGAAATTTTAACCTTTGTATGTGCGTGTAAATGTCTATGGAGTCTAGACACTGTATTTTTAGGTTCATCAAGGTAAATGTTTTTATGCAATTTTTCTTAGAAAAAACGAGTGATATTAAATGCACTGTTTTATTAAGTTTTTCTGAGGTAATGCATTGGTATGTGAGATACGTTACAAATAATAACATTTATTAATATTTTATTTGGTATAAAACTGTAGCTCTAGCTCTTCTACGCCATATCCATTGTTAAACCAAAGAACTGTGTACACGGGACGCTGGCTTCAGGGGTTTTGTTAGCCAAGCAGCATCGCAGTTTTATTTCGTGAAAATTGGTTGCTGACTGCAGAATTCAAATATTGTGGCTGCTGCACAAAGGTAGTGTCTTTACAGCTCTCATCACATTATTCGATTAGGTGATAAATTCTGTCATATGCATATATTAGCCCAAACAAGCAGTAAGCGGAAAGATGTAAATTTGGTGTGGAAAATTTGACAAAAATTCTTGAGGGAACTTTGAAACTGAAATTGAGTGGCCAGCCTGACTAATGTTTACGTAAGTTTAAGCGCGAGATTTGGACGGCGCCGAGGGGGGTAAAATGAGTTGGATGTAGAGCAGCGACGGAATGCAATACTGGGGATAAACGGGAGCACTCCAAGAAAGACCCATTGGCCAACAGCGACGTTCACCTCGTTTCCCACATGAAAAAACTCAAGCGTGTAAGCTGAAGAGACTCGTATTTTGGTGTAGTTTGAAATATGTAAAATTATTTAATAAAAGCAGCGTCAAGCCGTTAACAACAGATTCTCGCACGTCTCTACCATATGTACCGAGTTCCATAATCGTCTCGTCTTTTATTTTTGCCATCCAATTGGATTTTGGAGTCGTAACTAGAGCGGAATGGTTTGAACATGGCGAAAACCTTGTGCGCCAACACCGCCTCGGGCAAAGGAAACTCGCGTATTTTAATTCCCGTTCCCAGTAGGTAGATATAAAGGAGCTGCTACAGAACAAAGCCTGCGAACATAATAGTCAACTTATTGTGGCGAGTTAGAAGATGCTGTCTCCAGTTATTCTGTTCCTGCATATATATATATATATATATATATATATATATCTTCCCCTTGCTCTTCAGTATCGGGTGCATTGCGTAAGGGTACAGAATGACTGTTAACAATAATGGCCGAGTTTCGAGTGACGGTAATCTATTACGAGAAGCCTGTATCCCGGAAACCGTAAATTTGTTTTGCAATGTTGTTTTTGCCCGGGCTGGCGCTAAGAGACCACACAAGAGGTCCTATATTCCTGCGTTTCTCTCGAAATATTGTAGTATAGAAGCGAAATATTGCAAATGGAATACTGAAATGAAATACGGAAGCAAAATTCAATTAATGGGCACAGAGCGAGATGACAGAGGAAAATTTAAAGTCGCATGGAGGGAGAACTGTGGAAAGTGGGGAATCAGAGCGATGACAAACGTCCGTAGAAGCGTCGCATTTTACTTTTGGTGGCGATTTCCAGCGAAAACTGGGTTCGGCGTGCTACGTATCAGTGTTGTATGAGTCAGACGAGTTTGGGGATGTATTTACCCTCCTTACATTTAGGACACTGATGTAGGTATATACGCGTTGGCGATAGTGGCTATTCCCACCACGGATATATATATATATATATATATATATATATATATATATATATATATATATATATATATATATATATATATATACATATGTGTGTGTGTGTGTGTGTAGCGTGGGTGATGTACCGGTAAGTTGTTTATGAGAGAACGCGTGGAAGAAAATTCACTTTATACTCGGAATATTTTGAACTTTGAAAAAGCTAGCTACGTGAGGGATTATACTGTTTTGCAAAGTAAATGAGTGTGATGTTACATAACATTCATTACAGATGCTATGTGAACAGAGTGAACGTAACTTGAGAAGGTACACTTATAAACAATCGTTGTTGATGATTGACAGATATGTCTGGCGCAGAGAAGGGTGTTAAGTTATTTGCCGCACGATTCTCTCAAAGATATACTACCACATGGAATATTTCGAAACATGGCAATATTAACGTGTAAAAATAAATGATGTAAGTTGAAAGTAGTGCGTACTTTTGTTTCCGTTTCGTTTATACGTCTTATTTTACCACAGTTAACTCGATGCTGTAGTAAAAGAACTTTTCAAATGCAGAGCTGCGCCGGTTATTTTCTCCAAATGTAATAGTGGGACTAGAATCGGAGTAGCCCTCCATAAATACTTCATTCCCGTGACGGTACCTAGAACCCTGTCGAGCACGGATCGTCTTATTTTCATTCTTTCTGTATAGTGGCCGTTTTCAGTTCACCTTCCCCACTCCTGTTACCACCTTACAATTAGCAAAATACGATAAAAATACCTACCAATTTAAAATGGAAAGAAGTTACGGGGGATGAATAATATCACTAACTAAACACCCATCAAACAAAATGTAGTTATGGGAATATAAAAAAAAAAAAAAAAAAATGTAACTCGAAACTTACGTCGTGCAGGGATGCTGCTGAATAGCTAGGAAAAACACGATCTATCTCTTCCATACGAAGCAAGTGCTGGACTCGCGTTTGGAAGGACCCGGATTAGATTGCCGGTCTCCATTCTGATCTCGATTTTCCGTGTTTTTCGGAAATCACTCCGGGTGACTGCTGCGTTGGCTTATCGCTGCTCGTGATTGCCCTTTGCTATCTTCACTCCTCTTTCTGGGAGTGGTGAAGCCATTTTCATATGTTATCCCCTGGCAGATGGCTACTCTCATCATAATAACGCGCCGGTACGCAACGCCCGTAAATGTTATGGAATGGTGCGAAGGACATGAGACAGGGTTTTATGCAGTGGCCCGTCTAGTACAGGCGGGTTTACGATTGATGTAACAGAATAAGTGCGCCGTGTGCTTAAGATATAATTCAGTGTATTTAAGGACATTAGTTTGTGACTTGCGTTCTTGGCGTGGCTTAATAGATAGTTATATTTTATATCTTAAATAAAAGTCGAGACAAAGTAGCCAAATAAAAGTCAAGACGAAGTAGCCAATCAGAGTACAGTAACATTTGTTTTTGGCGGGAAACTGTATTTACATCTTGTATTTAGGTTATGTCGTATTGTGAAATCGTATGCTAGTAACTATTTTAATCGAGAGACAGTATCCTCTTAATTTAAAGAACTGTTCGTGGTCATGTTTTTTTTCTTGGAAGGGGTTATTGAATTCGCTTTAATTAACTTTTTCAGATTTATTGATGTAAATGTTCAATGTTGGCGTCGGCTTCGATTTCTATAAGCTATCACGAGTTTTTCAAAACGATTACACAAGCAGTAATCACAAATAATTAAATATATGTAAATTATCTCCACTCTAGTCCATATTTCCAGGTTATGTCGGGTGCTTTCGTCTCCTACGATTCTCATTTGCTAGACTTAACAGTTGCTAATTCAATCATAAACTGCAAATATTCCTACGTTCCATTTTCCATGTGCTTATACAGTCATTAAGTACAAATATTCTTCAGTCTTTAATCGTAAACCTTCCTTAAAAGCTGTTTACGGTAAAGCGAAGTTTTGAAAGATCTATGTTTCTACTTTCAGCCCGTGGGTTGCATATCTTTCCTCGTACATATCAAAATAAGCACTGTCACGTGACTTTCAGCTGGTGTTCAAATCGGCTGGCTCTCATATCCATTGCATGCTCACTAAACAAACAACCAAAAGCAATAAATATTGTAATCAGCACTATAAACACTTAGACGTTAATTTCAGTAAATAATATTGGTTTTTAAATATTGATTGAAGTTCACTATTCCTTTTCTGCTTAGATATATTAATGCCTTTAATTGTGGGGAACACTTCCTGGGTCATAAGAAAATATGTTGGTTGAGGTTGTCAACAGAATAACAGAAGAGTAAAACAGTGTTCTAAGACGTTTCGAACATTCGCCTGTAAAAATGGCACACATACAAAAGGTACGCTTTTAGATAATACTGTGTATTTAATCCTTAACACAGAAAACAACCTGCCTTAAACAATTAAATTACCTAAGAATTATGATTGCTATTACGAGTAACGGAAACAATATTGTTATGAAACTCAACGGCTGAATAGAATTGGTCCAAATGACAGTATATTTCCAAAGTAATATTTGTCACCTGGTGCAAGTTTTGTGAAAATTCGTCCAGTCACACAGTTTTTAAAGCACATAACACATTTGCTAAAGTCTACGGATATGAACGTTACTTTACCAGAATACCAAAAAAACACAATACGTTGCTGAAGACCATGTACACTATCTACCAATAAGTAATTGGGAACATGTTCACAATGTTTGCTCGGTGGTTGTCGCCCCGTTAGAATCTCGTAGGGTCACCTCTTGCGGCTATAACAACAGCCATCCTGTCTGGCATGCTCTCTACGAGTGTTTGCAGGACATCCACGGCGATTCGTCGCCATTCCTCTTGCAACCATTCCATGAGTTGAGCAATGGATTTTGACCGCTCCTGACGAGCCCTCACCCGGCGATCCAATTCGTCCCGAAGATGTTCTATAGGGGTCGGGGCTTCACTGTATAGTAGCCCTTGAAACATGGCACCTAACATTGTCATCCTGGAAGTAACACGGATCCATTTCGTAAAAATGCCACAATGTTGGGAGCATTTCATTATCCAGAATGTTACAATAGGCCTCTGTGTTCATGCTACCACGGACAAACACCAGCGGTCCTACGCGGAAGGCCGTGCAACACAAGTCAACTGACGTACTGAATTACCTATCTTCACGGGTGCCCAATTACTTTTTTTTGGTAGGTAGCGTACTATGTGAAACTGCAGCCACACATTTAATACAGACATATTAAAGTTAAACTGTTCGGACAAACGTTATAATAATGTTCTAACGCATTCGTAACACCGAAAGGAATCTTTCACGTATAGTATAAAACGTTTTCATGGCGTTATTGTTTCAGAACGAGTGACATACGTGCCGAGGTGTAAACTCGTAAACAGGGAATCGCGCAAATACTAAATAACGCACACGCGCGCACACACACACACACACACAGGTTTAAAATTTATACCGACTTAGCATGGAGCAGCACATTTGCCAGGTTGGCATGTGTGAAATTTCTAAAATTTTTTTGTGACAAGAATCTACGTGGAAATACAGCAGAAAGGGAAAACAAACATGTCCACTTCATTCGGGACACGTATAAAAATGTTTTATTTATTACCTTAATGAATAATTCATTTCAAGAGTAAAAATCTCATACTTAAAATCACTTTGGTCGTGAACTGTTATTTTGTTGACACACGAGCGTGGGCCGGAAAAAATAATGAAGCGACTCGCTTGAATGTTGCGTCAGCCAAGGCAATGGTGTGAAAGAGTTATAAACATACCTGTGTTACAATCACGCCAATTTGTACTCTTATTTGCATACAACAAAGAGAAACCGAATTGTAGATGACAGAAGTAAACTTTACGAAGGCGTTAAAACATGGAACTACTTCTCGGAGTTAACTGCTAACTTGTGAGTATGGTGGTCATTGCGTAACTTAAAACATACGCAGATACGGGCAGTTGTATATTTTTTTCCTTGGGTTGATTCTAAGAGTGCTCACTTTATCGTCAACCACCTTTACCTCGATTTCTCTCCTGTAGGGCATAGGTTCTCAAACTGTGGTCCGCGTCTAGCTCCTAAGTGATCCTAAAACATTTGACTGTCAAATCAAGTATTTCCAGTGATTTGAGATGCGTGGCACTAAATCTTGTAATTCAGTTTATTGCATCCTCTATAATGCCGTGTTCATTTATTTACTATTTCCTTTTGTCCTTAAAATACAATAAAATTATAGTGCTTGTTTTATTAGTCTTAATTGGAGAGGTGTGGAAGCAGATGGTCTGTGTCAGATTGACATTCTGAGTCTAGTGGTCCGTGGTAACACAGTTACAGAATCACTAGTAGGTAAGGCATCCTCCTGATGAGCCGGAAAGGACGACATGGCTGTTCGCTTATTGTCTACACTTTCGTTAAATATGCAGGAAGTGCGTGGCGCATTCGTGGCTGTGTTGTGTACGCAGTGTACTAGTTTCCAGCATCTCTTTGTATCTAGCTTTAAATGTAGTCAGGTCGTTTCCGGGTCAGCACTCCCGTCACTTGTACAAAATAAAGCTGCCTCACATTTTCTACGAACTTACGTCTTATGCAAAATACTTGTACAAAACAATGCTGCTTCTCAGTTTGTATGAACCTACGTCTTACGCAAAATCATACGTTAGTGGTGCAGTCGAAGTATTCTTGCATTTCCCCCCCCCCCCCATCACTATCGTGGCAGATTAGTTGCTAGGATGTACTCGTATTTAAAAGTTACTGGCAGCAGTAATTGTGTTTGAGTAGCTACCTCTATGTAATTTTCATCCAGATTAATTTATAATTGTAAATGCTTTCTAACGTTCCGCTCAGATTTAGTTGTGTATCATGGGCGTCAACAACGTTATTTTTCTCAGTAGTGCCGGTGGGAGGAGGGGTCATTAGAATGTTTTCTTGAGAGAAGTGTGAGATTAACAACTGGGTTTTATGCGAGACAAACGCAACAAACATCTGTGATGTATGAATAAATGATTATATATTTAACAGTGTATATATAATATTAATTTCGAACCAAAATTATGGAGATCCATGTATAACTCGGTTTTCCCCGGAGGGACTTGCATTTTGGACAATATTTTGTGATTCTGTTACGGTTCGGCTTCACCTCTTTTGTGCAGAAATTCTTAATTTTTTAAAATCATAATTTCTGAGTAATTACTGACAATGTACGATTCTGGAAAATGTACATTTTACAAGTTGTTTAATATTTATGTGCTTAATTTTCTTAATGCAACCTGCTAGTTTCAAAAACTCAGGAACATAGTTACATTCTATCAATAAGTTCCTGCTTTTTTTGCAAGCAGGAAATAACACACAGTGAAAATTAGATACAGAAGTATTGAACAACTAGTGAATTGCAAATCTTCAATAGTCAGACATTTCAAATAATACCTCTGAAATTGAAATATGACAGGAAAACGAAGAATGTGTGCATAACACGTAAAGCCGAGCCGCAAGGTTTGAGTGTGTTTGTTGGTTGTATGTCGCAGTTTTCAGTACTGTGCAGTTTTAAGGTAATGGCAACGTTTTCTGTTCCAGGTGAGGGACGACAAGTGGCGTGCGGGCATGCCACGTGAGTACAGAACTGTAGAATGATAGAATGGTGCCACGCACTGCATCTATTATTCAGTGCGCTAGCTCATAGCCCCCTCTACATGTCGCGCCTGGAAGTGATGGCTTACGTGACCAGAAAATAAGCTTGCCGAGTCCCTCGATGCATGCATATGTGTGTGCGCGCTTGCGTTGTGTATGTGTAGTGGAGGGAATGGAAGCCAGGCATTGTTGTGCGACTGCAGACGGTTTCACAGCGCCGCCACCTCTGCAGAGTGAAGTGGCTTTTACATGGTCATGGGCGTTTGCTGTTCTGAAGTAGTTTATTGCAGCTTTGTTTTATGATGCACTAGTATGAAAGAAACATATATTTCTTATATATATCACGCGCAGAAGTGGGTTGAATGCATTGGTTCTAAAACTCGTGTATGAGTATGCCCAATATTTTTATGATTAAAACGTTTTATTTCGCTTTTGTATTACCGGTGTATTACATATCCCCTCGTTCGTTCTGTTTTTTACATGGATGTGAATGCAGCATATTGAAGTTTCCAAGTTTGTTTGTAGTCGAATGGGAGTTCTCGTGTTTTACAATTTCGAGTAATTCGTCTTGCAGTGTGGACCATTTCCAAGAACTTCGTAGCTATCCTGCCCTGTGTAGGATGTTGGGCACCGGTGGGAGATGTATGGGTGGTTTTGTACAGTTCTGTTTTAAATTTAAATTCGACCGATCGTCAAGTAAAAGTAAGCTTAGATAAATTCCTGATGTAGGCAAATGTCTTAAAAAGGGGGAAATTATAAAATATAAATACATATATTGCTAATGGGAATAAAAATGCATGGTTTTAGAGAAAATTTTTTGAATACAATTTATGGACTAAAGTTTCAGAGATCCTAAAATGTGCTACGGACATCAACTATATAGAAGTTAAAGATGAAGAAAGGAACTACGTCCCTTCGAATACACATTGCGTACCCAGTCAATGGCGCCATCTGTCCAAGCTTCAGATTCAGTCGTATAGTTATCGTTTAGAAACGGTTCAGTATTTTTGAGAGGCGTCTGCTTACGAACAACATTTAAGAAATGTTTATTTTTTCTCTTTTTAAGTAAAAAATGTATAAAACGGGTATTTCGCAATCATTCGCAGGCATAGAACTTCCGTAACAAGCTAGGTACCTTAAGAACATGAAGCACAACTTTGCCGTTATTTTTACACAATAAAATGATAGGATCGCCACTGAGAATCTCAGTATCGCCACTGAGAATCTCAAGATGCGAGTGGGAGAGAGAATGTCTCCACGCCAGTTTATTGTCACTGCACACATTGAGACAGTGAGACATGAGATGCGTGTACCAGAAGCCCTCGCACTTGTAGCCCTAGCACGCGCAGAATATTTCCAGACGACGCCCTTAAGGAGGCGAAGAGATTTGGGCGACTCTTAACGAGGTCTTGATAGCCGGTGAGGAAGAAACGAGGTGTAAATAGAGCAGCGTCGGAATGCAAGGGCGGGGGAAACGAGAGATCCCCGAGAAAACCCGCCGACCAGCACGATTCCCACGTGCAAAAATGTGGGAGCGACCTCACCAGGAAGCAAACCCGGTTCGCCTTGGTGGGAGGCGAGCGCCCTACCAGTCACCGCCACCAAGGACCCTTGAAGTCTTCAGAATTAATCTCATGAGTGCTCTCTTGGCATAGTTTCTTCTCGAATATGCGACTGCTTTTGCCGTCACGAAAGACGGCGGCACTGTTTGTGCGAAATTAATAACTTGACAGTGGCGCAACGGACTTAATTACAAGGATTCACTTACTGACAGCAGCTCCAGGCGTTCAACGTGTATTTCCACGAGGGCTGCGAGGTCATTGCAAGTCGTTGCACTCGTAAACCTGATGTCCCCGATGTGCAAACCGCAGATTTTTTCTTTACTTACAAAAGAGCGAGAGCCTTGGATCGGGAAACAGTCACTACGGAATAATCAAGTTGAAAGATTTGAAGGTAGACCTTAAATTCCGGAATTCGCGTTTGAAAACTATCTTTAGTTTCTCGTAATTGTTTGTCTACTGGTTGGTCCCGTTCTAGAGACAGACATGAGCAATCTAACGACGTAGTGAAATTATGTTGAAGACAGTCAGCATTGCGCTCGTATCTTTGGCATCGAGAACGTAACTTTGTTAGTGAATATGTGATAAATGCTAGTATTGACGTAGCTTTTCACATGAAGCTGGACAATACCACTGTCTTCTCTAGTCGAAGGCGTCAGTCGTCATACAGCGCTGCAAAATCCCCTTTCACGAGAGGATCAGCTTCTTTGATCTTTGGGCTTTACCCATTCCGTCTAGTTGTATCACAGTTAATTGTTCTGAATACAGCGCTGTGCCATTCTAGTTTTAAGGGGTGTTAATTAGTGCGTACAGAAGTTAAAATATCAATAAATTGAGACTTTTCTTTCCTCTTAATTCGGTACACTTATGTCTTGTAAAATGATTTGATTTTTAAACCTGGTTCATATATGACATATAGGAGCATTGTGAAAATTCATTTCAAATAGTAAATAGAATATTTTGAAAGCATTCCATTTTGAAGTAAATGGAACTCATCTACAAGAGAAGCGAAGTTGCCCTTTTTATCCTCTCGTTCTACTAGTTTTCATTCGTCTCTTCTTTTCGATTATCCCCCACCCACACCGGTCTTTCAGGAGGTGTACGTTTTAACAATGATGTGCGTTAGTGGTAAGCTGGAATATTCACGCGAAACTCTGCCATTCTTAAACATGTGTGTATTTTCTCTGGCGTTTCTGTCAAATTGAACTTTAGTTCTTTTATTTGTCAAAAACATCTGTTGGTTTTGTGAGCTGCAGCGAGGTGTCCATTCCATCCTTAGGATGGCATGAATCCATTCTCTACCTGAATCTGGATCGCAGGGTGTTTTGTTGTACCACGAATCTCTACTCCTAATTTTACATTAGTTTTGCTAGGGCACCTGTTTATCGCGAAATGATTTATGCGCAGGCTGTACTGCAACTTCGTACATGCACGTATGCACATTTCGTTTGACTATTGGCCGCGTTTCTGTGCGACAAGACATTTTCTATTCGACTGCACCAATCAGAATTAACTTGTCCTGACACAGAATATCGGTCATTGGTTGGCAGACAACTAAGACACGTGTGACGGAATAGGTTCTGAACTAACGTGTTTTGCAGTACAACTTGTTGTGGAATCTTATCGCGAAAATTAGGTGACCCTGAGTATTTCAGTTCCTTTGGTACCCGGGATCTGCGCAATTATTTGACATTTTCTTAACCGGAAAGGAGAACTATATTTGCTTCATGACATTTACATCCACGTTGTAATAGCTGGGCGCCGACCCGTCCGACAGGAGTTGCCAATTTTCGTACGCCGCGGCAGAAGAGCATCAGAAGTCTAAGATTAATGAGAGTCAATCCATTAGCAGTTCTTAAGAGAAATGCCTAGTTGTCATATGGGTCACATTGTAAACAGCTGTGTCTGTTCTAATTTAAAAAAAAAAATAACTATGTAATATTTCAAAGTAAATATTTCCTCAGGAGAGAAGCGAAAGTCGATATTTTGTCGTCAATTTACAAATGTAATTATTGAAACATTAATGTGGTCTTTGAAATGTGTCGGTCAGCTCAGATCGCTGTAAGTAGCACAACTTTTGTTTATGATCTTTATTCTCCTGTAGAATACTGTTTTAAACAGTGGCGACAATATTGTAACTTTTCTGGACATATTGCACTCTAAATTCAACTATTCTAATCAGTGAAAATGGCCCCACTCAGAACCAGTGGAAAAATACTGATTTAATCAGTAATAAAAACCTCCAACTGATTGAAATAGTGACGTGAAACAATTCCAGTGATTGAATAAGTGGCAGCCGACTGCAGTGACGAATGAAATAGTGCTTTTATTGAATGTGTAGCCAAATAATTACGTGAAATAAACATATTTACGATAGTTTACTATTTATATTGTGTAATTCACCGTAATTAAAAAAAGTTTAAAAAAAAAAAAAAAACCGTAGGTGGCCGGGATTGAACTCGCGCACCTTTCGACCCTAAACCGTTGCCTTACCACCTGAGCTACCACGCTAAGTTGAATAATTGGAGGGAAATGCATGTGAAATTGTGTAATTTGAAGTTGTATGTTCATACTTTTCGTGTTTGGTTTGATTGGCACAGTTATGATTGTTAAAACGAATTGTAGGTATAATATCACTCTCTTCGCCACATTAAATACAGTTTAAAACTTCAAACATAGCGCTGTGAGATTACATGGAATCGAAATGAAAGACGTACAAACGGAATGAAAGGCTGTGTGCCATATTCACTCGTAAAAGGGCGTTTTGAAAGACGAAACACATTTCAGAAAGTATTTTGTATTAGTGTTATTCGTTGTTACTACACGTTGTTTAACGGCCATTTTTAAACGATCTTCGATGGTCATTTTTACGTGCTGTTTCACTTTTGTATCAGTTAAAAATAATTAGAGACAGGGAGGAAGTAGCTGAGATATTTCACTGATCCATCAGTCAAGTAAGCACTGAGTAAACAGTGAAAAAAATGACTGACGAATCATTGGGAAATGTCACTGAATCAATCAGTGAAGGAAATATGGCAATTGCTCACTGGTTCATCAGTTAAATTCACTGTATCAGTCAGATACGTTTTACTGATTGAAAAACACAGTGAAATTCTAACTGCTTCAGATTTAGAGTGTGCGCTACAGTCACCGCTTAAGATTGCGAGGAAACGCAACACACGCGAAGCTTGTTTATGTTATTGCCGTCACAATGATACCTTACGGCCGGTCTTGACCTTGAGGCGTTTGAAATACTTCTCTAGGGAGGCCCCTTAACTCATTTCAGTAAATTTAAATCCGCACGTTGTACGATATGGGGAGCTAGATGCCCTATCCGACGGACAGGCCGGTCACCGTAGTCAGCCCCAACAAAAATAGTCTCTTCGCTTTTTCTTCACAGTTTCTGAATCAAAACTTTGAAGAATCTCCCCTGGTAAGATGTGTTGTTTCCTGAATATGTAATGTATTACAAGCGTTTTATAATTCTGTTGGCATAAAATACTTTATTTGAGATTGAATTGAACTTTGACATTTATTTAATCTATAAATTATATTATTTCACTTGTACACATCTTAGTATCAGCTCAACTTAAAAAAAAAAAAAAAAACTGGTACCAAACACGCATAATATTTTCTGTCTGGATTCAACAGTCCATGGAGGATGTAATGGATGACGACCTTCACAGATATCAGTTTTTTTTAATGATTCATAAAGCCATTAAATACACTGACGTACAGATACGCATGTATACGTAATAATGAATATGTAAACAAATATTTTCCAGCCGCCCAAGTGAGTCTCCGCTGTTTACGTTGGAATGCTGTAAAAAAGTTTTAGTGTACAATACTGAAGTAGATAGAAAAAGGACATACGGAACCGAGGGATCAGGGATCGACTTTGCGGCTTCGGTCACTCATCTTGTATTACGCCATCACTGCCATCTTGGATTACGTTATCGTCTCCATTTTGGATTGTCATACTCATTTTGGATTGTCACAATTTTGTATTACATCATCGGCGCCATCTTGGATTGCGTCATTATCTTTTTTCCGCTGCCATATCGTTTCTGCCGTCATCTTGTTTCCTGATTACTTATCTTTATTTCAAGCTCTGCCATTCCACATAAATGTCTGCCATCTTGGATTTTAGTTTCCTGGGTTTTGTCATTCAGTTCCTACATTCTCATGCTCTGTCATTCCATTTCTACTTTTTAATACTCCGCCATTCCATTCCCGATATCTTGTATTCAATTTTATCCTGCTCTCTTTCCATACCCACAATTTTAACATCATGCTCTGTCATTCCATTCCTGCTTTCTCTTGCTTTGACATTCCATTCCCGCCATCTTGTATTTCATTTTTTCCTGCTCTGTGATGCAGTAACATATATTTATATATTCAAATATATGCTTTATGCATATAAACTATGCATTGTAATATGTATACATATGTATGATATCCTAAATAGATGTATACATGATTATAATTACATATATTCCAATAACATACTAATATATGTAGGCAACAGTATCTGTGGGTTTTGTATTTTGCTGGTGCATATAGAGTATGGGTGTTTTCTCAGGGTGCTCCCCATGTTTGATTTTTAAAAAATTATATATATAATATATTCGTATTTTCTCATCCTTCCTGATAGACTTCTGGATTCCACAACAGATAAAGAACTTGGAGTTGGGGGAAAGCTAAGGTATATATGCAGATGCACGAGAGCTCTCTGGTTCATTCGCATTATGCTGTCATTCGAGTAAGAGTCCTCCCGCTCTCTCTTTCTCGCTCTCTATCTTTCTGTCTCTTTCTCTCTCACTGACTTCGAGTGACTTGAGAGTTAACTGCATCATTTTAGGCCTATAAAAGCATCTTGTACTGCTGCTATGATTCATCAAAAACTTCTTTCTCTCGCTGTGAGGGCACAGTGAAAATGATGGCATTCTGTTATAGCAGTCAGAAAATTTTATCAGACATTGCGGCATATGGAAAGCTTAAATCACTTGCAGCTATCGGTAAAGAATTTGATCTCGCGTACCTGTCTAAAGAATCTCTTCTGACGTATGCACGGAATGAAACACGATGTCTACTACAAACATCTACCTGCTTATCTGCAACAGGACGAAGAGATTCTCGGCTGTCGCCCGTGTACAGAGCGTTTCCAAGGATCGGCACGACTAGATTCGTCTATGGAGTGGGTGTAGTCTGTTATAAAATGAAGACGGAATCGCTGTTTGTAGGCTTGCCATATGTAACACGAGCTGCAGCGTCGAGGATGCCGTTAATACTTCCGACACTGGAGGTTTATGTTACTCATCAGGGATTGTGTGCAAGTTTTATGGCAAGACATTTACTAACGGCTCTAATATCATACTACATGAAGATAGTAACTGTTAATTTACCATCGCTTACAAGACTTGCCCATATAACTCTGGTGTGATATGTGCAAAATAGAGTAGATTGAATGTGTGCATCAAGAATTGTTCTACGAAACAGACACCATCATATTTGTAGTGCGGAATGAAGAATAAGTTGAGAGTGTTACTATTTTTTTTTGTAAGGTGTGTAAAATGAAGGTAAAATGTATAAAAAATTATTTCAGTTTTATTAATTGTTTAACGCGTGTTAATATTAAGCTGTTCGGGAGAGAGTAATAAGACTTGTGAAGGATATGAATACATTAAATGTGTGTTCATTTGGCATCAAAGTTAAATTTTCATGAGCATTCATTGAGTACAGATATACACAAATACTCGGAGATAAAGTTCATTGTAAGCTTTGAGGTTGTAAGAACTTAAACTTTATGCACATACGTGCTCAATATAGCTGGTGGCATGGATTTCTATGAAACTTTGAACGTTATTTAACAAATGAAATACGAGAACATTGATGAAATAATTGATTTCCATTCGAGAGTACCCCACGAATAAAGATAGAAGGTCTGTGTGACTCCGGGGCAGCTCTTAACAATATGTGCAGAGGAACATGCCCTACCAAATAATATGTAACATGCCCCAGCAAATAAATGCTATTTTTAATATCTTCCATATTTTAAGTGTAAAATTAATGTATTTGGCCATAAAATTCTGTATCGCTGGGCTGCGAATAGTATTTCCTTATTTTAGCACATGCGATATTTCTCCTTGCAGCTTTGTGGCACAGGCAGTCTGTACTCAAGCTGTATATTTTTTTTCTTGCCGAGGGTACACGAGACGTCTCGGAAATAGCCGAAGTGCGGTAGTTTTGGGGCACAAGCCACCTGTGTCCACGTTGTTCATGCAGTGCTTTAAAAGCTCGATAGATGGCAGGTGTGTGTCGATGTTTTTCTGACGTTGCAACACATTATGTACTGTTACTGTATTACATTCATGGTTTGAGAATGTGTGAATATTTTGAAAATAACAGTGCACGATATCATAGTTTTTAAAGTTTATGTATTATTTAGTTTTTAATGTTTATACGCAGCATTTTTGTTGCTGTGTTAAGGCTTGTCTACAATCGGCCTTACCCGTGGACGTGTCCGAATATTGGTGTCAAGTGACGGCACGTTCACGCAGCCCGAACATGTTCTACAAATGCGTTGCCCGAAAATAAGTTTTCAGAATATGACATTAAACCGCAGTAAATTCGGCGCATTATTTGTTGTTATGTAATAATTTTATATTGTTGAATTGTTGATTACGTCATGTTTGCGAGATGTGCGATTTGAATGTTTATTTATCTGTATGATATGTGCTCTGATCGTTTCATTTCAAATAAGCTCGGCAAATGACCTCCAAGAATTTTTTAAATGTTCATCTTTCCTATTAAACAGTTCAGACCGAATGCAGACTATACTAATTAGTATTTCATCACATTCGTCTCAAGGAAATCAAACTTGCAAGTCCGTTGTGTACATTAGAACGTGAACATTCCACGAATGTGCGTGAAAGTATTTGTTCGATATGTTCTTCCTTTGCTAACGCAAATGTGATATACTGTCTATGTTACGTAGGATATGTGCTTACTAAGCGTACGCAAATGAGGTATACGTTTCTACATTGCGCCAAGCCTTTTTATACTAAATATAAATTGATACAAGCATATTAATTTGTAGTAAAGTTTATTACGGCTGTTCGACCACATCTTACAAGTTCTACAAATTGTTTAACTATTATAATTATTTTTTTATTTTTAGTACATTTATAAATAAAAGGTTGGTTTTAAAAGTTTTTTTTTTTTTTACATTTATTTTATTCTATCATGTTATGAGACAACTTGGGACAAAAGTTCAGTTTTCTGAATGCTTTGACTTGGAACACGAGAGGTTGGGACAGTGCCATGACGTCAGAGCATCATGTGCACCAGTGAGCGTATCCTTGTCCAAAGACTGAGTTTGGGATAGTGCAATTGTAGACAGATTTTTACTGAACTTACATGTAACCTGCCGTATTCATTCAAAAACACAGCGAACAAAATTAAAAATTGTTAGTGAAGCAATTAGTGTATCACCACAGTCATTGAATTTAAAATCTCGACCCTTCGAGACCACAACTTATTCTAACGCGAACCTACCGCACCCAAAAGAGAAATTATTCATGTAATTTAAGTAAAAAAAAAAAAATCCATAAAGTCATTTGGTTAGAAGGATAGATTATAAAACCACATTTTATTGTTTGCGTTGTTTTTTTTTTTTTTTTTTTTTTTTTTGTTCTGACGGCACGTGAGCGACTACAAGTGTTGTCGGCATAGAACATTTGAATGACAAGATATAAAAAACATTTAGGGAACAAATTGCATTTGCAAAAATAGATGAAAATGGTAATGCTGGACCAGGTGATTATAATAAATCGGTTAGATGAAGTATAAGGAAGGTCAGTTAAAAAACGCAATGAACTAGTAGAAATAATAAATACACAATTTATATAATAAATATAATTAATAAATGCAATACTTTTGTGGTTTTTTCTTGTAGAGTCTTGGAAATCATGATGAAACTACTAAAAGTGAAAACATGGGTGTGTTTAGACGTTTGTTAGTTCGTTGCATCTTCAATAAAGTATTATGTACCTAATTTTTAACTTTGTGCCCTCCTTTGAAATTCTTCCTGGAGCTGCCACTGCTGTGGCTAATTTTACTGGATTTTCTGTAATTTGTATTGTTTATTGCATGCTGCTTGGCCACAAAAAAAAATCGGTTTATTTTTTTCCCTTCCTGGACACCTGAAGTTCCGCACGACGTCATACAAGATGGCCGCCGCAAGTCCGCATCTCCAATCCCCTGGTCCAGCTAATACTCTATCATTCTACTGTTATGGTCGCAGGGTATATGGTTTGTGTTGTTTGTCGGTTGGTATGCGCAGTAAGAAATGAGTTGTTTATATGGTATGCTGTATTGCTTATAATGTACTAGCGACACGCCTCGGCCTCGCTCGGGTGCGATTTACAAACATGGCGTTGTTTAGGTTTACAGCAAGTATATACACTAAATGCTTAAGGTAACCAACATACGATTAATACTTTATTGTAAAAAAAAAGTCTTTAAGCGAACCCCTATTTTTAATCAAACTTTAAAATACATAATTGGTTACTGTGGGTCATCCTTAAAAGATAAACCTATGCTGTCGCGGACTGTTTTGTTAGACCTCGGTGAGATCTACAATTCTGTAGTGCATTAATTTGGTGTATCTCTTATGGTTTAGTCAGCGTAAGCCATGCAAGTGCCCGAAAAGTGACTTTTTACGACTTGATTATAAAATGTCGACAATTCTCTACTATCATCAGATTAAATATATAAATGTATTATGTACCTAAACCTTCAAGACAAAATCATCTAAATGATAGTGAAAACCGCATGAAAATCCATCAAGATGTTTAGAAGCCTTAGCCGAATACACAGACACACGCGACTGGGTGACTTTGTTTTATACTGTGTATAGATGTGTGGGTGGTGTGACTGATGCATGCTGGGTTGTGGTAGAAACAGTACTACTGATCTGTAGGGTTATTGGTATTTGGTTTGGTATGCTGGAGGAATTGTAGTCAGCATGGTTATTGGTATAATACGATGGTTTGTCTGTCAGGTTTGTTGGTTGCTATATTTGGTTGGTATTGCATATTGAATATCTGGTACTTTTGCGCTGGTGGTGATGATATGGCAAGTTTCTACAGTAAATATTTTTACAAGAATCTCTGCTCATAAAAAATAATTTAAGCGTCATAGCTATTCTTGCAGAGGTCGCCTTGTGCCTTATTCTCTCGGCCTGAACATTCGTTTATGCCTGTAGTTATATTGCGCTCTTATTAGTTGCGCGTGGAACAGCAGCTCTAACAGCCTGCACTGGTTAATGCTGCTCTCAATGCGACCGTTACTTATTAAAAGCTGTAAGGTTACGGTATTTAATTCCAAACTAGTATTTTCATGTCTTGCTCCTTAAATGAATACCTGGACAATGGCGCAGGCCGTTCGCATGCAGCCTTCCCTGTATCCTGTCCACTTCCTCTTGCAGTATGCTGATTACCGTTCTGTGCGTTGCACAATGGGGTACACTGGGTGTGAACGGGCTAATACAGCGTGTCAGAAATGGAGAAGATATTCTTGTGGCCTTGAAGAGAAGACGACCCCGACCGGAAGGAGGCGACCGGCACGACAGCGTACATCCGTTGGCTGCGAACAAAATGGGACGTACAGTATCTGCCTTAGTGAGCAGGTGCTGTTGAAAGGAATCGTGAGTCGTGATGAAATGTCATGGGTTAAATTTCCTGTGTATGAATGCTGTAGTGTTTAACAGCTACTGCGGTGTATGCGCATGCCCAAGTCGTAGACTTATATTAAGAAGTACATTAAACATCAGTCGCGCTCATGGAGGATTGAAAAATAAGAAATTAAAATAACTTTTAATTTTTGTATTCATTAGGGTAATCTAATTACTGGTACCTCACCCCGGGCGAAGTTACTCTGTTACATGTTTTATTTACTGTATTACAACGTTTCTAATGAACATTGCAAACATACACGTGGAATGTAATTCGGAAACTGGCCGTGTGTGATTGTGGAGGATTTTATCTCCAGAATGAAGCAGATTTTTCACCACGCTTTTAGTTAAGACACCGACCTCGTATAATCGGGCAAAATATGTACGCCTGTACAGTTTTACACCCCCCCCCCCCCCATAATACTACCACCATCATGAAATAATGTTTGTATTTACCCAGAGAGGGGGAGGGTTGGGGGAGAGAGAATTTATAAAAAATGTAGCTTTAGAATTCTTAATTCATGCCTACTTTTAACATTGTGCAAGCACAGAAATGTTCGATGATGTAAATTTAAAGATTCTGTTGCATACATGATGTGCAAGGTAAAAGGCGAAATTGGTAACAATTTTTGTACCCACCACACCATACACGCCATACACAGTATTACACTAAAAAGATATTTTCCAAGTGCCTCGATATACTAAATCTATTTACAAACATGCGTTCAGTTTTATGGCAAGCAAAATTCAGAATGTCCTGTCCTTAACGAAAATCCAAACAGGAATTTAACTTTGATATTGAAAAATGGGTGAAGAACTGAGCCCTCTAGATGACACCGAATAAGTAAAACGTTTCACGCGTGTATTGCTCATGTGCATATACGTGCACGTGAATTAACGTATTAAAAAATACAGTTACTAATTTTGTCAAGTGACGTTCATTTCTGCGTTCGACCTACATATTCTTGAAATATTTATTCGCACCAAAATTGCTGTGTCGATGAATGTATGAATTTAATCTGTTATAAAGTATTCTTATTTTTTAGCCTCAAAATGTAAGATTCACGGAGCTAGAAATAACAAAAGTGCATTATACTTTTCGCCAGTTTAAATTTAGTTGCATTGCTCTCAGATACGCCCAGCGCTGATACCACATTGACTTGTGGACTTCTGTTCTAGTTGTTTGGTCGCATGATATAAGTGGACTGTAGGGCGTATTAGATAGTCATGGTGTTTTATCATGTACTAATTATCTACTATAACTTCGAGTGAAATTTTTTTTAAAAATCATTGTTGGTAATATGTTCAAATTGACAAGAAACTGACTACTATCTAACTTGTTACCTCTTTTACTCAATTGATTGGTGGTGTATCGAAAAATGTAAACGTACAATGCATATACTTTTTACCTGCTTGATTCCGGATCGCGTTTTTTTAGGCATAGGCCCATTTCCACTACCTGTTGAATTAGGTTATATTCGGTTTACGAGCGTTTTCCGTTCGGTTTATTTTCTGGGCGTCGAAAGACCGCGAATGTGAATAATAATGATCAGTTTTGTCAGCCCTGCCGGGTTAAATTATGAGATAGTTTTTTTTAAAAACCAAATGCATACCTCGCAAAAAGTAATTGCACGTCCCGTGTGACTTGTGCAATGTAAGCTGCGCCACGATTGCCCAATGTTAAGATTTGCTGCGATTTTGACAAGTTAAAAATTGCTAATTATGGGTCGCATAACTTGAAAATAGTAATATTTTGTAGTGTATCAATGTGCGAGTAGTATAGAACCTCAGAAAAAAAATTGTATGCTCAGAAGTAGGAATGAAATGTCTCATTTTATTAGATAGATGCCTGTAGTTGCGTCCGGAGTAAAGGCAAGGTACGGTGTTGGTAAATATTTCACCAGTTTCGTTACGTTATAACAACAGGTCGCATTTGACGCTGTTATGTGCATCGGTTAAAACTTTTTTTTTTTTACTCAGGAGCAATGAAAACCTTTTTAAACACACAGATTTATTAGGTTTGGTATTTATTCATAGACTACTGGAGTTCTCGTTATGTTATGCATGTTCAATAGTTGTAGATGTTGTAAATTGAATAGTTCCTTACATAAGTAGTGTCTGTAATGTGTTTTGAAAGAGTTGGGTTGAGAGATTTGGGCGTTCTGGAGAGACAATGGGGTGAAATGAGGTGAGAATGGAGCAGCGCCGGAATGCAAGTGCGGGGGAAACGGGAGATCCCCGAGAAAACCCACCGACCAGCGGCATCATCCGGCATGATTCCCACTTGCGAAAATCCGGACTGATCCAGCCGGGGGTTGTACCCGGTTCGCCTTGGTGGGAGGCGAGCAGTCTAACCGCTCAGCCACCGTGGCCCTGATTTGATAGAGTAACTTCGGTCATTGTTGTTGCTACTGCGGTGCATGCAGTATTGCATGGTATAGGCGAAACTCTAAGCTTTGTGAAGTGCATGCTGTACAGCGCATATTCACATGTCCACGCACTTCTTTGATGATTGTCACGTTCTAAATGCAGTGGAAGGCTGCACCACTACTTTTCAAGTTTGACTCGGGACTGGAAGAATTATGTAACGAATCGCACTTGTAACTCTAACTGCTCGAACATCCATATTCACGTACTTCAAGGGAATAGGCAGGGTTACCTTGCAGGAAATTTAATTATTTGCAACACTCAGGAGTAGCAGTATGTGCTGCTTGATTAAACTGTAAATTATTTACGCCCAGACATTAAGGATTTATTGAGGGATGGTTGATCACTTCGTGTCTTGTTTTCTTTATCGGCTCGCGAGGCTGCGGGTGTTGAACAAGCCATCCGGCGAAGCTTAACGAATAGGTAAATACTACATTTGTGATGAAGCTCTCTAGCTTGCTGGTGCAAGAGCCTTTTTATCTTCACCTTTGGGAAAGTGCTGGCAGCAATTGTCCGTGAGCATACCGCACACACATACTATAAATTATGTGCCATAAAAAATCTGCACTGTTAAAAAAAACGTGCCCTTAATTTTACGGGAAAATGCCGGTAAAAATGATCCATAGGCGTCAATAAACTGTCTCCTGTAAAATCATGGACATCTTGATTTTCAAAAACGGACTTTCTGTAAATTTCATGGAACCTCCCCAGTAAAAGGAAATAATCCATACGGGGACAGGGGATTCATGATCGGGTGCTGGGGAGCCACCGCCGCCATCTTGTAATACAACATTGCAACGAAGATCTAATCCAAGATGGCTACCGGAAACAAGATGGCGGCGTCGGCTCCCCGGCTTCCGATACTGAATCCTGTCCCCGTATGCCGTATTTACTTCTACTCTCCTTATTAATTTCCGTGTTAGTTTTCTGTACTTGAGTTTATAATAAAAAGAGAGAAATATTTTAAAAAGTCAAAATATTTCATACTTGAGCAAGATTTAAACTCGAGTCGAGAAATTGCACATTCACGACTCCAGCCACTCGTCTATAATCCTCGCATGATATTTGTTGTATAACTTTAAGCAACTTTAAATTTGTCTGTGAAAGTTAATTTATTTTAAATGTCGCTAAATTTTACAGATGCCTGATGCTACTATTTAATTTTTGAATGAATAGTCTTATTGGGAATGAATGATCTGAACTGCTGCAGGAACTATTATTTTCTGGTTACATTCGCGAAGAAAGCTTTACGTAGACTCACCATTGTTCGTCCCCGAAACTGTAGGAAATGCGGAGACTTTTCGTAATTTATATTTACAGACTTACTCGATTGTTAATCATTTCGATTTCGTTTCTGTATATATTTACTGTACATTTCCGTAAAAATATGGAAATTTTTAACATTCAACAGTGTGGTTTTTACTTAAATACTAAAACCGCTTCGGCAAATTAATTACGTTTTATATTTTTAAAAAAAGTATTTCTGAGAGTAACATTACTTAAAGGCTGTTTACAATAAAATGAGCAATTTAGAATATAACCTTAGAATATAGTCACTATCCCTGCGTGCATATATTTTGATAGGCGCATTGAGTGACATTCGCCCAGTAAAGTTGGTAACGATGGATAGAAAATAGTTCCATATCTTAATGTCAAATAAAAAGAGTTTGGTAAAATCTGTGATAACTTAAAATTATTTCTTTCGCTTTCTGTTTTTTTTTATGCATGGAAGTGTAAAAACGAGCATATTTGTAACATGCATACTTTTCTATAATTTCACAATTTCACTTGACCGACGCATGGATAAAGTGATGAGACCCATGGCAGTGTTAATTTTACATAAGGCGGAGGAATACACGACGTGTATACAAGTAGATCTTAAGCAGGGCTTTCCGAAGTGTTCACTTTACCGTGAACAGCGTATGGCAGTGGTTGCCACAGGTTTTAGCTCAAACCGTCAACATAAGGCCTTGCACAAAGAACCTCTGGTTACTCTGAAGAAATACGCTGACTGGGAAAAGTTTTGACTGTCTAGGACCCAAATCCAGAAATTAAAGCTTCGCCCACAATCAGCCGTTGCTTCCGTCAGTCGCCCGTCCGTCAGCCCGTCCGTCAGTCCGCCATCCGTCGATTTTTTCGCCCATCAAGTGAAAGCGACTCACAAGAGTCCGTCGTTCGTCGATGCATCGAGTTAGAAAATTTTCAGTTTACCACCCAACAACACAAACTTTCTCTCGCACAGACAAATGTTTTTAATGAATGTAATACATATATTATCTTTTCCTAACGTAATTTACTAGCATTTCCTCCGGAAATCTACAAGTCATCTTCAGTTCAATTCAAAGGTGAAACGTAAAAAGTAAACTATTTCACTGCCTTGTGTATTTAAAAATAAAAATATTTAGACAAATAAACAAGTGACTGTTTTCCGACAGCCATTTCAAGGAACGGTATTACAAGGCGATGGCCCGTCCGTCCGTCAAAAGTTAAAGTTTGAGATATATTTGAAGGACTGACGGATAGAAAAAAAAGTTGCCCTGCGAGTGGTTGGAGATCACGTGACCGACGGATGGTTGTGGGTCCAGCTTAAATTTCACTCACGCCTAGGCCCTATGTAAAATATTCTGGGACGTAGCACAAAAACTACAGTATTTGCTGGCGCCAAACGAGAACTTAATTGCTACGTTACCAGCACGTTAACCCGCGATCGAATGTAGTAGGGATCTCAACTTATTTCAGCTGAACGTTAAAATTTAATGTCATGCAGCACACTCGAACACGAACTGTTCTACCCTTAAATTAAACACGACTTTAATAAAGACGAACTCGCAATACAGAGCATTCTTGAACCTATCAAAGAGAGAGTCATTCTGCAACAGAAAAATATTTCACACAAAGAAATATACACAAAATATCACAAATATTTCTTGAGGTTCGGGCACCGCTAAAGGCTTCGATACACTGTAAAAAAAAATTCTGTTAAACTTCCTCAAATGTAATGGAACTTTTGAACCTATACAGTATATGATAATAGTATCACGTATCAGGCTGAAAATATGGGAATGTTTAGCGTCCCTACTATATAAAGTTGGGAACTTCCCTACTCATATAACTCTTTCCTGAGCAACTGTAGGAAATTTACTAAGAATGTATGGGAAATATTATACCATCCGCGCTATGTCACTGTAAAAAAACACTGAAATGGTAAATTAACAAAAAATTTCTTAAGAGTGTAGCTTTACACGAAGGCACTGCCGCGGACGTTCCGGATGCTCAGATCATGACCAAGAGACTTCATATTACAGCATTGACATTCATAGCATGTGCAATGTGCAGACGCCCTGTGCTCGTAACCAGGGTTCCCTCGACGCGTCGCAACACATCCTCGTCAAAACTGGGCGCCTTGACACGCCTTCTCGTTCCAGCATCCTGCTTCGTGGACGAGTAGCAGCGAACCTGTTCCCCGTAGATGAGAGCATTGTATGGACAGGGTGCTGTCGTTATCTTATGCTTTCCTGACGTCGCCACTAGCTGTCCGGTAAAACAAGCCTTGCAAACGCGAAGACAAGGTCGGGGGGCTGCCTTCTAGCGTCTTAAAACTCGTTCTACCCCCCACCGTAACGTTTACCGTATTCATTTGCATTCGGCGTCGAGCGGGATGGTGAACATGAAGTTTATTCGTTTGCATTCGGCGTTGAGCGGGATGGTGAACATGAAGCTTGAAGCTACACGAAAACCCGACGCTACTTGATTTACACAGCCGAGTTGGCATGCATACCAATGAATGTTGCCGACACTGTTGACACGAAAAGCTTTTCCAAACGAGTTATTTAAACAGATAGTGGCGCGCCATGCGGAGCGCGACATAAACACCAGGTACTTGGGCGCTGCTAGTGGTTACTTGTTAGTATAGGCTTTTCACAATCAAGCGAGCGCTTTTTAGGGCCCTCCCAAAAGGCATTAACCGCTAATAAATATATCTTATTGCAGCCTCAAGCATTAAATATTGATGGTGGTGAAATGTATAAACTGTGTTTATTGTTCGCATTGCAATGTTTATATTAAAAAGTAGCAGGAAGATGGAAATTGGATGGAAGGAAAAATTGATAAGGGCCTTAAAAGGTGCTCGCTTTACCGTGAACAGCGTATACGCGTGTTTCAAACTACATGGATAGTGGCAGATTAGCAACTGAGCAGTAAGGGTTGCCAGAAGTGATAACATTTTATTGCCAATACCACACAAACATCAATATTAGCGACGCAGGGTCTGAACTTATTTTCAAGGTGGCCTGTGTTCAGGCGGTTGCCGTACGACGCGCAAAGTTCTCGCCCGTCTTCGCTACATCGCTTGTGTACGCGGTTACGTGAATTTGCGGACTCGCGGCACTGTCTTGCTAGCTTCAATTTCAATTTTAAAATAATGGTTTTGCCGAACATCTTGCTACTAGGATTTCTTGTTTATATGAGCCCGTGGATGCCATGGTTTGAATTTCGACTTGTAGTTTATGCGGCAAATTCCCCATTACAATTTATAGGAAGTTTGCTGAAATAATATTTTTCAGTGTGTATCCCGCAGAAACCTCCAATCTACGTGATTGTTGAAATGGAGTTGGATCAAGTTGAGTTTTGGTCTGGCTGTCCCTAATGATTACTGTACATACATTAACTTTTTAACGTCTCTTGGTAACTGCGGATAATTGAAGCGTAGGCACTAGTGTAAATCTGCCCACACACGACTTTTTCGATCGTCGAATGTGCTAAAATGCGAGATGCGCGACTGTTTGGTAAACAGACTGTAGCGGTCGGACGGAGGCTGCAAAACGAGGTACCGCTGTGCAAACCAGTTGGAGCAATGATTGACGCCTACGGTAGTGTTCATGCACTGGTTTGCGTCTGGAATGTATGCAGGTACGATCGTATTGACTGCGGGAGTATTGTTGTTCGAGTCGTGTTCGCTCCTTTCTTGTTGCGTAACGCATTGTCTCGTATGAGTGTGATCATTCGTAAATGTTCCGGTGCAGCTCGTTCGTTTCACTCTACTACACCTTCGAGTCTGCCAGGTCACCTTGTCTTTCGCGCGTACGTTAAGGTTTAAGTAAAGCAACTGCCTATGGAGCACTGCACCTGCCTTTACGATGTGAAGAACTTAATAGTAGCACAGACATCTTAAAAATTGTCAGAAAAGTGCGATTTTTGCTGTATATGAAAGAAGAATGTATATATTTTTCAACATGATGAAATATTTTACTAAAATGTAATTTTTAAATGTAAAAACTAATCAATTAAAATAGTCAGTATTTCTAAAAAAAATTAAGCATATTTTCGTTCTGGATGCTTCAGAAAGCAGCATTTTCAAAAATTCGTCATTCTGGAATATCGTCGTAATGATTATGATTGTGTGTAAGAAAATTGTAATTATAATGTAGGAAATTATTTTTATAATTTATTTTATGTGTGTCCATGTGTCACAAACATTTATGGTTGAAACTGACGTAAATAAAGTTAATTATAAAATTGATATGATACATTATTTCTATCATTTTATTACATACGATCACAGTAAATATTGTGACGATTTTTCTTGAAGTTTTTCGTGTAAATTCTGCTTTCTAAAGCATCCAAAACGGAAATGCGCGTAAATTTGGTTAAAAATGCAGATTCACACAATCGATTAATTTTTTACATTTAAAAATTATATTTGAGTAAAATGTTGTATAATGTTGCCAAATATTCACATTCTTCTTTCATATACAGCATGAATCGCACTTTTCTGTCAATTTTTATTTTTTATAAGTTCTTCACATTGTACAGTGAGGTGCAGTGCTCCATAGGCCACATAATGAAGATGTCTACGTGTATTACAAATGTACGATAAATATTTTCCTTGCTTTTCGGTGGGATCAGAACTCCTCTTGTGTGGAGTTCATGGAAATTTCGAGGGGATAAGAATTTTCGTGTACGTATGTCAGTTGATTTCTAGCGACGCGCCGATGTCACGCAATCATCTGAAACTCCATTTAGGCCCACACACGTCATTTCAGATCGTAGTGGTGACCAAGGCATGGTGTTGGTACTTCTTCGGTGGGAATACGTCCTCACTTGACTTCTCGTGGAAGGGGAAGCCCCTAATTTATTGCGGACGAGCGCGCACGGTTGGTTTGAATTTTTTTTATCGACCAGTCTATGTATAAATGAGATGTGTTGCTTGCGCATACGGTTTTTTTTTTTCGCACGAATTCAACAACTCAGTTTGGGGGGAATTTTTTTCCCTAATAATTCAGTACTCTAGAGGAACAAGAGTAATTTCCCGTTTTCCACGTAGATCCCCCCCACTTTCTCCTTTAACTTTGCTTGTAATACACCAGGGGTTTTGTCACGTTTACCGGTTGTGCTTGTCAGTCTACAAACTTTCAGGACTTTCTAACTTTGGTTTTAATAATAATAATAATAATAATAATAATAATAATAATAATAATAATAATAATAATGAAAGCGCCTCTCATTTCCCATTGCTAACCGTTGCATAATATGCCATATTTACCCGTTTTATTTTGGAAGAGACTTTTGTTGTGTTGTTTTGCCACACTCTGGGAAAATTCATTATCACAATAACACGTCAATCACTCATTGAACAGCATAAAATGAATACGGAAATGCGCAAATTCTGCGCCATTAATTATTATGCATAATTTTATTAGAAAACGCGCACATATATGCTTGGAGTCCTTTTGCATGTGTGATCGCCTGTCGCCTTACAAACATCGAAGCCACGAGAATAGCAGGCCTTTTACCGTCAATTTTGTTCCACGAGCGTCTGAACGATATATTTCATCGTGATGAAACCTTTTCGTCCTAATGTTTTTCTTTCTCCATTGCCGACTATAGACTTCCAGGTAAATTGATGTCTGGTTATTGAAAATGTGTGTGTAAATGACGAGGCGCGTTTTACTGTAGCCATTACCGGGTTTTACGGGCATTATCTGCGCGGTCTTGGAATAAGATGTACCTTCCGTCTCCAAGATTTTGAACTCTACGAAATAAATTGCTTCGCAGAATGTTTGTGTAATTCTCAGTATATTGATACACGATAACTTCGGACTTTTCTCAAGCCCTGTTAAATTTCTACTTTTGGTTACTGATTACGTATCCTTCCGCCACACGTAAACATAAACACTGCCATGTGACTTCTACTTTTATAACTATCAAATGCGTTGGTTGCTGTTTACAGCTGTTCAAAGAATTGTGTCATATTGCAGAAACCATTTCCTACGAATGTTCATAATTTAGGCCTATAACAATATTTAGGTCAGCTTTATAACTATTTTTACACACGATATAGCACGTTACACATAATACACGTTAATATTTTGCCACGACGGTGTTTTTTTTACAACTGTGGCGAAAACGACAATAGTATTTAAACTATTGTTATTAATATGCGTTTGAAATAAAAATTAAATCGAAGAGACCACCAGTCGAACGAAACGACGCAGTAAATTCAAGCACGCAACTCGTGTCGCCTATTTATTGTACATCGACAAACGTAAAAGATAGTGGTGAACATGCAGACATAGAGGCCTACCGTAACATTTATTCCGCTAATATTTACATGCATTGGTATTTACTGGTTTGTAGGTTTATTTTATTGTTTATTTAATTTTATCTGGGCGGGCTTAGTATTTCGTTGGGATTGTCGCACACATTCAAATCACAGAAACGTAAGCTCGTTACGCAACTGTTTTCCAAACATCTAGCGTAAAGGTACAACGTTGTGATAAACCGACGTCAAGGTAAATAATTAATTTCTTCATAACATCAGTTCATGGTTAAAACGTATAAATTTTGCACATATTTGAAATCAACACACACACCTGGCCTGCGTAACGATTACAACGCAGATTGTAACTTCCGTAGGATGTTTAAAAAACACGAGTACGAACTTAACGCTTCATTGACAAACACGCTGTGTCATTGTATGTCGCGTGCCACCGTCATGTTGAGAACACTTTCCACGTCACATCTGCCAATCTGCTAGATTTGTAAGTGTCGTCGCGCAACGAGCTGTGTCGCGCCATCGCATCTAAATATAATCGCTGGATCTAAATAACATATAATAGGTATTTAAACAATATAATTTCGTTTCAGTTGTAAATTTCAATCTCAGACATCATCACTGTTACTGTAATTAGTATGAGATGTGCTGAAATTAGAAATATAATTTATACCTTTCCTACACAGGAGGTACGATCTTAGAGAGAGAGACACACACGCGCTCTCTCTCTCTCTCTCTCTCTCTCTCTCTCTCTCTCTCTCTCTCTCTCTCCTCTCCTCCTCTCCTCTCTCTCTCTCTCTCTCTCTCTCTCTCTCCTCTCTCTCTCTCTCCCTCTCTCTCTCTCTCTCTCCTCTCTCCTCTCTCTCTCTCTCTCTCTCTCTCTCTCTCTCTCTCTCTCTCTCTCTCTCTCTCTCTCTCTCTCTCTCCTCTCTCTCTCTCTCTCTCTCTCTCTCTCTCTCTCTCTCCTCTCTCTCTCTCTCCTCTCTCCTCTCTCTCTCTCTCCTCTCTCTCTCTCTCTCTCTTCTCTCCTCTCTCTCTCTCTCTCTCTCTCCTCTCTCTCTCTCTCTCTCTGCTTCCTTATTGAACTTTTATTCTGTGAACTATTTCTTACCGGCCATTGCCAACACGTCGCTGCTCTCGCTGTTGTTAATTCGTATTTAATACGAAATAAATAGTACAAGTTATATAAGATACTAAGGTAAAGTTTCAATAATTCAATAATGCAGTACTCTAAAGTTAATCACAGTGTTAAATATTTATGGAATACAAGTTATTGGAAAAACAGGTTGACATAATACGCCTAGGGTGATTTTTCTAAGGTTCGATTCCAAAAGGCCGAAGAAATTCTGAATGGACTATATCTAATATTTCATCGATAACAACTATAGTTCCACAGAGCCAGCATGGTTAATACATCCCAACTATCACATCTTTCCCTCCTGTTTCACTTTTGGTACATTTTTCGTGTTCATTGCTTTGTTTGGCTTGCGTGAAACGACGAAAATAGTCCATCGAACCAAACCTATAAAAATCATATTTGACTGAAAGTCGTGTAATTTATTTACGAAGGCCGCATCTTCCTTTGATTCTAGGTCATGCAGGTCTTCTATCTAGGTGCCTCCTGATAATCGTGGGTTTAACCTGGATCCAGATGCTGAATGGCCTTTTGACTCCAAATAACTTTTTTTTTTAGGGCATTTCTATGATTTTCATCTTAAGATAGCGGGTATTACTTTCTGTTAAGATCTTCTATTCGTTTGTATGAGGCTTATTCCCCACAGAACAATCCTTATATTTCATTATATATTTTAAAGTCTTGTGGGACAACGCCAGTTGACGTCGTTTTCCTGTAACTAAAGCCACCCGAAAATTATAGAATTATTTAGGTTTAGTTACTGAAGATAGTCCTTGGCGTCCGCGACCCATTTTGCACTAGTGAAGCGGCAACTGAAGCAGTCGTGATGTTTGAACACCCATCGTCTATTGATTTCTAGTTTTACACGGGGAACATTGGCTGTGCAAACACTTTCTTTGCATAGATTTTTTTCGCTTACCTTCATTTTATTCTTGGGCAACAAACAAGACTAAACACAACACGTTAAAACAGGATGAACACGGCAACGCTAGGTTTTAGTTAACGCCGAAACCAAATTTAGACTGGCGACCGAGACCACAATTCATAAAAAAAAAAAAAAAAAAAAAAACACTAACCTTACTGCATACCTAAGACAACACAACTACGCCACACAAGACATTGGAGCTATTTAAAAATCCCAGCTAACACACGAACTCAGGGTCCACGACTCACCGTTTTGAATAGCTCAAACACTCAGCGACGAAAAATAAATTACGAAGTGCCTCATCACTGTAATATGCCCGTCGGACGACAAATTGGCTATCCAGACAATTATAGCAGATCTTCAAGAACACGTTCAGGTGTTGATAGGGCGTAGAGTAGGAGGGACGCAGGCTGTGCGATGCTTACATAATCTGCCCTGGACATAAAAAATCATGACGCCTGTGAGGAAGGGGAAAACAAGGGAGGGGGGAGGCGGATCCGAGTCTAATATAGAGCATACCACCGCGCAGAGTCGAACCCGACGAAGACGGCTAGTGCCACGAGTACTAGTGTCGCACCATTATAAACTATCCATTAAAATGTAGTGAAAGTGTAAAATATTGCACGCACAAATCATGTACTTTTTTTGGCATGATTATGTGTTCTATTGTCGAGGCTCAGTAAATGTCTGTTTCGAGATCGCATACAAAAGTGCTGAAGCACAAATCGGCTCAAGGCCATTTTTACTCGGTTGCCGTTTCACGTCCTCATTCGTGCCGCTGGGTGAGAACTTATTAGCCACATGGCAAGAACTTGCAAACGGCTATAGTTTTGTGAAGGCTTGCGTCGGATGTAATTGCCACTAATAACAATCACTTGTATGATATATTCGATGTGTTAGAGGGTGTCTTGGGTTACCAGTTGTTATGTCTTATTTCAGCAATGACCGTGAGAATGGACACCATGGTAGAGAAGATTTTGATTTGACGAAGATCCAATAACCGAAGTTATGTATTGAATAAAAAAAGTAGCGAAAGCAAGGAGGGGTGCTACTGATATCCTCTTCCCTTTAACCAGGATTGTAGACTTGTTTAGTAATGGTTCGCCTTCACCGTCAATATCGTAAGGGTAGAGAACCTCACAACATTGAACTGGTACCCTATAAGTCTCCATGCGGCAGGCAACATGTCAATTAGGAAATAAGTAATATAATTAGGATGATACGGGATAATGTATTTTAAATGGGACACAGAAGGCACGGGGCGCAGTCGCCGTTCATACTGTCATTCCGGTCTCCCAACAGCCATATTTTACCTGATGACCTTTGACCTTGACCATGTGCATGTAACCTTGAGTGACCTTGACCCCGAAACGATTCCTGAAAACCGGAATGACAGCATGAACGGCGACTGTGGCCCGTGCTCTCTGTGTCCCGTTTAAAACACAGTATGCCCGCCCGACTCATCCAAATTATACTACTAAAATATGTTTTAATAATTAATTTTTTTTTTTCGTTATTTAATTATTGCTAGTGCTGGATGGGTATTGTGTGTAGCAAGGGCCGCAGCAAAGACAAGGTTCATCGCGGAGAAGACTTAAATCCGGTAGAGTTCACTGCACTTGGCACGACGCCCAGGCTGTTACCCTCGGGAATTCTTTCAGCCCGTCAGTCATGAATCTCCCCCCCCCCCCCCTTCACCCCTCTTCATACACACACACACACACACACACAGGAACCGAAAAGTGAAAGCACCACCTTAAGCATGAAAGAACTAGGTCGTATTGCAAGGGAAAGTCGGAGTTCATTTTCCCCTGCCCTGGTGGCAATTAGATATTAATTGGCGTCACGCAAAGACAATTTGTGTTTTATTTTAATTTTTTTTCCTTCAGCGCGAAGTGTTTGCTACGTTGTAAATTCTGCAGGTATAATGTTCGACACGTAAAAAATTAGCCGGTGTGGAAACGAGAGCGGCCGACTTTCTGTGTTAGCGGTTCGGGGCACTGTCTGCGTGTCAGTGCAGTTTAGAGGTTGTGTGCGCGTAAGGCACGACTTAGTCTCTTTTGAATAAATTATTTATTTTCGTGTCATAATTTTAGTTTCAGTGTAATTTTTGAGAATTTCACACTAAAGAAAACTTACAATTTACGAGTTGTTGAATATTTTTGAGTTTAATTCTTATTGCATATTACCTGGTAAGTGTTGTTCACAATAAATTGAATTCTTTTGAAATAAACCCTAGAAATATGTTGCTGCTCCTGCCTACATGTATAACGGGCGTACTGGTGACATGCGTCCAGTAAAGTTGATACCGATGAATGTAAAGTAGTTCCATAACTCAACGTCGAATAAAAATTTTCACGTGACCGTTTGTGATAACTTTAACTATTCCTTTTACTTTTTTTTTTTTTAATTTTAATGTATCAAAGTGTAAAAATGAAAAGATTTGCGAATTATGTACTTTTGTAATAATTTCTCAGTTTAACTTGACCGACGCATGAATAAAGTGATGAGGCCCATGGTAAAGTTAATTTTACATAAGGCGGAAGAAGACAACGTGCACACAAGTAGATCTTAAGTAGGGCTTTCAAAAGTGCTCCTTTTATCGCGAACAGCCTATAGTTGTGAAAAGGCAGGAATGCATTGGTATTTTAAAGGTCATATTATTATGCTATTGCGACTAAATTTTACATTGATAGTTTCGATCTTATGTTTGTTGTGCAGGGTAAGGCAAACGTAAGTTCGTATATAGTGGCCTGTATTAAAATGTTTGCTTCGCAAAAATCTTATAATGATAAGGAAATGAAAGAATCTGACAATAGTGGGTGATGCCGAGCCTGAGGCTTGCATGTGTCTCAAGATATTATGCGTGTTCAATGCGAGGAAGCGTTACAGTCGACAGTTAACAGGCGCGCCCACTGCCCTGTCTTCCTTACGAAGTATGCTCAATTGGCTTGCAGCATTCCGTTCACCTTACAGCATCTGCCTGGCGTTCAGTAATAATCTATGTTTTTTTTACGGGTTGGAGCGGTTTATTAATCAGCGTGACCATAGTTAACGACTTGGCAGGGCCATGGAGAAGAATGGAATTTCGGGCTGTTCAGTGTGCCACCCACAAAGTAGCAGTAGTTCCCCCCCCCCCCCCGGCACATAAAGGAAATTGATGGCAAAAAAATTCTTGAGAAATCTTCGAAAAAATTAGGGACACATTACTTTTCCAGTGACGGACTTTTCACAAATTTCGCAGAACTTGAATTCACGGAAACAAGTTTAATCGTGAAGTGTTGCTGGTCGTTACAGTTGCCGTTAATGCTTGAAAGAACAGGTGAAAGAAGCGTGGATATCCTAACTGCCAAAAAACTATAACTTTTTGATTATTGTGGCGGAGAAAGCTTCGTGTAGCCTCGGCTTTGTTCGTTACCGAAACGCAAAGGTATAGGAAATACGAAGTTACTTGCATATTTTGTAACTGTGGATCTCAGCTTCATTTTTGTTCACTGCGATGCACGTTTCCGTATATAATTTATACATTTCCGTCGACATTTCCTTGAATATACGGAAATGTTTGGCAGTGCGCGTTGAAGGTTTCCCGTGGCACGACGGCGAATGCCCCAGTCGGCGCAGCGTCACTCGTTTACAATGCCTTCCACTCTTACAGTAAGCACGACAGGAATTAAATTGTTTTGGTGACTAAGGCGTCCGTATACCTCGTGCTTGAACTGCGTTGTAGAAGGCTTGAGATCCAATTCTTTTTACGAAACTATCAAACGTGCGCCTAATATGCTCCTATACGAAAAGAAGACGCACTTCAGACCATAGACAAAAGATGAGGTACACTGATCTCGCTGGCTGCGCACAGCCAATCTCCGTGTCCCAACATTGAACTGCTTTTCTGCCAACACGTCTAGCGAAAACGTCATGGTTTGGATTTTAGGTTAGAAAACTGATTTGTAAACAAAGCTTTAAGGTATTTGTATACACCCTCTAACCAATTTATAACGTATTTTGATTAAATTAAAATGGATAAAAGTATTTTATTCATACAATAGTGATTGTCATTAAAAAAATCAAGATAATTATAAAAAAAAAAACACTTTCATCAGTGGTAACCACGTGACTTTGACAGTTGTGTTCGTTTGGGGTAGGTCAATGTTGGCGCAGAAGGCGAACAAGCGTTCTACCTAATTTTTAATCTATGTTTCAGACTGTGTGTGTCGATTACTTTCAAAACATCATGCGCAATAGCAAAACCATTCTGATCACTCAAAAATAGCCAATAACTACGTCTTCAAAGTGCTGCATCTCAAAAAACATTCTAGTTAGATACATAAAAAGGTACTCGAGATACTTGCATTGAACCTTGTTAACCACTTCCCACCTATCAAATAGTACGGTCGCGGCTTGACGTCCCATAGGTACACCCAGCACAACGAAAACACTGCACGTTAGCTCGGGCCGTGCGCGTAGCGGCGATGGTGCCTTTAATGCACGTGGCAATGTCTTCTTTATGGCTCCGCGCGTCTCGATCTCGGAACACTGCTCCAGGCAGGCCCCTTTAGTAGGTGTCTCTTAAATTTTTACGTTCCGACTGAAGCGAACTCTCTGTTTCGCTTAGTGAATTTTAACTATTCGACAACAGTAGCGATTATCTCAAAATTGTATTTTACAACACTGCTTGAGCAGTAGCCAAAATTCAAGACCGGCATTTTTTTTTTTTATAGTTAAAAAAAACGTGTTACGGCTAGAGTTCTTTGTATAATAGAGATTTTCAGAAACACATGATCGAGTAAGCGCATGCTAACTTTGTAAAGAGATAATGAAAATTTTATTCGTAACCGCGGTGTAAGTAAATAATACAGATTTTCATTTATCAGGAATCTGTTCTTACGTGTTGTGATACTAATGATGTTTAGCCTGTGTTACTTTTAAGTTGGGCTTCATTGGGGTTGCATGGTGTCGTTATTTGTGCAGATGCAAAGGCAGATAATTAAGGCTGATAATTTATGCTTAAATTAGCAGACTTGGCAAATTTTGGCTTTCCCCGCTTCACGAAATTTTATTTGTCTGTAATTATTTGTTTCTAAATTAAATAACACCAGTGCCGTAAGGACGCGGTCTGTCCAGGCACCTCGACGCAGAGCGCAGTCGTATAGTTCTCATTCATGTAAAAAAAAACAATGGTGTTTACTTACGAATAGCATCTAAGTAGGCTATTTTTTCATATCGAAATAATAGTTTCCGTTTCCTATTTTAGCCTCCAATGTACATTTTTATTAAAGTGAAAAAGGGCCTATACGAGTGATTCACAAACATTTTTAAGTTTTGACATTTCTGGCACACAGTACTGAACGTGCCATTATTATTACGTCATACAATTATCGGGTAAGCACTGAAAGTCGTATAAAGCGAGTCGACGAGAGAAAGACCGCACACTGGTTCAGTGCCGTGCGCGTAAAGGCGATCAGACATTCGATACACGTATCTAGGTCGCCCGTAGCGCTCCCACGCTTGCAGGCCTCATGATATGCTAGTTACCTCCAGCCGGACGGCGCGGAGGTTCGCAAACTAACCTGAAGTACAGGAACTGTGCCTGAAGCCTGTTTAGAACCAGAAACACTGTCGTGTCTGCCAGAGCCTGAGAGAGGATACAGTAGGAAGTGTGGCTCACGAGTCGACGACCAACTGTACAGGAAAGGGAGAAGCTGGCTCGTGCCCTCTTCATTCGCCTCTTCTCTCTCTCTCTCTTGCGGTGGAAATGTCAAGCACGTCTCCTTCAACTCCGTAGCCCCTTAGCCCGTAGCCCTTATCCCTGCTGCACGCACCGCCACCGAGTAGCGGCTCTCGACTTGGCGCGAACATTCGCACTGGCAGAGCGCGTTCTGTCGCCACGGAGATGAACTTCGCTGTGCGATTTCAGCACATGAGCGCATCAGGCCTACCAGACAGAGCAGGCCAGGAGGATTTCAGTGGTAGTGACACACACGTTAAAGGCTGTTAACGTTAAAGTGAGCCTTTTGAAATCAACCTTAGAAAAATGTCACTGCTCCTTCCTGCATATATTTTATCGGGTGCTCCGAGTGAAATGCGCCCAGTAAAGTTGGTAACGATGGATGGGAAGTAGTTCCGTGTCTTAATAGTGAATAAAAAATGTTAGGTAACAATTTCTGATAGTTAAAATGATTTCTTTCGCTTTCTGTTTTTTTTTTAATGCATCGAAGTGTAAAAATGAGCAGATTTGTGAAACATTTACTTTTTCGCAGTATCGCTTGACCGACACATGAATAAAGTTATGAGGCCCGTGACAATGTTATTCTTACACAAAGCGGAAGAATACACAACGTGCATAAAAGTAGATCTTAGGCAGGGCTTTCAAAAGTGCTAATTTTCCCGTGAATAGCCTATACCAACTTTACTGGGCGCATGTCAGTCAGTGTACCCCATTAAAACACACGCAGGTAGGGACAGTGGCATTTTGCAAAGGTTAAGTTCAGAAGTGCTCAGTTTACCGTGAACAGATTACAGAAAAAATACTATCAGTAACTACATATAGTCTATTTATGGTTACTTATAACTTTTCTGAAGTCCTGCTGAAGTTATAAATTCAGGCGGGTATATTTCGTAGTCTTGAGTGTGCAGTTTAATGTTTAGGCCTATTAATTTTGGCATAAAATTATCTGTGCCCAACTAGGTGCTAGAAAAAAATTTAAATTATAGTTATAGTCGGTTCGCGACTGGAACAGACTTTTGAACAATACGTTAGTCCTCAGCTGCATGCATCGTTACCACAGATAGTGACTGGCGCGGGTACAGTTGGTTTGGCAGCACGGAGAGAGAATATAGTTTGAATGTTTTAACGTATTTTTTTTTACCCATTGCTTAAAAATGGCAGTAGGAAAGATTCCGACAAAGTTTGTTCCAGTCGTGAACGGACTATATACACAAATTGGCGTCAGTGGAATTTATTTAACCAGCATCCAGATACTTTATACTATTGAGTAATAACTAAATCGGTATTTATGTTCTGTCTGTAACCTTATCTAAATTATGTACAAGAAAGTGGCTGAAACAGTGTATACTAATTCTGAGAGTTTTTACGGCGCTGTTATCACTTGAAACATACAGAACCGTTAACATTGCTATTTCTGGAACTACATCCACACTAAAATACTAACAATTTAAAACATTTTGTGACCATTGTTAACAGCCACAATTGAAGTATATTTATTATTTTACAGTCCTGAAAATGTACTCTTAAATTAGCTAAGTTCTGTTGTAATTTTCGTACAACTGTCGTTCAAGTTTGTGTTCTACCGCGTGGAACTTAACGTGACAATTCCATTTATATTATGACCGCATATGTGATTTATCAGTTTTCTGATTGATAACGCCTTAAGTTCTTTTCAAATTGTGGCGACCTTGAGTTTTTTTGCCATTTATATGGAGCGACAGTCCCGTCTAGAGAGCGTTAACTCTTTACTCACGTCTGTATACACCGTTTTATGGCGGCTGTCAAGAACGACAAGGTAATAGATTTTCGAGGAAATCAAGACAGCGCCAATTTCAAATGCGGAGTCCGCCAATCAGGGCTTAGAGGTTTGACATTCGTAAGAAAATGTCACAATATGTATTGTCACAATCTCTCGTAGTCAGTGGGTTTAACCAGGTTTTTACGGGAAGGAAGTCTTAATTAAATAAAAAAAGTTAATAATATTTCCCTAATTTATTTACAAAGACTACAAAGAAAATACTTTCAACTTAATATCTCACAATCAGTTACCATCACCTGCTATTCATAATTAAACAATTTAATCAACACAGTTCACAAACCCCTCAAAATAAATTCATGCAATCAAATATCTAATATCGGGCGTAGCGAACAATGTATCAAAAACACAGTGAATTATTTTACAGATAAGGTGTCCATGTTTGACACTTCCAGTATTTACAATAAAGTCCGTACCACACATTCGTACAGTTCCACCTTAAGGGGGTAGTATCCACTCCATCTTCGAATTTTCTTGCAAATCTTCGTAATGAAAATGTATGACCAAAAATAACAAACCAAAGGTAGACATGACATGGACGACTACTTAACGGAATTTTTTTTTTTTTTTAATTTGTAGGGTTTCCAATATACCTGTATTTTCCCATGGGGGACTGAAATTTTTAAATAATTAGATAATGTTTGATTACGGTTATAGATGTGACACTAATCACGTAAGAAAAATAAGTTAAATTTAGAAATAACTATTAAAATGTTCCGTATGTCATGACTAGCTTGGTTTTTAAATATTGACTCCAAAAATTAAGTTAATGAGGAAAATACGTAAATCCTAGATAGCAAGGATACTCCCCCTTAATTCGGGTTATATGCCATCGGCCCGGGATGTTCTAGAATGCTCCACAATACTCGTATGCCACCGTCTCACACCCACCGACGTCTCCGCTGATGTCTTTCGCTGCACACTCTGAATCTGAATCAGTGAGATTTTCACCGATTCAATCAGTCGAACGTATCAGACTGATTCAACAGTCACTTCATTGAATTTAACTGGTGGACCAATTAAAGAATCTCATATATCCTTCACTGATTAATTGAGTGACGTTTCCCACTGATTCGTCAAGTCATTTTTCCTCTGTTTTCTCAGTGGTTTATTTTTTGACTGATGTATCAGTGAAACTGTGTGAAAATGGCCGTCGAACATAGTTTAAAAATGGCCGTTGAACAACGTGTATCAAGTATAGTATAGGCTGTTCACGGTAAAGTGAGCACTTTTTAAGGCCCTCCCAACAGGCACTAACCAATGATAAATATATCTTATTGCAGCCTGAGGCATTAGATTTTGAGGGTGGGGAAATGTATACACTGTGTTTATTGGTCACATTGCAATGTTTATATTAAAAAGCAGCAGGAAGATGGGAAGTGGATGAAAGGAAAATTTAGAAAGGCCTTAAAAAGTGCTCACTTGACCGTGAACTGCCTATAACAATGAATAAACTAATAAAACCACTACAAAATACTGTCTAAAATGTATTTCGTCTTTCAAAACGCCATTTTACGTTGTAATTTGAACACAGCCTTTCATTACGCTTTTACGTCTTTCATTTTGTCTCCATGTAATCGTCACAGCGGTCTGTTTGAAGGTTTAAACTGCATTTAATGTGGCGAGAGCGCACTCGTATATATACTATTCGTTTTAACAATCCTAACGGTACCAATAAAACTAGAAACAAAAAGTATGAGCATACAACTTCAAAACTACACGAAACAATCAGTGGCCTTCCACTGATTCTAAGTGGAGCCATTTTCACTGATTAAAGTAGTTGAAGTTCACTGCGAATCAGTGGTTCCCCAATGATTCGAATTTAGAGTGCACCAGACTTCGCCCGATGGTCGCAATTCAGCCGATGGCTACCATAAAGACAGACTCCTCTCAGACTGCGGGGAGTATTTATAGTGTTGTCGGCTCTGGTCCAGTATCATCTGAAAATGGCGCGTTGCGCCTACCAAAGGATTACCAGAAAAATCTTGCTATAGCCTGTTCACGATAAGATGAGCACTTTTCAAGGCCCTCTCAACACGCATTAGCTGCTAATAATTATATTTTATTGCAGCTTTGGGCATTAAATTTTGGTGGTGGTGGAATGTACACACTGTGTTTATTGGTCATATTGCAATGTTTATACAAAAACAGCAACAGGAAGATGGAAATAGGATGAAAGAAAAAATGTATAAGGGCCTTAAAATGAGCTCACTTAACCGTGAACAGCCCAAGTCTTCAGTCGACTAATTAGGGTAAGGGGGGAGGGGTTGACGTGTGTCAGGTCGGCTGTCAATCGTTCCCCCTGCCCCGTTCCTAGAGCCGGGACCATGCATACCCAGAAACAGGTAGCCCGCGTCTAGTGGGAGAAGAGTCTGTGAGTACAGTATATTTTTTTTTATTCAAGCGTATTTGTGATGATGCTTTGCGATAAAACTATTGTAATGTGTGTTGAAGGTGAATATCCGTAACTGTGTGTGGGACAGTACTAGTCAGTGATGTTTCGAGATCGATGGTTGGCATATTTTGGCGTCAGGTGTGTGGCGGAGGATAGTGCCGACGTGACGGCAGCTTCGTTGCAGGATGCACGCGAGTCAACCTGCGAACGGTTTTTTTAAATCTTGGTTGGATAGATCTTTCTCGTTTCCGGACGTCACAGAAAGAAGGCCGACGTGTGTACATCAGCGATACTGACGTGATACGTGGAATATTGATTACGTTAGAATCTGTTCCGAAGCTCGCGATTACAGTTTTTCCACTTTTATCTGCGGCTAGGCAGTGCGTTATCAGTGCATAGTTAATACATTTTATAGTTGATTGGACTATAATCCTAGGCGATCGTGTCACAGGTTTTGTTTCCCGGAAGTTTAGTTAAGCAAGAATTTTTGAGCTATTGAAACAGTAACTTGGCATTTTTTTTCCTAGGAGGATAGTCGCTAGGCTCTTAAGACTGTATAGTAAAATATTTCTGTGAAACACTGGTTTGCGCGTATTCACGTATCTCGATAAAGAAATGTTCTGGGAACACGAATTTTTCTAGAAATGGTTAAAACCAATTATCTAAGTTTTGCTTTTATCATATTAAGTGTAGTCAAAGACAAAATAAAATTCGTGAAATGGTAAAAACAGCAGCATTTTTGAGCTTGCATATGCAGTTATCTTGATAGGCATGAGAAAAGTACACAAAATAATTTCAACGCGTAGTTTTTATATAAATACATGTCGGTCACAAGTTTACTGTTTCAGATATGTACAATTAAAGAAAATTTAGTTATATACAGAAACGTGATAATCCACGCTGGTAGAAAACGCCAAGAGCCACTTTCTGTAAAATCGTACAAGGAAAATACATGTTTTTGCGATTTCAAAAATTGTCGAAACTAAGGAAATTCTTACATATTTCTAATTTGTGGCTGCCGCTGAATTTTAGAAAATTAACCTTTTCGAATCGTACCTTAGAATTAATTATAATATGACGTTTCAGATGCCCTTGTTAAACTTCGTGTAAATAGTTTGGTTTATTCTATTTGTTTATTACGAAAACAGTAAAACTGATACTTTGACATGACATTTTGCAGTAACCATGCTATCTACAAACATTTTATCTGAAATGACAAGTAGTCGCAGATGCTGTCTAAATGTTGAACAGTATATGTGGCACAAATATCAAACCACAAATTGTTTCGTTGCCAACGCCTTTTGCTTGATAAATAAAATAGACTTGTGATATGGAGCTTTAAGCGAGATCGCTTGTTTGATAACCGACGCAAATAAATATTGCATAGTAGTCATTAGTGGAATTCACAACGTAATAATTACAAGTTACTGTATGCTATCGACTGGAGCAGATCGAAATGAAAACAGGAAAGTGATCTTGATGGGTGGGATTTAATGGAATTGGTACTCTAGTGTAGCTAGGGGACCAGTGATGACATATGAGCGTAAATAATCTGCAAACACTATCTTGAATAAATATTCTGTCTAAGAAAGTACACGCACGCACATACCCACACACACACACACACACACACATACACCCCCCCCCCCCACACACACACAAAATGAAGTTATTCGTAAAGGTTTTCTTTCACAACTCTCTAAAGGTTCTTTTCCAAGCAGTGTAAATATTACTTGGGTCTTACTTGGTGCGTGTTATCAATCCAGACATATTTAATGGCTGTTAAACGCCAAAACTAATATGAACCATTGCCGCGAGAAAAGTTATCATACATAAGGTGAGTTATTTATTTTTCTAAGAAATTTGCGCCGGGGAAAACAAAGAGCGCAGTAATACATACTGGTCCGCGCATCCATCTCGATAAAAAATTGTCCGCCGGTATGTGGTATGTAGATAGCGGGAGGGCCATCTCCATGTTCTCTCACGAACGGCGCATTGTGACCTGCAAATATTACGTGCATTGTGCTCTTCAGTGAAGTGAAGAATAGCTGTTATTTCTGAACTCGTTAATGGATTTTCCGGCTTCACATAATAAACACATGAAATTACGATGCTTTATCACCATTTTTTTTTGGTAACTAACGTTTGATTAGAGGTATAATATGACGCCCAGTGCTTGACGGCGGAACAAATCGCGGGAACCAAGTTCACCAATAACTTATTTTCTGAAAGAAAATTTAATAGCCGCCAAACATAAAAATCTGACCAAAAAGTATCCGACCGTGGACCAAGACGAAAGAAAAACTGACTGTTTCTAAAATTGATTTTTTTTTTGTGAACACGTGCTTATAATGGCGGAAGAATTTCATGAGACACGCCCTCCATCTGCTATTTCTATGAAGTGCCTTGTCGTATTGGGCCTGACTTTGTGTCTCGAAATCTCGTAAATTGGAAAGAAATCCTTAATTTGAGAGCGATCAAAAGTCGCTCGAAGCAGTGTGTGAGGAACGTGTTTCTCCGGGGTAAGGGGGGGGGGGGGAGATTTGGATTAAGTTCAACAAATTCTTGAAAGCAGTACAGTTTCGAAAATAAGAAAATAAACTTTCTGATAGGTGTATTTAAACTTTATTCACACATTTAAAGCGATACACAGTACTTCGTTTTAACTACAATGCATGTACATGTTGGACACGCTTTAAAAAAGAATCGTATTTGTCATACTGTAATTATTCCAGTAAAGCCGTGCACCTCGAAAATTATTTATTTATTTTGAGTATGGGGGATGGGAAATTTTTGTAGCTATTACCAAAGTAATTGCATAGAATGCTTGTCCCCGAAATCTTCCACCACTGGTTACGCCGTAACCTCTGGTTTAGAACCGTGTGCTGAAATGTCATTTTTTAAATACATACATGAATATGGCCATATTTTTCATTTTCGACCGGAGTAAGTCTTTAAATTTGCAACAGTAGTGGGAGGCAATCCCGAATATCCGATGATAATAAAATCGGGGGATACAGTTTGCCATTGCCGAATCTATCGTCTACATTCAAAATTCAATTCAAATTCGATTGCCAAAGGATCAAAGAATATATTTCGTGTAGTGAGGACTGCGAAGCATCGATTCTAGTCGTTGGAAAAAAGGGGTGGGGGGGGGGGGGATTTTGCGTTCGTTTCGCCGCGTCTACATAACTTTTGACTAGGAGAAGCTACGACGCTCGTTTAGGTTTCAATCGACAGCTCTCGTCAAGATCAATCGATTGCGTGTATTAAAACATGTGTGTGGAGTGGTTATGGTGAAATGGTATGCTTTTAATGTAAAAAATTCAGAAAACTTAACAGAATTTCGGCCTGTACTCGTTAACAAGCCAAGTAGAAATACAGAAATCGTATACGGTTGAAAATAGTATCTCAAAAGTAATCCAATGATGCCCATAAAACCCCATATGATCGAGTGAAGTGGTACCGGGAACGTAAAATAAACATCAGATCGTCCGAGTGCATCAACGTAGACGTATTCACGCGAAACAAACGGCCGTGTCTCCAATACAGCCACACCCCATTATATATATATATATATTTATTTATTTATTCCGCGCACTGTAAGTTTTTAATACAGCTCCGATACCATTTAATTAATTGGAATCCGTTTTTAATTTCTTTTTCCTTCAGTGAATGTTTTAAAATAAAGAGCACGAGAACGAATCGTTGTGATCAATAATTTCCCCTGTTTGTTTCCCATAACAATATTCTCGGTGGTCTCATTTATTACTGCGTTGTGGGTATGAGATTTGCGTCAGTCATAAGACGAAAACAACGCTTCACAGCCAGTATAAACACAGGCGACAGATGTCTTTATCAGACATAAGAAATAAGGTTAACACTTCGGGTTTTGGTAGCATGAAGAGGTGCTAACAGGTTTGAAGAGGAATCTACAGGATTGTAGTAGTTCTCGAACCACCTATTAATGCTGCGCCGCGAACTAAACTATGTGCTTGCTGTGGGTGGCTAAGGCGTTTGAAGTACTTAATTGATATGAATCTCGGGAGAAACAACAAAGTTTATTTTCAATATTGACAAATTGCTTATTAAAACAAGGCGGATTTCACTGTTTATCTGAATAATTTAACTGAGGAATTTTACGGGACGTGTTTAATTGTAATAAATTGAGTGGAATGATTTTTCGTACATAGCGATTTCACTAAAATATTTTCGTAAGTAACATTATAAGCTTTTCGCTTTTAACAGAGCTTTGTTTAGTTTCTACTTTCCTGTTGATTTCATATCCTTCCACGATACGTAACATTAACGTTGCCAATGCGCCTGATATTATTTATGCATCGGCCAAGTGTGACCCTGAAATTCTTAGGAACGCAAATATTTTTAATGTGACTCTTACTCTTATGTGCTTAACACTTTTAATGCGACGTTAATACACTTTTTATACATTGCTGCCGACCGTACTGGAACATGGCAGTATGTGTGTGCGTGTTTAAATATAGGTCTCTGCTGCTAGGGACAGGAAATTTTTTTTCCAAAAGTTGTTTCAAAAGTGTTCAGTAAACCGCGTACCAGGTATTATATAGAAATAGGGGCAGTTATTTTGAATTCACTAAAAAGATGAAGCATGCAACACCAAAACGTTGTATTATACACACGTCCCGTTATCACATGGTTACCAGCGTTTTCTCTTGTGGTTGTGCTAATTGGTGTTGCTGGTTGTCACGTTGTTATTTGAATTTAAAAGAAATTTTCAAGAAGAGGGAGTGTAAAAATACGAGTGGGAAACAGAAAAGCTACACTAACGAAAGCTAGGCGAAAATACTGTAAAAGTCCTAGTTATAATAATTCTAATCTTGGTTCCAACCTGAAACCGTACGAATGCCCATGGGTTTTCTTTGCTATCTGGTATATAGATTGTACCTATTAGCCACCATACACGTCGCGCGTGTTTGAAACATTTAAATCAAGTAAGGTCGTTTTCACAGTGATTTCTGGGTAATTTTTAAAATAGAAACTTAAACGTTTTATTCGCGCCGGAAATTAATTTGACCTATGCCATACTGTACCGCAGAGTAAATTTTCTTATATTGTAAACAGCATTTCCCTATTAGTGGAGAGCTGTGGACCACATTACCTCTATTCACGTTATGCTCCGGACCTTCCAAGTCGTATATCTCTGCAAAATAAAGTTAAATGTCAACCTTTAATTATAAGTTAAAGAGCATACGATATTGTTGTACCTTTTTATAAATACTTTATTTTGCATGAATTTAAAACAGTTGAGGTTATATATGTAAATTTTTCTGTGAACGCCAGCTGGGAAACGGTGCCACAAAATTTGGCGGTGTGCAATATCTTTCTTGTTCCGTAAATGCTAGTGTCGCCGATTAAGTTTTACTAATTAAACTATAGCTTTACTTAGCTCTGTTGCTGTTAAAATGCTGTACTAAATCTTTAAATTCAGTAATCTGTATTAAAAATAATACTTGATGTGGTAATTGCTACAAAGAAAAGAAATATGCAAAATATGGAACAAAATGTTTTATCTGATGGCACGCTGCAGTGCTGTGGGATTGGTGTGCTATGCGATCAGCTGTTGCGGTTTTTTCCTGGTTTTATCTTGCGAAAGAAACGTGCAGTTATAATAGTTATGACCTTTAGCCGCTTTGGTTCGATCGCTGATTACTATATTGTCGGATTCCTTATAATAGTACATTTGGTATTCCTAAGCTGTCTCGATGTGTCCACGTGTGCTCCTGTGGTTTGTCGCTTCGCGTATTAATCCCCTCCCTCCAATTCCTTCCTTCCTGCGATAATGCCTAATTGAAAAATTTTACCTCTAGCATAAAGAACGAATGCATCTTGCGTAGGTATAGACCGTTAACAGTAAATTGAGCACTTTTGAAAGCTGCTTAAGATGTACTTAAATGCACGTTGTGTACTCGTCCACGTTATATAAAATTAACATTGCCATCGGCCTCATCACTTTATTCATACATCGGTCAAGTAAAACTATACACTTGTTAGAAAGGTACTATTTTACACATCTGCTCATTTTTACACTTGGATGCATTAAGAAAAATAAGAAACCTAAATAAATAATTTAAGTTATTACAAATGGTTACCTAAATTTTTTATTCGACGTTATGATATAGAACTACTTTTCCCTCCATCGCTACCACAATTTGACTAGGTGCTTGTCACTCACTGCACCCGTTAAAATATATGCAGGTAGGAGCAGTGATTTTTTTTCTGATGTTGATTTCAAAGTGCTCACTTAATCTTGAGCAGCCTTTAACGTATTAATTTCACTAGTGTAGATCCCACAAGGCAAACAAAGTTGTTTCGTATTCGTATAACTTCCATTTTTTCCCTTACGTTTTTTTTTTTCAGGCACTCTAAATTTTAATCAGTAATTTCAGTCAGTAAAATTATTAAACTTCAATTTTAATGAGCTGTTATCTACTCGTAAATCCGTGGATTGCACTGCTGTTTCACTTCCAGATCAATAGTGCAGTTCACTGGGAATCAGCACTAGAAATCACTGTTTAACCAGTGAATTATGCCAGTAACTAAAATTATCAGAATTTAACTGATTAAAGTGAAACCGTTTTCACAGATCGGAAGTCAAATTAGCTTTTTTTTTTTGGAGCAGTTTTAATCGTTTACATTTTATGGAGTATACGACTGTCCATGTTTTGTTCTAATGCTGCAGGCCTGCAGTGCTTTTATCTGAGTCACCGCAAATTAAAGAAACATTCTTAGGAGGTCAATTTACCCACTGCGTGCGAGTGCGTTGCAGCTAGATTGAACACGCTTTAAAAAGAAATCCGTGAACCTATTCGCAATGACTTCTAGGGAGAGAACTCTCAACTTCAAACAACACGTACATCAGCGCATCTTACACAGTCGAAACATCATCATTTAGGAGGACTTGAAGCGTAACCAAAGACGACTTCTCCAGACCATTGTACGTGAAAAACATTACCACGTGAATGGATGCATTCGAGACTGGCGTAGGCGACTTCTTTGAACTCGATTTGTTGTTCCTTGAAGTTTCAATGGTGCACGCAGTGGAAAGACTGTACATCTTACCCGTATAGGTGATGAATGTAATACGTGCTCTGGTAATACCCCCTACTGCTATTTTACTTCCATGCTTCGGCAACGCAAAATAATATCCCCATAGTGGCGGATTATACTAATCTCTTGAATAAGCTGTACATGTAGAGGCACAAATATGGCCAGTCAGATTGTACTTTTTTTATGCTATAGAAATGTTTTATTCGTTCTTCGGTGTTTTTTTTTTTTTTTTGCATGTGGGAGGATCAGCGATCGTGTGAGGATTCCTGTTGGATTCCCGGTGGATTCTATTCCGGATTTCGTCACTTTGTAAACGTGGTGGAGGTTGTTCGATGGTATTTTTTTTTTTTAATCCATGTTTCCGTCACCATTTTATTCTATTGATTTGCCAAGGTCCAAGTGGCGTTCACTTAAAATATTACTATTAACTATCCAGAGCGCGCTTCTGTCCATTATGCAATATATTTTATGCGGTGCCTATTTTTTATAGTTTCGTTAAATCTTTTGAATTCGTGAAGATGTTCTTGGCAAGGTCTCAATCTTCTGTTGAGCTGTGTGCGAACGGATAGGGGCGCCAAATCAGCTGTCACGTGGTTAAAATATACACTTATCGGTGCCAACGCCGCTCTAAAATCGGGTGTAGCCGCAAAGAATGCGGCGCCAATTCAAGCTGCGACACAATTTTCTGGCCTAACGACGATAAGGAAAATTCCTGTAACCCTGCGGTAGATTTTAAATTTCGCCTAAGGAGTAATATAATTAAAGATTTTACTCGGTCAATTTCATCAAATCGGTTTTCATTACAGTTTCAGCTCGTAGATATATATTGTAACTTAATGGCGCACAGCCAATATCAGTTTCTGTAATCAAAAAGGAACTTCCACAAACAGTAACAGGTTGTAGGTTATACCTACACACAAAGAAATTTTACTGGCGGGCAATGATCGGCGTTGGCGACTTCCCACAATGGCCGGGCGGAAAAAGTGAGTGCTCCGTGTGGCGTGATGTAAGTATGTACTATAGTTGATTCACGATAACTTTGGCCTTTTCTGAAGCCCTGCTAAATTTCTACTTTTGGTTACTGATTACGTATCCTTCCGCCACACGTAAACATAAACACTGCCATGTGATTTCTACTTTTATAACTATCAAATGCGTTGGTTGCTGTTTACAGCTGTTCAAAGAATTGTGTCATATTGCAGAAACCATTTCCTACGTATGTTCACAATGTAGGCCTATAACAATATTTAGGTCAGCTATATAACTATTTGTTACACACGATATAGCACGTTACACATAATACGTATTACTATTTTGCCACGACGGTGTTTGTTACAACTGTGGCGTAAACGACAGTAGTATTTAACCTGTTGTTATTAATATGAGTTTGGAATAAAAATTTAAACGAAGGGACAACTAGTTGAACGAAACGACGCAGTAAATTCAAGCACGCAACTCGTGTCGCCTATTTATTGTACATCGACAAACGTAAAAGATAGTGGTGAACATGCAAACATAGAGGCCTACCGTAACATTAATTCCGCTAATACTTACATGCATTGGTATTTACTGGTTTGTAGGTTTATTTTATTGTTTATTTAATTTTATCTGGGCGGACTTAGTATTTCGTTGGGATTGTCGCACACATTCAAATCACAGAAACGTAAGCTCGTTACGCAACTGTTTTCCAAACATCTAGCGTAAAGGTACAACGTTGTGATAAACCGACGTCAAGGTAAATAATTAATTTCTTCATAACATCAGTTCATGGTTAAAACGTATAAATTTTGCACATATTTGAAATCAACACACACATCTGGTCTGCGTAATGATTACAACGCAGCCACAACGCCCTTTCATACGCGAAGATCACAATACATTTCTCTCTGCCGTGGAAACACACATTTATTACAACATTGTATCTTGCCTAGGATGTTAAAAAATACGAGTACGAACTTGACGCTTCGTTAAGAAACACGCCATATCATTGACATATCGCCGTGCCAGTCGTAAGGCCATACAAAAACTGGGTATAATTGCGCGTCATATTGGGACAAGAGCATGGAAGGTGATCAATTTCTAGATTCTCCCTTTCACACCACTTCTGCCAACCAGCTGGATTTGAAAGCGTCGAGCGTCGCCCCCAAATAGCATAGGTATTTAAACAATAAAATTTATTTTCAGTTGTAAATTTCAAATTCGATAATCATAATTTTGCTGTAATAAGTGCGAAATATGCTATAATTTTAAACATGTATAAGTTAGTTGTTTACTAGCGATGGGAAATTTCCCGAGTGTGACAGAGAGGGAAGGAGAGAGATAGTGATAAGCTCCGCCCAGTCAACAGTTTCGTTTGTCGAAAAAACACACTACGTTACTACGGCCTACGTAAGGTATTTTGCGCTGTTAGTTTTAACTGTAACAATGGAATTAGTTTATATTAGGGTTACCTAAATATTGAAAAATTTCAATAGCAATATTTAATTTACAAAGAGCGTACCGAAAACTATGTTGAAACAATATTTGAACTGAGAACTATTTATTACTAGCAGTTGCCAATACACTGCTGATCTCGCTGTTTTTAATTCGTATATAATACGAAATAAACATTAACAAGTTACGGAAGATATTAAGAAAAGTTTCATTTATTCAAAAATACAGTACTTTTAGAGATAATCACAGTGTTACGTATTTGTGGAATACAAGTGATTGAACAAACCAGGTTGACATGCTATGCCTAGGGTGGTTTTTCAAAGATTGGATTCCACAAGGCAGAAGAAAGTGTGAATGGACTATATGTCTGTTAGGCCGGAATCACGGCTACGTCTCGTTTTCAATAACATTTTCCGCGTTCACTTTGATAATTTTGAGCGCCGTGCATTGTATAGTCCAGTCGTGGCTACTTCGAACTTTTGTGCAGCCCTGAAAAATATTCTATTTCTATGATATTCCTCCGCCTCATGCAAACAAATCATAACCGAGTCTAGAAAATTACACGAAAAGATAAAGTATCGCATTCGTGCGCAATATTATTTTAATTTTGCATGAGAACTATTTATTACTAAGCATTACCGATACACCTGTTTTCTCTGTTTTTATTAATGTTAATTATAAATTAAATATAATAATTTATGGATAGAATTTAAGTGGAAGTTCAATTTAGCCCAAAATAAGGTACTTTTATGTTAACGCAATCATAAAAAAGAGTGATATATATACTTAAAATGTTTAATAAATAACCAAAGATGTAGTACATGGGGTTATTTGTCAAAGGTTTGATTCGAAAAGTGTAATGAAACCATGAATAGGCTATACGATACACCACGTGCACACTTAAACCGTAATCGCAATCAGTGTAGCTTATATGATGGTCACGCATATAATAAAAAATAAAAAGGTTTGCTGTATTGAATGCGACGTACATAGTTCAGTCATTCGTGCTGCAGTTTATTTCTGATCAGAATGGTCGTGCGAAATTTTAGTGTTAGCCCTGTAAACTGTACGAAAATCCAGGGAATGTGGCAATGAGTAAAAAGCTACCCTCGCTTGAGTGATGTGCTATATGATTATGCTTGGGGTTGGGGGGGGGGGGGGGGGAGAAATCGGTTCCCACAACTTTTACATATAGAAAATAACTGCATTATTTATTAATAAAATACACGATTGTTCGAAGATGTCGCGAGGAAGCGCCGCTTCAATTGCTTGATATCGACAAGCGCAGTCTTTGAAAGTAGTACACAGTTTTGTTAATGGTTACAGGTTTAATTATTTATTTGAATTATGCTGACAAATATTAAGCTGTATTTGTGTTCTTGAGTAGCAAACTAACCCAATGATACATCCTGAGGAGATCGAGCAAGGATGTATTAGGAGTGAAATGACTTTGTAAGGCCGTGAAACTGGAGACCCAAAAATGCGCATTTATCAATGCATTTAACTCATTCAGTCAGTGAAATTTCGTGACAAGTATGTAAATAGACCAAGAACGATGGAGAACTATGCCAGTAGCCTACAAAATAAGGGTTCTTTAAGAAAGGGTTGGGTTGGTAATTGTGCGTTAACGAGTGGATAACATTACAAGCGGTAAGTTAAATTAAAAATAGGACGTATAAAATTCAACTTACATTATTTTACAACCGTTTCTTCAGCGTGAAATATAATTTTAAACATGTTCACTTGCGTCTTAAATTGATATGCACGTTAAAAGTTTTCTTTGAGTGAGAAAGTCAAGTGTCAGCAAGCAGGTTATGGCATTACCTCGTATCGTAAGAGGGAATTCCTGTACTTGTGACCAATATACTTGTATTATGGCCCTTTCCTAGCGAGGTAACTGTGTGTTTGTGTATTTATTAATAGTGCACTTGTAGTTTTGGAAGAAAATGTTCATTTTTAGTATAAAAGAAGAAAAATTAACTATTTCCAACCGCAAAATCAGAAAAGGTTTGTGCTATTAAATAGTTTTTGTTACTCAGAAGTGATGATCCTCGACGTATCTGCTACATTAACTTTACTATGGCTTCAATATTGCTTACTATTTAATCAAAATAAAATTTGCCTTAAGGACCACGTGGTTGGTTCTTGGAAATGCGGGCATACATAAAAATAAAGTATATGCTATTGCAGCTATGTGGACTGAGGTTACGTTACAAATAGCTTGAAGTGCTAAATGGAACACCACGAGAGTCAACAGTTTAGTATTAACTGTTGCTGTATGTTGTACATCACGACTTGCTTTTATAAATGTAAAAGTAATTATGTGAAAATCTAAAACCCCGTAGGTTTTAAAACATAAATTGCGTATTTTTACAAAACAAGTTTTAAAGCACTGTTGAACATTTAACATAATTATAACAAAATAATAAAGACGCCAAACTTGGTAAACAATAATTAGATAATAGCATAAATATGCAATCAAAATTTTGATTCTTTATTTTACTAAATGGCTATTCGAAGTGCTTTCGTTTATTACAGTAATTTCTGTCGTATGCGTATTTTACATTGCTAACATGACGGTGATTTGGCGACTTGTATGTGATAATTTGTCGGCTTTGATGTTGACGAAATGAAACTTATAAGTATACGTAATCGAATTGCAGATAAAATTGGCCACTGACAATAGTCAGTTACAGTTTTCTTTAACAATATGAGGCAGTTGGAACTCTACGTCAGCCAGTTCACAACTGCAGTGTACAAGTGGATCAGTTCTCAGGGGTACCAGCCAGTCTGCGGGAATATTGACAGCTAGCGTGCGTGAATTTGGTTGTTTCGCAATACCAGGTCCCAGCCGACCGGTTATCGACATGATGTAGGTGAGCTGTAGGAACTTTAGATAATGATTATAATTGTTTCTGGTTCCTCGCCATTCCATATATCCTCCAATATTCTGTTGAAACAAGGACGGCTGCTGCCATTAACAAACGTTAATTTTCCACTGCGTGAGAGGCGTTTCATAATTTCTTGATTTTTATAAATTGGCAGGCATTGGCAAGCAAAATCCAGCACAAAAATATTTCATTCAGATTTATTACACGTCGTATATATTTCACTGTGCTGCGTAGCCAGTGTAGCAACTTTTATCATATCATATCGTAGCTTAGACATAGCTGTCAACTCGGATTTGGTGTAATGGCTCAAAATTAAATCGATAATATTTTCTGACACTGTGACACGCAGTCTAAATTTTCACCTAAAAAAGGAATAATAATTAGTATCTGCTAATTTACGAACATGTGAAAATCCCACGGGGTGGTAAAAATTTGTGTTATTTTGCTTGCAAACTAATCCTAATTTTATTCCTTTATTCGTACTTAAACACCCCTCCCTCCTTTTTTTCCCCATCAAGAATGTGTGAGATCACTTTTTGCATGTGCGTTAAATAAATTATTTTCTCGTATATTTTAAGCAATAGTTGGTTGCTTGGACCTCGAAAGTCTGTTAATGTTAATTTATTTTGTTATTTTTTCTATGAGGAAAAAGTTTCCACTGGTACGCTAATTGTCGGGAGTTGTTGATTAACAATCATGATCATACTTAGTTTGTAGCTTGTTATAAGTGAAGTTACGCTGTGTGTCGAGTTAGACGTTTATGTAGATTCAGTTGCATGCACAATTTATTGTTATTTGATTGCGCGTAATGAGCCGTCTGTACTTCTTGTCCTTGGAAGCCATCTCGGTTGATACGCATTAGAATCACGCCATTACGTTTTAGAACAACTTTTAACGTCGTGTATTTTCTTCAGTGTACAAAATCAGTTGTGAGATGTAGGGTGATGTGTAGTTAGCACTGTTACAAGACGCCAGAGGGCCGTATTCGAGTTTGTGAGAAATGGAAGTCTTAATAAATAAAATAACTAAATTTGATTTTTTTATTTATTCACACACTATTGTTTACAACTTGAAACTGGCTATCTCAATTGCTCTTGTTATTCTCAGCGAGCGCAGTATTTAACGTTATCTCAATTATAATTAAAGTCCTTATCAATGTGTGTATATTGATCACAGTCACTTATTTCACACTTATTATTTACACATATTCAATCTGTGTGCTGCCGTCATTCCAAATGCCTCTCATTCACGGATCCAGTTTGATCTTGGTTCCAATGTAAAAGTGCTGCACCAACGAAATTTCATGATTATGGATCTTCGATTCTTCTATCTTGGTTCCAAAGTGAGAGATCGATATTAAGAATGAGACAAATTTTCCCATTTGTTCGTAATGTATGACGTCATGGAAGTAGGCGTATTTTTCACTATAGGTAGAACTAGATGTGGAATGTTTTATCTGTTTCAAGTGAATTATTCTTGTACGAATTTTACATTCTAATTTTAAAGTGCGTATAATGTTTTATTTCCCAAGAAAACAATCGACCGTAGTTCTGTCTGTTGGCGTATTTTCAAACTACATTTGTCGACGATGTCTGCTGATCCCGGGTCGAGTTTTGGAACCGCCAATTTCGGTGGTTCGAAATGAAATTCATCTCGATCTTCAGTCCAGTTGTGAACTCGATTGGTGCAACAGTTTTCTGTGTCGATCTTAGATGCGATCTTGGATCGAGTTTCGAACTACGATGGTGCAACCGTGCATAAGTCTCCACTGTACCGACGGTCGCAGTCCGCAGCTTACACTCGCCGCTCTGCTGGTTCATCGCCTCGGAATATCATGCCTCGCGAAGTGTCTTTCTGGCAGTGATAGAAAATTCATCTAAAAGAGCGCCTCCCTCAAATCATTTCTCCTTGTGCTTCTCGATTGGCGGCGTATTAAAGTTAACATTTTCAGCCGCTCACGCTCACGGCAGCAAGTTCTATACACTTCTGCTTAATCTTAGAAGCGCATTTGCACAAAAAGCCGAATGAACTTATGATTATGAATTTGTTAAGCCATATTCAAAATTAGGTAATTAAATTCTTATCAAAGTGAAATACGTTCGTACACCGCTGTAAAGTAATACAAAAATAAGACAATCCTTACCTAAACACACACTTGTAATTACATATAATCACTTACATTCCTTATTTTTGTTGAATTATTAAAATTTTAATACAGTTATGTTTATTTTGACTGGGGTAGTACAAAGTATATCGCTATCTGATCTGGCTTTTTATATAGTTCAACGAATGCAGAAAATTCCATCTTCAGTCATCACTGTGCGTTTACTTCAAAGTAGGCAGTCGGAGCGCAACACAGAAAAAAGTCGTTCTGGTTTTCTTACATACGCCTTTTAGTTTGATCAGAAAGCGCCTGCGACTGGGAAAAGTTCGGAGACGATGTATCCACGTACAGAGATGAATATATTTGAACTAGGTGACCCAACCCGTGACCTTTTTTTTGTATTGTCACGGGGCTAGAAGTTACCTTGTTAAACAATATGGTTATCATGCAAATACTGGAAAAAAATATTGCATAGATATATGTAGGTAATAATGAAATGATGTGAAATTGACTCTGCATTGAAACGACGCCAGAACAGATATGGGATTGAATTTGTGACACGGCCTCTTAACGTCGCACAACCATCCAAACTCTGGACTCTTAGTATCGGCTCGGTGCTCGCGCTGGCCCGATCTAGAAGGTTCTCCATACCCCGAGTATCGCTGAGAGAGGCAAGACCGATGACCGTAACAGTCTTTCAAAGATAAACCCCAGAAATTCAATACGTTGAAGATCAGGAGCGCACAAGTCGCGATATGCTTACCTGACAAGCCCTCGACACTCCTCTCGCTCGGGCGTGCTAGACCGTTGGCAAGGGGAGCGATGCATTGCAGAAAGCATGTAACGGTACTCTCAGCTGCTTCGCTTGCGGCTTAACAGAACGCAACTTGAAAGCTAGCATGGTATTCACTCGACCCTGGGAGCGATTCTCGTTTGCTTATCCGGTTACAGAGAGCCCTATATCGTGAGCATTGTTGGCCGGGCGTAGCGGAGTTTGTTATTCTGATAGGTAGGCGACCACTAATACTTTGTACCGTGGTATCTTCTACCTCGCTGATTGTTTCAACGGGTAACAGGGTTAGCCACTCTACCTGGAAAACCTGGATACCTGGGAAATTCAGGAATTGTTGTAGCTACAAGTAAAAGTAAGGGAAATGTACGAAATTTACAATTTACCTGGAAATATCTCGTAAACATATACTATATATATTAAATTTGCTGACATGAAGCGACAAGTTGAACTAGAAATGTTGGGATTAAAAAATAATTTAAACTGTTTGAAGACATGAAAAAAGGAAGTTGTTGTTATGAAGATTGAAATAAATGTTTTATAATTTCGGAGAGTTATTCTTTTTTAATGTAAATAATTGTATGACTATTATTTAGAGCTGTCAGTACACAAATTGTGACCGAATATTGTATAGTAAATGTAATTGTATTACGCAAAACAATTATGCATATTTTGGAATAAGATTTTTATCGCCATGCGAGCAGTTTGGATTGGCATTAAAATAGTAACATCTTGTTTTATGTTTTACTTTTTTCGGAAACTTGTCTATCATTTTGTTGTAATTTTTTCTTATCCATCGTACGAGGGAATTTCTTATATACAGGTATGTCAGTTTAGGGTTACTTCTGACACTATTATTTTTCCGGATTATATTTACATTTAATTTTGCCGACGAAAAATTAAGTAATAAGAACCTGGAGTGAGTCAGGGAATTTTTTTCAGCTTGAAAGAGTACTGCTTAAATCTGTTCCCGATAAGCGCAAAATAATACGATGATCACCTCGCAGAATGCACATCGAGATAGTTTGAAGGTGTGACGTGGCAAACAGTAAGCTACCCAGAGTTGCGCTCGATGTGGTTCTAAATGGCGGCAGTGTGGAATCGTCGCCACTTGGTGTACCTGCCAAGCAGACTTTTGGCTGCTGGGCTACCAGATTGTATAGTTCGATACGAAGTCTGTATCATTTTACTGTCCTCTGTATCACCTTTGTATAACGTAAAGCACTGTATAATCTTACACAAATCATCCATTTTAAACCATTTACCAATGTGATGTATAGGGAACGTGTCTCAAAAAACAGTTATGTTGGATTGGAAAGGGCTTATTAACGTCCCCGTGTGTTCTGCCTGAAGGCTTATCAGGAGACGGCTTGTAAATTAACTTAACTTAAGCCAACACCCATGCATTACACTGAGAAAAAGGTTTTGTTGAATCAAACAATATTTGTTTGGTGCAACCAAAATTTGCTTCTACAGGGACAGTGAAATATTTTGTTTTTGAAACCAAATTATTTTGTTGTTCTCATTTGGTTGCCCCAAACTGTATGATTTGTTTGGTGCAACTAAAGATTTGTTTGGCTACGTGTTCATTAAATAGTTTGGGTCGATATAAAACAATTTGACAAGTTAGACCGAGTTTCGAACCTAGATCACCTTGGTCCGTGCTTTAGTAACTTCGGCTAATGTGACAACGGATGACGCCAGAAAGCTTTTAAATAGATTTACTGCAAATATTCAAATATTTTACGTTTTATAGTTTTACTTGTCAGGTTCTTGTTGCATTGTTCTATTAATGAGTATGCGATGTTAAGCAACAAACTCTCGAGCTGTATTTTCGAACGAAGGCAGTCAAATAAGTGGCCAAACAAATATATACAGTTGATTCGACAAAATATTTGACACCCTAATTTTTTTGGCCCAACACAGGGATTTCGTTTATTTAAACATATATTTCGTTAAACAAACGAAAGTTTTTTTCTCTCTCGCTCTCTCTCTCTTTCTCTCTCCAAATTTTGTTTGCCCAACAATATATTTTGTTAGGGCAACTAAATATATATTTGGCCCTATACAAACAAATATTTAGTTCGATTTTCTCTCCGTGTACATAGGGTTCGAACCCGGAACCTCCTCCCTCCCCCAGACCGGTCGATAGTGGTCGTGAGTGGAGAATGTGTGACCGCGTATGTGTGTACTATTAGTTCCGCCTATCTCTTGAGATTCGTGATCTGCGTCTCGTATTGTTTTAGTGAATGCAATTCTCAAAAGTGTAATTCGCATTTTACGTACGGTATTCCTTTTGTTCGTTTTTTTTTTCTTTATTTCTTTTATAATCGTACGAGATTTCGTATAATTTCGGGATTCAAGTTGCATAATGTTGAAAGTAAATAGCTGGCAGCCCTGCTTGGCTGGTGTGCGCAGGACGCGGGCGGTTTAGTGGCTGTTGTAACCTTTTGAGAAGCACAGAGGTGACATGTTGTCCACGCGGTGATGTGGTCGCCGTGCCGCTGCCAGCGGTTACGTAACGCCGCGACCCTCCTGGCCGAGCGCCATGTGGAGTGAAAGTTCAAGAGCCCACCCCCACCACCCAACCTGTCTCTCATCATCCTCGTGGCACCTCCCTCGAATTTACCAGTTGGAAACGAAACTTTTGTTTCTGTTTTTACATACCGCAGGAATCCACGCGTGTATCCCGTCGCTGGCCGTGCGATGTCCCATTTACGCCCCCCCCCCCCTCCCTTCTCAACACCTTCTTTATAACGTGTATATAATTCACTGGCATGATATTTTGCAACCGGAGTTTTTTTTAGGCGGAAGCCCCAAGGTAAATGTACCAGTATATGTTTAGGTACTTCACTAAATGCTGTTCACGATAAAATGAGCATTTTTTAAATCAACCTTGGCAAAATGTCACTGCTCGTACCTTAATATACTTTTAAAGGGCCCACTGAGTGACATTTGCCCAGTAAAGTTGGTAACGATAGAGGGAAACTAGTTCCGTACCTTAACGTCGATTTAAAAGTGTTTCAGGTAAACATATGTGATAACGTAAATTATTTCTTTAGCTTCCCTATTAAAAAAATACACCCAAGTGTAAAAATAAGCAAATTTGTAAAATATTAAATTTTGTAATACCTAATTTCATTGTTTCACTTGACAGACTCGTGAATAAATTGATGGGGCCCATGAGTGTTAATTTTACATAAGGAGGAAGAGTACACAACGTGCATACAAGTTTATCATAAGCAGGGCTTTCAAAATTTCTCAGTTTACTGTGAACATTCTATAGCAATAAATACTTTCACATTAAAAAAAAAATTAAGTGCTCAGTGTGTGTTTCAAATACGAGCGATCGTGCACAGTGCAGCACACACGTAGAGGCCAGAGCTGTAACTGTACTGAGGGAGGCCGTCTTATCGACGTGGCAGTAGTGTGACAGTTTCCCTTGCGTCTTAATAAATGTCATCAGCACGCATCTTACGAGGCCACGGGGTATAATCTGATGCTTAACACGTTATTTATAGTTCGCACGTTCTTGGAAGCCGGTATACGAAAAACCTTGAGCTGCAATTAAATATATACAACGTTACGGCGTCAGAAAGAGCTAATCAGAAATGCGTTACTCTGCCAATAGATTTGTTAACAAAGTTAACAAAAGCTTTTATATAGATTGATCTTTTCCGGCTTATGCACGTCAGCTCACAGAAACGCGAGAACTTTAACTAATAAACATAAAATCACAAAGCAAGGTTTTTCATTAAAATTTCTCGATTTGTAAAAATATTTAATTCGGCCATTTATGTGGTTTTGCGTAATAGTGGTATGCTTCAATAAAACGTCTATTGCTTGTACATATGCCTTCCTGTTTATATTTCCGCGACTCCATTTCATTCACTCATGCTGCAATCATTTAAGAGTAGCTAACGCCTTCGGTCTGGGGGTGATCCTGCTCTGGTGTGATTATCCGGGAATATGAACTAGCAGTGCTTGTAAGATCTTCGCAGTCCAGGGGGGCGACACGAACAAGAACAGCAACAGCACACAAGCAAGTTGTATTAGTGCTACTGCCGTGTCCTGGAAATCCACCATATACATGTCACTTACGTCACTAAGTGTAATTCACTAATGTGCACGTCATTAATCGGAAATGTGCGTAGAACTTGTTACTCCAAAAACTATTCAGCATTATTGAGCTGCGCGTTCGAGGTCAAGAATCGAGGGAGCTATACTGGCTACACTAACACGCACTCCCTAGCGCCTCATCGCACTTACGCGCGAAACGTGCAGTGTTTCCGTTAAAATGCTGTACGGTGCAAATTAGATGTGTAACAGTGGGACTTTATTACACGCGACGGAAATCCACCGATTAAACTACGTTCGTATAATCGTACTTTCCTTTTACCCTATAAGAAAACTGTATAGACAAGCTTAAAAAATTTGATATTTGACCATTTTGACGATTTTTTTTCTCCGTGAATAGACAAAAGTAAAAATATAGGGACATATAATTGTTTTTTACCTTTCCTTTGGGCAAAAAATTGTGTTTTCATAGCATTTATTTATCGAGATAACACATGTTCGCGCAAACAACGATTTCACAGAAAATGTTTCAATACATACTCCTCTTAACAGATGTCCAGCTGATCATTTCAAAACATTACACATTTAACAACAAGTAACAGTTTTCTATTTCCGCTTATAATGTGTATTTTTTGAAAGTGGAAATGACTTAAAAGGGCGTTTTCGCTAATTTTTTTTTTACGTACGAAAACATCTGCACATGATTTGAAGTTGTCGTGGGATTATGCAGCTCACTTATCTGTTTATTGTCACAGTAAAATTATGTGATCACCGCTGAGAATCTCAATAGGCGCGGAGCTGCCTACGTAAAGACAGCAATCCAGTTCATCGCCTTGCGCATAGAGGCGATGAGGCGTGCGATGAGAGAGTACCTGGGTCGACCGTAGCCAGCCCGCGATTTCAGGCATCCCGACACGCGATACACCCGCAGCCAGGCGGGAAGATAGTGGTACAGCCGGTTCCTGTATGCGCCGCCGGACGCGGTTCTAGTTTTACCTAACTTGTCGGAAACAGCATTCGTTTCATTCGGGCGATTGTCGTAGCGATGTTTTCTTGTCGGTGAACTGCGTCGACATTTTGTTTGTTTGATTTGTCTTGGCACCGTTTCCGAGAGCCGTAGCCACAGTTCACGTTCGATAAAGGCCGTCACCGATAGAGTGAGCACTTTTGAAATCAACCTCGGAAAAAAGTCACTATCCGTATCTGCATATATTTCGAATGGGCGACCTGAGTGTCATGCGCCCAGGAAATTTGGTAGTTCCATATCTTAACGTCGAATAAAAAGTGCCAGGTAACCATTTGTGATAACTTAAATTATTTCTTTCACTTTCTGGTTTTTTAATGCATCGAAGTATAAAAAAGGCAGGTTTGCAAACATTTGCTTTTGTAATAATTTCACAGTTGCAATTGACCGGCGCATGAATGATGGAAACGAGGTCCATGGCAATGTTAATTTGGCATAAGGCGGAAGAATACACACTGTGCATACAAGTAGATCCTAAGCAAGGCTTTCAAAAGTGCTCAGTTTACCGTGAACAGCCTATACTAAATTACATACGTTACAGTGGCAAGTATACATGGTTTAGTGCTCAACAGACGTGAATTAGTCACATAATCTTTAAAAAAAATACATATATTGAAATGTCTACTGTTTGTGTGATTCGTAGTATCGGTAACATAAATTTTCACAACTCAGCATTACTTGCCGTTGGTTTCATGGCTTGCGTGATGCTAATGTTATAAGGGACATTTTCACAACTCAGCATTACTTGCCGTTGGTTTCATGGCTTGCGTGATGCTAATGTTATAAGGGACATTTTCACAACTAAGCATTACTTGCCGTTGGTTTCATGGCTTGCGTGATGCTAATGTTATAAGGGACATTTTTGGAAAAGAATGCAGTTATGTATGTCGCCAAGTTTTAAAACTGGGGCAGCAGAACTTTAAATCATAACGTGTGAAAATCGAAGGGTGCGGCATGCACTATGTAAAGTCAGTAAGTACTGTGCTCAACGGAAGCACCGCTGCTTTGGGACAGCAGCTGAAAAACTACGTCAGTGTGCTAACGAATGTTTTTTAACATACACATCTACAGTTGACTAGTATAACAACTCTGAGTGTAGATGGGTGTGTGTGGCTCTTATTTTTAAGATTCGTCCGTGCGTAATCGTTTTCCCACGTTACGAAAGTAAGCTAAAGGCTGTTTACGATCAAGTGAGCACTTTTTAAATCAACCTTAGAAAAACTCGGTGCCCCTGTCTACATATATTTTAACGAGTGCACTGAATGACATGCGCCCAGTAAAGTTGGTAGCAATGGATTTAAAGCAGTGCCTGCCGTGTCTTACCGTCGAATTAAAAGTGTTAGATAACCATTTGTGATAATTTTAATTATTTCTTTCGTTTTCCGTTTTTTTTATACTGCATCGAAATGTAAAAATATCCAGCTCCGTAAAATAATTATATTTGTAATAATTTTGGCATTTCACTTGACCGAAGCGCATGAATAAAGTGACGAAAGCCCATGACAATGTTGATTTTACATAAGGCGGATGACTTCACAACGTATATACACGTAGATCTTAAGCAGGACTTTTAAAAGTGCTCATTTTACCGTGAACAGCCTATACTTGTAATAATTTTTATACCACTTGATGTGCAGACGGGCATCTGAGGGAGAGGGGCAAATACATAACGCAGTTACTTTAGCAGTGTTAAAACAGTGCTTATAGAAGGCAGTTTGTTGCTACAGGGTAGATACTTGGGAGGCACTTAACAACACGTTACATACATTTATTTAGTTCTACGGGTGTTTTATTAAGCTCTTCGTCATTTAAGTAATAGAAAATGGGCAGAATGAATATTGCTTGTTAATTTGCCAGTTATCACTCTTTGCTTTTTATACGTATTACGTTTTAACGCTTCATCTGTGTTCACGAGTTTTTTTGGAACGTCACACTGTTTAGGCCAGAAAGCAATGCTCTTTACGGCAGTCATTGTTTTTATAGATTAATTATGCAGGCAATAACTGCATCTCACTATTTCGGTGTGATTCGGTTGTTATTCACATATATGTAATATTTATTTCATACTGATTGAAATGTGGTAAAATTAGAAATGCATACCATGAAAGAAAGTGGCAAACTGTAAATTTGCACACGCAGGGTACTTCCAGCCAGAAAGAGTTGTATCTGGCATGCCAATGATTTGGTAATTATGTCCTTAAAGGGGTGGTATTTCTGATTCTCGTATTGCTTTCAAAAATATTTTTTTGCGGTAGGAGAAAAATGTCGGGTATGGTTGCATGTTGCACGATTATGCACAACTAATGCTAAGGAGCTTTTTTATTAGATTCTTTTACCTGGGTGCCCAAAAATTACGTATTTACCGAGGATTTGGGTTCGAACCAGCACTTATCCCTAAGTGCCACCCTTTTCACGTAATCACGAAGCCAGAGCGATCGTGGCCATCGATACGAGTTCGGCTGTTGAATGTAATTGAGGTATTCACTTAGCAGTAACTTGGGATACAGTTGTACCCAGTATTTACATTACCGTCCACGCTAAACAACCACGTTTAATTTTTGAGGCACCAATACTTTTTCTGTTACCTGGCGTACTGATGATGCGCACATCCGGGTGAAGTCGCAACAAACAGCAATTTTTAATGACGGTGAAAAGTTGTATTTTTCACACAGAGTTTGTTGGAAGCTTCCCAGAAAGTTTAATTAAAACCAGAAAAAAAAACCTTGGAAAGACTTCGTATCCTTGACATTCAGGGAAGGAGAAGGGGGGGGGGGCGATTTGTTTCTTATCCCACAAGCAGAGGTCTTAAGGGGCATTGTGCATGAAAGCAGTATATTTACCCGATTTTCGATATAAGTCGTTTTCCAAACTGTTTATCGAAATTTTTGGCACGACAAGACGTAAATAATAATTTTCAACGCCTTTTAACGTTGTTAGATTTCCACTGCCTTCATTATTCTCGGTGCACTGATGGAAGAAAGAAAATTATTATTTCTTCTTATCTTCAATCAGAGCTTCGAGAATAACGAACACAGAGAATTTTTAACCATGTAGTAAGGTGTTCAAAATTGTTATTTACGGCTTGTCGAACCAATAATTTCGAAAATTCCTCTTTAAAAAACATTGTGACAAAAATTGTATAAATATACGATTTTCGTTCGCCATTCCCCTTAAGGACCCGTGCAAATTTTTTTCCTGGATCGTGTATCGCAGTAACTAGTTTTGTTTTTTCGGGTCAGTGTTTTTTTGTTACCATACTAGAGGTCCTTCGATCCGTAGGCTACTTATATAGTTTCCCAGCGAGTTCGCCTATTTAGATGTGGCGGCTACTGTGAGGGAACATTACTCGCCTAATTTTATATATTTCGTCTTACAAAGTAAGAACAGCTAACCCACTAAACTTGATAATCACTATTGTACCACAAAGTGCATATGCAGTTGTCTCGCATGGGTACTTTGTACAATGCAAATCTGCACGTTTTCCCACCTTCCGGCAGTCTCCTAGTGGATGAAAAGAGGCCGGTGTCAATTGGAACCGGCTGCCCTACTCGAATGACAAACCTGTCGCATCTGTTCGACCGAAGGACGGATTAGGTCGTAGGCAAGATGGGATTGGAGCAGCGGCGGACTGAAGACGCAGGAAGAAACAAGAATGCCTCGAGGAAACCCCTCTCTACCTTCCTCAAACCACAGCAATGTCATTCGTACTCCGATTGTGAAACTCGCCTTAAATATCCCCACCTGGCGTAGGTATGCGAAACATGTGCGCTTTAAACTAGTGGATAAAAAATTACTAATTTGTTTCAGCATATCCATTTTGAAGTTATCTGAGTTTTCTATAATATATCGTTTTCGTAAGTTAATCGCGTTTGATGTTACCATCATAGCTTATACACATATCAAAAAAAGTTTGGCACAACCTGTAATTTGGTTGCTCGTGAAATATTCTCGCTCGGGCAGTAAGTGCAATCCAAAGGTGTCGGAATTACAGGCGTATTCTATCAAGGCAGTGTGTACTTTAATCCCGTACTTTCTGTTTAAGTAATTGAGTTATTCCGGTAGTGCAAAACTTTTTTGAGGTTTATACTATACTCTTTGTTCGAAAATACACCACTCCAGTGTGCACGTATATTGAGAAAGAACGGGTGGTAAATGAGTGCGTGAAGAGATTTGGGCGGCTCTTAACAACATTGTCTTCAGAGCCGATGAGGGTGATTGAAGTGAATATGGAGCGGCGCCGGAATGAAGGGGTGGGGTAAACGGGAGATCCCCGATAAGACCCGCCGACCAACGACACCGTCCGGCACGATCCCCACTTGCGAAAATCCGGTGTCCCCGCCCGGGATTGAGCCCGGTTCGCCTTGGTGGGAGGCGAGCGTGCTAATCGCTAAGCCACCCTGGCCCCAGCGGGTGGTAAAATTTTTCCCTATATATAAAACCGTTCCTATATTTGTTCAGGAAACAGTCAAACGCACGGGGAAGTTACCAATTATATATTGTAGCGGTGCTAAAAATTACTTTATCCGTAACCTGATACATGGTAGTATTTCCAAACAGTGTGCAGGTTAAAAACTTACATTGCAGTTTAAGAAGTTTACTAGCAAAATTTTTGCAGTGTAGAATTGACAATGACAGTATGTTCCGAGGATCACTGATATCGCTGGTAGAACATACACGGAACGCAACACCTCGTGCTCGATAAACATATACTAGAAGGCAGCGCCCGTGGATCAGCAGAGATTGACTTTCGTATCATTAATCGTGAATGATGGGCTGTCGGAAACGTGTCTCGTGTTGCTGCGAGCTCGGTAATGGCGATGCACGGCCGACGTCGCGCGCTGTCGGAATGGGAAAGAGGTTCAGAAGTTGGTAATGTGCTCGCCGGGGGACGGACGCACGCTCGCTCCGGCGTGATTTTTCAATGTGCGCGGGGCAATGTATCAAGTGCTCGGTAGCGCGGAAAGACGAGACTTTCATCTCGCTTATCGTGGTTTCCATCCCGGCTGGCTGCACTTTGCGTGTGTGTGGTGTTTGCCAAGCTGTGTTGTTTCCCCGGCATTACAGACAAGTGTTGGCCGAATTAAGGGTCCTATGTAACTGCGCGTTCAAGGCCCAGAAGCGAGGGAGCGATACGGGCGACACTAAACACGCACGCCTAGCGCCTCATCGCTCCTACGCGCAAGGCGTGCAGTGTTTCCGTCCTAACGCTTTACTGTGTAAATAGGTCTGTAACTGTAATGGAGTTTTATTACACGCGATGAAAGTACACAGATCAAACTACCTGCGTATAACCGTACTTCCCCCTTACTGCCTAAAGAAATTTCATAGGCGAGCATTAAAAATGCGATATTTAACCATTTTCACCATTTTTTCCCCTCCATTAATACACTTGTGTGATAAAGGTAAAACGATAGCGATATAGACAATGGTTTCATTTATCCTTTTTGCAAAACTTTGTATTTCCAGAACATTTATTTACCGAGACACGCGTCTAGGCGCAAACAACAATTTCACAGAAAACGTTTCAGTACATGGAACCTTAAAGTATAATTCTACGCAGGCTAGGAACGTAGGAAGAATCCGGCATCGGGAAAATTTCCTCCACTAGGTAAGCGCTAGTGTTCCAAACAGGTCACTTGTGATTAAAAATTGTAAGCTAGGTGAATAATAAAAGACAAAGGTTTCACTTAGTTGCGTAGTTATTTTATATTTGTTTTTTGATTATTGCAACTATTTTGTTTTTTAACGTAGAAAAACATCCGGTACATATGCGACACCAGCGCTTACTTAGTGGCGAAAACCAAAACCATCGAGCTTCCCAACCTCAGTAGAATAAACCCTAGCGTAGTTTTCCAGGGCGCGCACTCCCCCCAGCCCCTCGACATTGTTGCACCCCTATTACAAAACAACGGAGAAAAAAAGTCAGGAAATTCTAAATTTTCGCGAAAGTCTAGGAATTATCAGTGAAGTTTATGTGAGGTCTGGGGTTAGAAATGTAATTAATAAAATAAATAATTCAGGATTCTAGCAATTTTACTACACGTGAGTTTATAAACTGTATTTTTTTTTTTGTTCATTCTGTTTAAGTAGGAAAATTAGAAATATTATGGGCCAATTTAGATATTTTTTGTGAATTTGTAACTGCTATATATATTTTCTTGGCTGAGGGGAAATTGTGATTTTATGCGCCAGCTTAAGATTTCGCAAATGAAATAGTAGCTTAAACAATATTTGAACACGTTCAAAAGCTATCAGTGAATTGCTGCCTTGTATAATCTACATATTGTCTTTGTATTATGACTTTGTTTCTGGCCCTGGGATAGCTAGTACTTTGCCGCTTTCGTTTTTTTTTTTTTTTCAGTTGCCATTTTGTTCATTTTTAAATAGTACGTTATAAATATTCGTATTGCACACAATCATCCACAAAGGAATGCTAAATTGGTGTTACAAAAGAAAGGGTTATTTTCAAGGAAATAAAACGTAAAAACAATTTTAACATTTGTAGTGTATTTTCACAATACATTCGCGGTATACTTGTATTTTGTGCACACATTCATTTTACAAGCATGTTCGACTAATCGGCTGGTTGCGGTAAACATTAGAAATGTTGCTGTAGATTAAAATGAATATTCTGTTCGGAAGTAAATAAGCATTTTATTGAATGGGATGATCTGATATTTCCGTTATCTCAGAGTTTGTCGCGGAAACAGTCAGCTTTGTTCAGAAACTGCGTTTATTTAGTTCGCTCTGAGATGATCGGGTCATTTGACTGCCTTGTTCGAATTTATAGCTGAAGAATTTCGTCATTTTCGTTACAGTTAGGATAGTATCAATGTTTTTAGTGCATTTATTGATGCTCGATAATGGAAAAATCGATATCAATGAAACAGCTGTCGCAGAAAAAAGTACAGCTGCAAAACTTTAAAGTGCATTACTCTAGGTATTTTCACTTTTCCAGTAGTGATTTTTGCGGAGATTGCCGAGGCATAGCATTAGGGCGCCGATTTCCCTAGTTATAATCTTAGTCCTACATTCAATATTTATTTTAAACTTTATTCGTTGTTACGACCTTACAGATATTTAGCTGGAACAAAACTTGAACAAAAATCAATTGTCACCAACAAAATATTAAATCTCCCCTGTACAAAAAATCAACGTGTTTGCTTCGGACAAATTCCGTTTTGTTCAGTACGCTGTAGCATTGGCACACAATACACCGGTTACGCTCACTGTGCAGTGCAGATTTCATTATTGGTGGATCATCAGCCATTGGCGTGCCAAGTTATTTACGTCTCAAACGAATACCTTTACTTTGTTACGGAATTCACAATCAGCCGTGCCCTTTTGAGTGGCAATAAGACAAATAGTTGTTTTTAGACTGGAGAGTTATTTCTGCTGGGCTGTAGTTTTCGTGTTAAAGGCTGTTCACGGTACACTGAGCACTTCTGAAAGCCCTGCTCAAGATCTACTTGTATGCACATTATGTATTCTTTCATCATACGTAACATTAGCATTGCCTTGGGCCTAATCACTTTATTCATTCGTCGGTCAAGTGAACTTGTGAAATCATCGGACACGTAAATAATTTATAAAGATGTTAATTTCTATATTTTTATGCATTAAAAACTGAAAGCAAAATAAATTATTGCGGTATTAACAAATATCAACGTAACAGTTTTAATTCAAGGCTGTAGCGTGGTTTGGTAGTTGATATAGGGAAATGCATGTTAATGAAATTCTGTTTTGAAGCCAATTTTGAAGATATAAATTTGTAACAAAAACTTGCGCGTGAGAAATGGCACTCTCTAGCTATGCATCTACGTACTTATGGCAAATTTCTTTTTCAGTAATTTTTTTAAATATTAATTTTTCTGATCTTTCTAGGAAATTTTACGAAAGGCTTCAATAGCAAGGAGCACGTATTTTTCTGCTCAAAAAAGCCCCAGGTGGTATAGATCTATCTTTAACAGGAACGCCAAAAAATTTAATTTCATCAACATGCGTATTTCCCTATACCAAATTGTCAACCAGGCACCAGCCTTAAATCATGGAACTACTTTCTCACCGTCATTGCCAACCTTACTGGCCTCTTGCCAGCCAGTGCGTTCGCAAATATTAATGCAGATAGGGACAGTGACATTTTTATAATCTTGATTTCGGAAGTACCCAAATAGCTGTGAACAGCCTATAGGTCCTGGTAAACTCCAGTGAAACAGTTAATCAAAATTCGTGAGTTTTATTTCCAAGGGCAAATAAATGCTCAGAGTAGCATTGTTCGAGCTGCTCTGAGCAGAGTCCTCAAAAGTGGTACAGTGTATTTCACGGTGAAATATATCTGAACTACACATACGTTTTTACTTGTCACATGCTGGAGACAGCTAGTAAGTTGTTCATTTCTGTAGTTTCTTTTTCCGTTCTAGTACAGGAAGGGACACATCAGTATTTTCCGCACGCTGGTGAGAAGTGTTAACTGTTAAATGTTTCGGTTAGTTCCTCACTCCGCAATGGTTTGGTTTTAGAACAATGTAAAAAAATTAGTAAAGTTTTCTGTACTAGTCAGTTCACCTGACCACGTTAAAGCACGACCCCTCCCCAACATACTGTTATAAAGATTAACATTTTGTAATTATCGTGGTTTTCCGGTAAAATCGATCAAATCCTTTCAACTCGTGGTCAGTAAAACACTCCTGCCACGGTAGCAGGCGCGGGTCGGTTTTGTGGCAAACCCTCTTAATCGAAATTTCATTAACAAATTCAATGTTTTTTTTTTTTAAGAAAAAGGTTTGCAACCGAAATAATTTGTTGTATAAATCATTGAAGTGATGATACGCGAATTCCGAAATGGCGATTTTTTTTGCCGTTTTCGATGCATTCTGAAAGACGGATTAAACGATAGTTGCATATGGCGTCTATCTAGGAACGTGGTGGTGGTTTTGGGTTAAAAGGTCACACAGTTCCTTTTACTGTAAAGTAAGTCACTGATCCTGAAAATGCCGTGAAACGTTGCTTAGAACAAGTATTATGCGTTTCGTTTAGGTGTTCTATTCCCGCTATATTTCAAGCTGTTATATGCTCTTCTACGGCCCGTGAATATGTTTTTCGTAGACTTCATAAATACAAGAACACTAAGTGTGAGGAGTCTTGAAAGCAAAATTCAAGATAGCTCTATATTTGAAATAGATTGTGAGTTTCAATAATATTGTTGTAGATGTAATTGAATATATCTTATTGTAGGCTATTCACGGGGGAAAAAAAAAAGGAATTTTTAAGGCCCTCTGAACAGTCATTAGCCCCTAATGAATTTATTATATTGCACCTTGAGACGTTAAGTTTCGAGAGTAGTGAAATGTTACGCTCTTTTTGTCACATGGCAAGGTTTGCGTTAAAAATGGTGGGAAGATAGAAATGTGCTGAAAGGAAAAATTTAGCAGGGTCTTAAGTGCTCACTTTACCGTGAATAACATACATAATTTAGTCAGTCTCTTTTGATGTGCGTGCTATTTTAATGGACAGTTCTCGCGTTTTATGTAAACAAAATGTTCTATGATTATTAACATAAATGTGCGTTTTGTACGTAACTCGTTCATACTGTAACCTTCTTGTATTTTGACGTCAACATTCCGTAACTTTGCCTGTGGCAGTGAATTAGGAGCTAAAATAGCAGTTCTGAAAATTCGCATTAATTATTGGCAGCGAAACTTGTTAATACTTTAATGCTATCTTTATAAAGACTCAAGAAGTAATTTAAAGCAAAATTTGGTTTTCCGGGTTTAGGATAATATGCCTCATTACTCTGTTAAATTTTTGGAATTTTCTGTATTAGTCTATTAAAACTAGTCGGTTATTCACGGTAAAGTGAGCAATTTTGAAAGCCTTCTACTTTGGGATAGTAATCGATAAATATATTTTATTTTAGGCTTAGACGTCAACTTCCGAGTGCGGTGGACTATACACGCTTTGTTTATTATTTACAAGGCAATATTTATCTTAAAAGGTTGTTAAGAATAAAACATGGCTGAAAGGGAGATGTAGGCCGGCCCTCAAAGTGCTCATTTTACCGTGAACAGCTTATAGTTCTGGTATTTTGGTGTAATTTAGAGGCGAATGTTAGAGATTACCTGCATAAAATGGTTATGTGACAAACATCCGTTTCGATTGAATCTGAAGTTGGATTTGTGCTCTGGTATGCAGCAGTTCCAACCTTCATTTTGCTGTATTAAAAAAGAAACTGTGATTGATTTCTACTGAGGATGTCGACAATGTGCAAATCGATAAAAGCGTGCATATATTCAAAAGAACTTCTAAACAATACATTCCATTACGAAATGGTTTGGTTTAGGCTGTTGATGACAAAGTGAACACTTGAGACAGGTAATTTTGCTTTTCAGCATTTTTCTAAATCTTTTGACCACTTTTTAAAATAAATATTGCCTTGTAAGGAATAATACTATTGCCTTGTAAGGAATAAGTGACAAAAAAATTGCGTATACTTCACCGCACTCGGAAGTTAATGTCGAAGGCTACAAAAAATATTTATTGGCTATTATTCCAGATGAGAGGACTTTCAAAAGTTCTCACTGTACCGTGAATAGCCTATAGTAAGATTTCCTTCCTATGGTGACACATTTAGTTGTAGAATTCCGCTTGCAGATTATTAGTTTATATTTTTATTCTAAAGCTGTAAAATGCGTTCATATTGCGTGGTGTTGGTAATGAATCGATATAGGTAATACAGGAGTCCCTATTTTGTGAGTTTATTTGGCACATCCTCGTATATTCAAATTGGAAACATTGATATAAATACACACTGCAAGTTCTAACGCAAAAAGAAAACTGTAATGCCTGTTTTTGTAAAGTGGTGTTTGAAACTTATTAACATTCGTGTGGGGTAGTTGAAGGGTAGAGTGTAGAGATTTGGGCGGCTCTTAATAACGAGGTCTTCAGATCTGATGAGGATGAAATGAGATGGAAATGGAGCAACGACAGAATACAAGGGCGGGGAAACGGGAGATCCCGAGAAAACCCGCCGACCAGAGACATTGTCTGGCAAGATTACCACGTACGAAAATCCGGGAGCGACTCTTCCGTGAGCCGAACCCCCCTTGGTGAGAGGCGAGCTTTCTAGCCTTCACAGCACAACGGCCCCCGGGCCATTAAGGCGATCGTGAATTGGTTTGATTGAGGACTTCCTTTATTTTTCTAACTAACGCTCATGCGTTCAACCCCACCCCGTTTTTTATTTGTTTTTCGCCACAATTTTACCCCCCCTTTATTTCACTACACTATTATTGCATATTTCATGTAACTGGGGTAAAATCTGACAGACAATGTGACCAACCCACACACTATGTAAACTGTAAAAGCTTTCGTTCGTAAAGTATTGTGTCAGCTGATGAACTTCTGCCGGATCCGTGTTGTTAAGTTGGCTATTTTAATGATGGCTTTGGAAGAAAATAGTACTCATGACTAAAAGTTGTATTTAAAATCTTAACGTTTATGGTTTAAATTATGTTTTTAAATCAATATCAAATTTTCTTGGTTATTTGTGACTGGACTTTAAAAAAAAACGTGTTTAGCATTTATGACAGAGTATGTCGACACATACGAACAGTAAAACGTTTCCAGCCAATGGCTAGCCATGTTTATGTTTCCAGTTTCCAGCCCGGTGAAGGCCGTTGTGCATGACTTTTTTTTCTCATCGCGTTTTTTGTACGAATATCTTGTTGGTTTTGTCGGAATATTTAATCGGTAGTTTATTTTTTATTTGTTTTTTATTTCAAGCACAGTTGGTTTTAGGTACCGTTGTAGTGCGTTTTCTTGAGTGAAATATAATATTAATCTGTACGTGTTTACCGCTTCGTTCCGCCATTTTCCTTACCGCCTTCCACAATGAAGCTACACGAATACAATTTACGTATGTAAGTTTAAGTTTGTTTGTATGTATCAGGAAACGTACGCAGTGTTGATTTTACTGAATGATTCTGCAAATAAATTATATAATACTATTGACAAAGGAACGTATTTTTAGTGAAGTAAACTCGCAAGGATTGCCATAGAAAAACACGTGTTCGAGAGGTTGCAAATTTTACAAACAGTTAGTTTGCTTGTTTTGTAAATGTATTTGTAAACCGATAATATAAATATTGAAATGCACGTGACCTGAAAAAACCGCACTTACCACACTTTGTAGTGAGTGAATAATATTTGTTTATTTGTCTATATTGTAAATTCAACGAGTGTAAGGTTAACTTCGGTCAAAGTGTGTGCGTGTATATATTGCTGCATCTGCACGAATACGAACAGCGACGTGTGTATCGCGTTTTCTTTTTTCATTATGGTTAAAAATTTTCGAAGTTAAGTAATTTAAATGTTATTTCCATACGAGCAAAATTTTTCACTGCTCCATCGAAAAAAATAATGCAAATCAAAATGCCACACACTCGTAAGAACATCAAAATAATGCCGCCTCACGAAATACGTTAATCTAACCCCCCCCCCCCCCCCACCAAGCAGGTTTCCTTTTCCTTCGAAATTAAATTAACAGAACCCCAACAAATTAAACCCTACAATTAAAAAAATGAAACGGGTTGGAATGTGGAATGCCAACTTAGCTATAATATCCTACATTAAGCAAAAGTCTTTCATTGCCTGCCATGACGGGGAACACGGGGGATGAGAATGCAAGTGTGCATTGGACTCAAAAACATTTGTTTACAAACGTTTTTTTTTTCTGCGGTGATAAAACAGCTGCGATGGAAGGATACATTATGGCCATGCTACTTTTCTAGAACTGTCAAAATTTACCCCATTTACATGAAATGGACAATACGTTAGATTGACACAGAATATTACATTAGTGTAAATATTGTCGGAGCATGTTTCACCAAGACCCAAAGTCGTCTATTTTTGCCATGTCCATTAACTGGCCGGATAAATATTTAGCTGTTGTGTCGTGACCGGATTGCTAACAAGAGTACAAAATCACTGACTAACGCCTACACACGCTTATACAAGACATTTTAGTCCCAACAAGGGAATCGATTTCATACTCGTGGCACTAACCACAGATGGTATAATGGACCACTAAACGGTGTGTTTAATTCTTCTGTATCTTATTTTGCCTTTGTGCAATTAAAATATAAAAAATATCATCTTCTCAACGCCAGTATTATAAATTTAATTTCTTATGCAAATATGCTTAAGTAGAGCGTTTAAGTGATTATTGTGAAATGTATTGTGCGGCCTTTTTGTTGTCACAAGTATTTTTGATATCCATGCTGATATCGAGTGATTTCCTCCAGAAATGCGGCCAGAAATAAAGTGTTAAACATTTTTGTTATTGTATGTTAGTTGAGATAGGGCTAAAACATTCTTGATGTGAATCCCCTGATAAAAATCGTTATGATCTTCACTCGCTTGTTATTGACAATTCCCGGACTAAACATACCATACAGTCTGCCAAGTTGTTGCGTGTGGCTGGTGGTAGTTTATTTGGACGAAGTATCAGTAAAAATGCTAAAGATCCCGTTTCTGTGTTCGGACACAGCTTTGAAAATTGTGCGATTGGAGAAGCAGAGCAAATTCTAATGGATATATCGCCTCCTGCTGCTCCCCGTAGTTTGAGACTTTGACACGCAACTGCGCGGAAAGGGTAGGAAAAAAATTATAAATAATTTTGTGCCCGGCGAGTGTACTGTAACAGAGTTACAGTACACTCGCCGTACACTGTTACAGTAACTCTTCTTGAGGTTAAAGACTTATGTGGGATAGTTGGGGGGGGGGGGGGTTTAGTTGTTTGTTGATGTCTGGGAAGCTTGAGTAACTCTCTTTACGTACAAAAGTCACAATAATATTTCCTTTTGATACTTGCGAAATTTGACTATGTCCCCGAGGTTGCAAAACCTGAAAGAGGTAATTTTTTTTTTCTCGAGAAACTTGATTTTCGTCGCATCTTGTTAGCTTTGGGAGATATTGTGGAGAATATAAATTTAAAAGTTGAAAAATGCGCCCGCGAGAGGGGTGTGTGTGGGGCAGAGGGAGGGGGTGCTACATTTCCTTGGATTCGGGTTATCAGTTGCTTCGCTGTTTTGTTACTGATGTCGATCCATTGCGCTTTCTTCCTCGTCTTGTAATACGTTACATTATTACGAGCCTAATCACTGATACTGCATAATATTTAAAAGCCAAAATATATTTCAATACGTATTGATTAGAAGAATAAGAACGTTAATGCAGTTGCCACCTATTTTGATCATTACCCTTTTAACAAGACGCCAAGTAGCCTCTTTCAATAATTCCCTACAGACATTTCCGTACACATCTATCTCCCCAAAACACGACTATCCTAAATTTAAAAAAAGACAGATTTTTTTTTTTTGGGGGGGGGGGGGAGTATTGCATAAATAGTTGCAATAATACACTTACGTATATCGTTAAAGGCATCGTTCATGTAATTGAATTAAGTGAATTGAAAAAAAAATCTACGCTTTCTGGTTATAGACACAGATGGGAAAATGCAAATGACGGATTCTGATTAGGTAATGGTAAGTTAACTCATCGTGTATACTTTTTTTTCTAATAATAGAAGCTCTGGAGAGTGATATCTTCTACTTCCACTATTGTCGTTCAAAATCCAATCTTACTCGAGCTTTGCTCAGCTTTCACTCTGTATTAATTTGCTCTCGAAGTATAGGCTGTTCAAGATCAATTGCGCCCTTTTGAAATCATACTTTGCAAAATCTCACTACCGTTTCCTGCGGTCAATTTAGCGGGCGCACTGAGAAGTGACGCGCGCCCAGTTAAGTCGATAACGACGGAGGGAAAGTAAGTTTTATGTTTTAAGCTTCAATAAAAAGTGGCACCTAAATATTTGTGAATACTGAAGATACTTTCTTTTGCTTGCTCGTTTCTTTTTCATGCATATCAGTGCGAAAATCAGCAAATTTGCAAAATATTAATTTTTGTAATAATTTCACCATTTCTTTTGACCGACGCATGAATAGAGTGATCAGGTCCACGGCAATGTTAAGTTTACACATTGTGTAAGAATACACGATGTGTGTAGATCTTAAGCAGGGCTTAAAGAAGTGCTCAGTTTACCATGAAGTGTGTATGGCGTTTTGGAACGTCACACTCCGAGGCGTGTGAACCCGCCTTCAGTTGGCAGCGAACTGAGGCCGCTGGCCCGAGACCAGGCAGGCAAGGTGGGCGCATTGTCCCTGGCAAGCCGAGCCTCTTCGTAGCTCGCCGCCCACGTGCCCTCTCCCCGGGCCGTGCCCCCACGCCCTTCCTTCATAAACTCCACCGGTGTTTCCCCGGGCGAGATACATGCCTCCGCCCGCCGCCGCGGAAAATCAAAATATCACCATTGAACTACTTGATCTCGAAATCAATATCCCCACGGATTTCGTCCCTTGTAGCTTCGTATTCTGGTGTGCATGCCGTCGTCTCAACGCAGAGTTTTGCCCGGAAGGGAGGTTTGCGAGCAGGTTTAAAACACCAAGTTAAAGCTATCCAGTTGTCAAAAAAATAACTGTCCAAATTTTTGTAGGATTTTCAGAGTATCGTGATATATCAAACAGTAGCCAGATAAAAGTGTATAAATGCACAAAATAACACGAATAAAAAAAACTAGTTAAAATAATTACACCCATTTTAAGTCTTTAGCGTGTGTAATAATTTCAGAACTTATATATACATAGTGTGTAAGCATGTCTAACATGTTTTGCTACAGTAAAAAAATATCTTGCAGTTTCACTTGAAGTTTTATCACAAAATTTATGTATACAATTTTTAGTTCAACCCTCATTGCTTACGGGTCACTCGTCGGATTTTGTAAGGAAATTATTGTAGGTATTTGTAAGATGTAACTAAGCACTTCATCTTAAAAAAAAAAAGTGTTCAAATAGCTTCTATTTAAAGAAATTTCGAAGTAAAGAGAAAGTGTTACATAATTTTCCCACTGATTTGGCATTTTCGGGGAATAATTTTTTTGTGATGTTACAGAAACACTACTCAAAACTCAGGAGAAAAAAATTGAGACACTTGGTCGTCCTTCAATGAAAACGTGTGTAAGAAAAACAACGGTATGAAAATAGAAAATTGGACTCTGCCAAGAAATTGTCTCGTAAATACGGCCCAGCTTTGTTACTGTCGTTCTCGCCAGCCTAAGAAAACGGCTAGCTCATGTTAACCGTAAATAACCCCTGTTATTTATTTTCATTGTACCTGAAGTGGTGGTACTTCATATGGCATGCAAATAAGTTACATGTGAAATACCTTGGTTACAGGACGTACATATTTTTTTGGGGGGGAGGGAGGGCTATAAATAAATAATATTTTGATTTATAAAGTAAGACAGACTTTTACTCCGAAATCAAACGTACTACGGATTGATACCTTGTGCATAATTTAGGAAAAATTCCAAAATGTTGTATTTACGCAATGAAATCTTATATGCTGCTGAATATTTCGATATAAGGCTGAAGAAAGAGCCGATTTTAAAGCAAAATATGCTCGCGTATAATAGCAATTTGCAGAGACAGGCAGACAGGGAGTGAGAGAGAGAGGAGGCATACGAGGAAAGAGATAGAAGAGACATACGGGAAGAGAGACAGAGGAAACATACAGGGAGTAAGAGAGAATACTTACAGGGAGGGGGAGAGAGACAGGCAGGGAGTGTGTGTGTGTGAGAGAGAGAGAAGAGACAGACAGGAAGTGAGAGAGGGAGACGAATGACAAGAGGGAGAGAGAGAGAGAGAGAGTGTTTGATAATGGAAACAAATATTTCATAAGGTAAACTTTGCAGGAACTGCCGTCTGAATACTCGGCTTGCGTGGATGGACGGATGGATCCTTGCAAAACCATTTTGGGCTGTGGTAGAACGGTGCCACAAACACCAAAAGTATATCTGTTTTTGCTAGGTTTTTTCCTCCTTTTGCTGAAACTATTCGTCAAGTCTTATATAACTGGATCTGTTTTGCCCATTTGACTTAGAGAAGCGAGGGAGTGAAAAGCGGCACACAAACAGGCGTACCTATCTCCCGGGCGGCACATCGACGCCCAAGGTTCTGAAATGGACTCCAGTGCTCCCGTTTTACTGTTGGAACTATAAGACGTTAATCGGTGACGCTATAGTTTTATCAGTTCAAAGTCCGTAGCAAAGTTCAGTACATGTCCCTATAGTCGTTTTGAGTGTTTCCGATCACTACATTTTGTGATATAGCAGCTTGGAAATGCAGCACGAAAATAGTGTTTATAATGTGCGTGGTACCTTGAAAGTAGTTCCCGTACCTCTTCTCAAATGTATTTTACATTCGTAGATCAGTACACGCGAGTCACGTAAGGTAGTCTCGTAGAAAAATCAAATGTTAGTTCAGCACTTTTGAAATTAACCTTTGAAAAATGTTAATACCCCCTATAGGCTGTTCACGGTAAAATGAGCACTTTTTAGAAAGCCCTGCTTAAGATCTATTTGTATACATGTTGTGTACTCCTACGCCGTATGTAAAATTACCATTGCCATGGGTCTCAATGTTTTATTCATGCGTCGGTCAAATGAAGTTGTGAAATTATTAAGAAAGTAAATACTTAATATATCTGCTCAAATTTACATTTAGATGTATTAATAAGGCAGAAAGCGAAAGAAATAATTTCCGTTATCACAAATGGTTACCTAACACTTTTTATTTAACGTTAAGATATGGAACTACTTTCCATCCATCGTTACCTACTTTACTGTTCGAATGTCACGCAGTGTCCCCATTAATATATATGCTTGCAGGGGCAGTGATTTTTTTTCTAAGGTTTATTTCTGAAGTGCTCAATTTATCGTGAACAGCCTTTACCTCCATGTATTTCAACAGGCACACTGACTGGTCTGCGCCCAATAAAGTTGGCAACGACGGATGGAAAGTTGTTAGTGTTAAACGTTGTATTAAGATTTTAGGTAAACATTTGTGGATACTGAGATTGTTTATTTTCCTTTCTGCTTTTTAATGCAGACAATTGTAAGAATTAGCATATTAGAGAAGCAATTTATTTTCATAACTGTTGCAAGGTAAGCTGATGCTTGCTCACTGATGTACAGTCCTGGTGCACGTAGCAGGAACCAGTAACCACTGTGGAGCCTGAAGAAACTGAATGTATTTCGACCAGTCACAACGAGCAGGCAAGGGACCTGTTAAACACGTCCTGTGGCGTCACCTGCCGAACTACATTTTTTTTTTGCGGTGGAAGTGTAAACTAGCAAGCAACAGGGTACAGCACACAGCTAACGTCAGCTTACCTTGCAACAGTTCACTACACGCCACAAGTTGAAGTGCCTGATATGGGCGTATTCACGACTTTTTTTTAAGGAAACACCCGTGTAAGTTATTTAAAGTTGTCGAGGGACTTGGAGCATGCTTTCCTCTTTATTATTGTACCGTAGAATTAAAGGTTCACAGCCGACAGTCTCAAGAAGCGAGCTGCCGACGTAAAGACTGCACGCTAGTTCAGTGCATTGCGCATAGAGGCGATGAGGTATTTGATTAGCGTACCTGGATCGCCCGTAGCCACTCCGTGATTTTAGGCATTCCGAAATTCAGAAGGTCTCCAGCCAGTCGGAACCATCTCTTTCGCCAAATGAAATCTCCTGCCAGCATGCAACCCGCAAAGTGTCTCGTGCGGGTATTATATATGTCCGGGAACTGGTAAGCGTCAGAATGTTGAATTGTTTTTTCATGGTGACGATCCGCGGTGCGTCTACCCTACCGGGTTGTCTACGTGCTCATTGGACTTAGCTGTAGAGAACAGCACAGAACGTAACTATCAGGACTTGTTTGTTGTTACCATAGATACACACGCTCTTATGGCCACGCTTGCCATGTTACGTACTGATGTTTATATCCATCTATTTTAACAAATATTTTGTTTCGATTTATTTAACTGAAACCTAGGGATACGTCGGGGAAGTTGATTTGTCTACATTCTTCCTCATTCTCATTTTGATTCAATTTTTAACTTCTCATTTCATTAGTTTTTTTTATTTTATTTGAGTCGTGCGAAATTATTTGATGTAAAAACCGTCGTGGAATAACAGAAGTCCATTGAGTAGAACATACAAAACGACTGTCCTTTTATTTTAGTCTTCTGCTAAACACTACACTACAGCTAAAAGAATTGCTTCTGAAGGAATAGCATAATATCGGAGCAGAGACAACTGGAAATCTTGTGCATAGTATGAGCAAGATACTAAGGGAAGTGCTATACAGACGAGGATGGTACACGAAGTACTGAGGGACTGAATTCACCATTGTTGTTACGTGAGTGTACGAATACTTTTGTCCGGCGTAAAACTCTTATTGAGAGAAGAAATATTTCGTTTTGTGTATGACGAACGTAACAGTTCTATCATTACTGTGTCCATTCGTCCAAGTGATGAGTTATCTTTATTTATATCAGAAGTATTTATGTTAGTTTGTATTGTGGGTTCTACAAATAAATACTTTGGTTGTTTCCTAGTGGCTGTACGAATACTTACGTCCATGTCTGTATATTTTTGGCAATATACTAATTTACATTCTTTAACACGGATTTAATTTCAGTGTGTTGCTATTTACTGCAATCGAATTAAGAATTACAGTTAGTAAAACATGTTATACCCTATTTATGATCGATTATTATTAGAGCCACGAGTATTTCGCGAATTCATTCGGAGGCAAGGTAGACTCCAAACACTTGTTCTTTTCTCCTACTGTTGTGATTGGTGATAGTTCTTTAGATACGCCCCGTTTAACTGTGCACGAGTAATAAACTGGAAGCAGTAGTGTGTGTGTTTAAAAAGTCCTGTACAGAGGCCTCATTTTATCACGGCAACCAATGAGCAAACGATAATGTCCCGAGTGTATAGAGTGCTGTCCGGTCTAACTTGCTGCCATCTCAATCCGCTAAATACTCGGGGCTCTATCGATTATGTATATTCCAGCATCAACTTAACACGCATTTTGCACATTTTTACTGACTGAAGTCACAGAAACATTAAGAAGTATTCGTTAGTTAATGTGTAGGACGTGCAAGGTAAAATCAAGTGTTTACTGAAAGTAACCAGGATGTGAACACTTTGGCTCCAAAAATAGTGCCCATCAGCTCGGGTACAATACCTTGATATCCGTTCTGGAATGTAAATGTAATCTTTTTCTTATTTTGTTCAATTTGTTGACATTCTGTGTAATTTTGACTCCAAATAGCTGTTTTATTAAATTGTATAATTTCGCGAGCACCGAGAGTTATGCTGCCAATCGAGTAAGCGATCTGTGCGCGATAGTGTATAAAGTAGAAACAGATGCTTCTGGTAGCAGCTAGGCACGGCGGTGTGTGGTGAACGTGCGGTTGTGTTTTGTGTTTGTTGGCAGCGTTACGTTGTGTTTGTTGGCAATGTGGCGTTGATTCGGCGACCTTGGGACTTTATGCCGGCTTCTGTTGCGTTAGGCGAGCCTTCTGTTTCTTTTTCGCGGCCTTTTTTTTATGCCTTATTTTTATAACCTAGTTTTTTAGCCTGTATTTTGGTGGCGCTTATGTTTTAATGTTCCGGTTACAGTCATGGCAACTTATTGTAATACGTTTGTATGGCGTCTGTTAGTAATATAAATTGTTACTGTGATGGTTGGGCATCATTTTAACTTCTTTTGCTTTCATCTTTTCTTTTCGCCGCGATATTACGTGAGATTTAGTTCTAAGTTTCAGACTAACGACTGGTTGCTTTTTCGTACATGCATTCATTAACAACATTACTGGTAGTGTAATTTTGTAGAGCTGCCCTACATTAATAATATATTGCGTGTAAGTGTAAGATTTTGATAGTTATTTTCTGATAGTTTATCGGGTTAAACAACTTACCGTAACATCAGTATTTTATGTTTTGTTGATTAGTTTGGTGAAATACCTGTAAACTGTAACAGCTTTATTTTATTCATCGGACTGTTGTACACGGAATTACGTACAATGCAGAGATTCTAAAGTATGGTTTGCTAGCCGGTTTTTGGTGTTTATCAAGCCGTATTTTGCTGTAATGTGGAAGTTTTTAAAACGTGGAATTACTGCATTTAAATATAAAAAAAAATGCGTACAGCAAAACCCAACTTACTTATTCTAGAATAGTGTTTTAATAACTCAAGATTCCGCATGGCTGAGAGGCGAATCACTAATGTTTTCGCGGAAAATATGGTTCTTAAAGGTTTGGCAAACAATGCCTTAGCAATATCTCGTATTTAAAATGTCGAATGTTTTCAGGTTACTTTGAATATCGTAGGAATTTTTTTTATCATCATTGCAGTTATTATTTTACTTGTATAGATGCAAAATCATTAGCCTTAATTTCTGCATCAACTTTCATAACGTGGCTTTCAGATTAGAACTAACTATATAGACGTAGAAATGGGCAAAGGGCACTGAATGTAGAATATCTATATCGGGAATTAACGTAGCTGGGACATTTACCAACTAGCATAGCTTTAATGAACACAGTGTGTAGTTACTTTACATGTTTTTTAATGAAACCCGTAGATGATTCGTGTCACTGTGTCGAACTTTTATTCCGAAGATTGGAATTATAAGAAATGCACAATAAGGAAACAAGAATTTTACACTAGTTTTCGCTTCTGACAAGCAAAACCGTTTTACTTGGTACACTTGCCGTGCTTCTTTTACGGCATTAGTGTAATATATTCTCTTAGTGATCCTACCAGCGTAGAGAGTTCTTAACATTTCATTGCAGTAAATTAATATCTGAGGGTTGGTTGTCCTTCCATCCGATGCAGCAAAGACGTTTTTATAATTTTGTAAACATGGGTCCGGCTCGTGGATTACGAACATCTAGTAACGTTTGTTTACTACTGAAACTCGTGTTACGCGGTACACGTTAAAACTTGACGATAACGTGTGCTCACTGGTAATTTTATGTTGGCAGGTGCCGTCTACTAACCAAGGGATGATAAATAGCAACTGTTGAAGGGCGTTGGATAAACATATTTCATATAGGCCTAGGTTCCCAAAACATTTCATTTTGCAGACCGTGCCATTTTTGAAAAAACGTTTTGTAGTTTGCGTAATTAATTGCCAAAACCACTATCTCTCTGTCACTTAAATACATAAACCATTCCCGCAAGTGAATCAATTTACGTAGAAAAATCTCCACTAGCACTTCATATATTTAGGTTATCAAAACCAAACACATTTTTTCCTTAAACTAATTATTTTTAAAACAAGGATTTGGTTTTCGCTTTTTTATCGGCGGTTTTCGCATATCGTTGCTGAGCACACCTTAAAATAAATTGAATCATTGTTTTTATCTTCGCTGGTTTGGTTTTTTTGCTAGTTGTTTGGTTTATTTTGCCAAGTGGTTAGCACAATTTTTGAATTTTTTAAAAAGGAAATGGCATTATTGGCGATTTCCTCGAGTTAAAATATTTTAAAGTAAATATAACGTCATGGGCTTTTGTCTTACACTGCTTTTATACAGCAAATTTTAGATCGCAGTAAAATACAATACATACTGACCACAGATGTGTTGGTTTCAACATACGGGAAATTATATAAAAATAATTTCTTCAGGAGATCACCCCTGACGTATATATGTTTACAAAATTTTTCTTGGCTGAAAAATTTAGCAAATTTTGAGGACTTTTTGCAGTGGGATTTTAAAAGGTTTATTAATGAGTGTGTCTATAATAATTTATAAGTCAATTTTAATGCGCGATATGTGCAAACTTAAGAAATTCGGCAATCTCAATGTTACAGTAATTTTTTTAATGCTTTTACTAGGTCAGAAAGGACTTTTTTTTGTTACAGAAGAAGCGAAATATACACCTTTGCACATTAAAAATGCTCAGCGATTCTTATTTCTGTGGAGCGAGCTAAGAGTGGATATAGATTTCAACTGTGGGGCAATTTGCGTTTGTATTCGGAATATGCCTTCTATTACGCCACACTAGTGTAGGCTATTCACGGCGAATGCCTTCTATTACGCCAGACTAGTATAGACTATTCACGGTAAAGTGAGCACTTTTGAAAGCCCGCTCCACTGGAATAACAGTCAATAAATATATATTTATTTTAGTCTTAGACGTAAACCTCCGAGTGCGGTGAAATATATACACTTGGTTTTTATTACTTACGTGGTAATATTTATGTAAAAAAGTCATTAAGGGATGAGAAATCGCTGAATGAAAATAATAATTAGGGTCTCATAAGTGCGCAATTTACCCTGGACAGCCTGTACACCTGTGAATAGTGTACTCCGGTAAAATAAAAATCTTTCGATGCCTCGGTAGTACTAATTCATCTACTCTTGCTTTAATGTGAATTCTTAGTATACGTTTAAGGGGACGATATACTTACAATGAAATGAATCGTGCGAAGTTACTAAATTTGAGTTTGTTTGGTTGCGAGGTATTGGGAACGTGAGTAATCATGATAAATTGTACATTCAGAATTAGAATTGTTTAAGCCAATTAAATCACACTGTTGTCATTAATTAAAAAAAACAGCATGTTTTATATGAAAAGAATTCTGAAAAGTGGTAATCGTTGAGTACCCTCGTAGTTAAAGTAGGCATAAATGCACTAATTAAGATAATGTCATGTCACCAGGAACAGCAGTTATTCTTATTACTTTCTCTGCTCAACTAGCTGACAGTTACTGCTGAGAGCCTAGTGTTACAATAGTCAGAAACATTTAATTTTTTTCTCTCACGTTTAAGCGTTACGATGCGAAATTTGTTCAAAGGAGTTCATTGTAGCTCCTAGATTTATCATAGTCGAGGTTAATCTTTGTGAAAGTTCTTGCGAGAACCTAATCTAGGACTTATTTTATGTTATTAATGGAGACATTGATCTGATAAACTCGCCAATATTGCCCCGCTGTTTGAGTCAGACTTGAAAATATGCCGGGGGAAAGCTGTTGTATTGTAGAACATATGTTTGCAATCAACAACACGGGCACGTTGTGTGTTTCTGTTGCGATGGCTGGGAATTGTTATAAGCAATGACTTTCTGTTAATCAGACAGTCGATCCTGGATGTTGCGTGCAACGGATCAGCAGTTATGTCCGTGTGGTGATTTATTGGGATGACGGCAGGAAAGTTTTCCGCCCGCTTTAGCTAATAACGGCTTGAAGAGGGACTGTTCGCACATTATCGTCAGTATTATAACTACATGTTGTAATAGAGAGTAAGCTAACCCATTCGCATGTTACGCAAAGTATACTTCCCCGCAATTACAAATTACATTCATCCATTATGCAGAACAGGCCACGCTGAGTAGTGTCAGCATAAACGTGTTACTTTTGCATTCATTAGCATTACCGAGTGAAGTGCCTCAGTGTTAAAACTCTGGACTCACATTCTGGAGGACCATGTTCGATTCCCGATCTGGTCATTTTGATTTAGGTTTTCCAGGATTTTCCTAAATTTTCAAGCATATGCTGGGATGGTTCCTAATATCAGACCTTGGCCGATTCCTTTTCCATAGTGTTCCTCTACCATAGCCTTTTCGCCGTTGTATAAAATATATAATTTGTATTGCATTTAAATACAGTAGGTGTAAAATTTATTTTAATATTATCGCTTTTTAAAATTATTTGTATTTGGATGCCAAACCAAACAAAATCTTTACATCACTACAATAAAATTGCTTGTGCGAAAGTTAAAAAGTTAACGTGAATGTCTTTTTTAAAGGTAAAACATAAGCCTGCTTTGTGATCAATTCTCAAAAAATAATCTTACGAGCGAACCGTTATAAACGGAATCTAAAGTCTTAATAAACCGTTTCCTACGCATGACAGATTTTTCTAAACGTAGGGTCCTAAGTTCCTTAACAAATTACTTACCAGTTCTTTTTCCACGGCAGTAGAGAACTTGAAGTGAGGGTATGGTTTGTGATACTTTTCCTCATGATTATAGCTATATAGAAAGCTGCATGCGAAATATGTGCCCCCAAATCGACTGTTTGAAATGCACGTTATGTTATCATGCACCGCTCGGAACCGGCTGCGTTTAGACGTGTATTTCCTTGAACTCGTTAAAAATGCATCATATGAAATTGCATGGGCGTGGAGTAGAAGTAGAAAAATAAAGTGGAGTGAGTAATCGTACCAACTACGATGGCGTCTTCATATCCTTGATTTTAAATCTTAATGTCGGCTTGGAAATCGGGCATTAGAAAGATAGTCAATGTGTTATTTGATTTAGAATTTTAATATGATTAATCGTAGTATATTTATTGTACATTGTCTTAGCATATCATAATGGATAGAGACTCTTATATCTAGCTGTCAGGGGCATTTATGATCTTCTAGTGTGTTATATAGTACCTTTAAAAACATCACTTGAGCGAACGTTTTATCTACGGAATTAATTTGTTATCCTATGATTTTAGGATCAGATACTGGGTTTTGCCAATGCAACGCCGTATAGTGATGTAAATTGTTGCGTTCCTTCACATAGTTGCTTAATTTTCCGAGAAGTCTTTGCGAATTTATGTGAAGGATAAACTGGAATTCGCAAGCCATAAAATATAATGGCTAATCGCATTCATTGTTCCTCATGAAAGTACACTATGCCCCAAAAATGCATATACGTTTATTTTAATTGATAGTGAAATGCTAACGCACCTCCTTACGATTGTGAACACCCGTAAAAAAGATCAGGTATATTTGAACAGTAAACTCTTTACAAAGCTCGGATGAAAGCGCCTTGTCAGTAGAGTGAAATATTTTTATTGCCAAAGTTAGGTGTGGAGAGTCGGTCTCCGTAACCGTGTTTTATAGTAGATGATGGGAAAAGGAGTCGAATCTTCGTCACGTGTGTCTTTTTTCCTTTCGTGGTGCCTTTCTGTGAACTCCGCACCGCCTAGCCATATTTGTAGACTAAACCAGATAGGCCCGAGCTTCCCTCACTCAACACCGTTTATTTCCACCGGTACAGATAAAAAGTGATATGGTGTGCAGATTTTCAGCCCTTGTTGTTTTCGTAGTTCTTCGATCATTGAAAGGAATGGTTTTGAAGTAATGAGCACATAACCTTTCGTGAGATGGTAGGCACGGAGGACTTACGGGAACTATGTAGCTGTGCGTGCAAGGTCAAGAAGCGAGGGAGCGATACGGGCGACAGTTACACTCACGCCTAGCGCCTCATCGCTCCTACGCGTAAGGCATGCAGTGTTCCCGCCGTGACGCTCTACTGTAAAAGTTACATCTGTAACATAAGGGTTGTATTACACGCGATGAACGCCCATAGATTGAACTACGTCCGTATATTTGTACTTTTCTCTTGACGCTTAAGGAAACGGTATAGGCAAGTTTTAAAAATGCGATATTTTACCATTTTCACGGATTTTAGGTGGAGCAAGTTACACAGACAAACAGGCTCGGACTCTCGGAGTATGTCATGTCCTGTAGTGAGGAACCGCCCCACCACCATTCAACTGCGTGGAGGGATTTCGAAAAACCACGGGAAACTGACATTAGGATGGCCTGACCGGGAATCGAACCCGGGTCCTCAGAATGCGAATATGTTCATTTGTTTACAACTGCGACACTGGCTGGGTACGCCATGTAGTCCCCGCTGTGATCACATTAAAATGGACGCGAAGCTGATTTGTCTTTTAATGTTCCCTCCCCTTCCCTGTTTTTAGACCATACCCGAATTTTCATAGTGATTGTACCAGATTTTCGTCACGTGCAAATTGGTTTTTATTTGGGAACTTACTTGTATTTGCATGTGTAATATCAGTATGCCAAGTTTATTACTATACGTAGGCGAAATACGTATTTAACTGCAGTGCAGTGTATCCTGAGTGTTGATAGAGGTGTCATACAAAATTAAGAGTTTTCACCAGGGAAAATAAATAAATAGCGGCGGGGCGTGCTGCGTTGCGCGCGAAATCGGTGTGTTCACGCGTGTTTTCTCGTGTATATCGAGTCCTCGTGAGTCGGTGTAGAGTGTAGTCCACCTGTGCGATACTTACGTACGAATGTTAATTTAATCAGCTTGTAAGTGTTGACACACAAACGCTTAGGTTGAGCCTGCAAGATCGAGATATGTGTGCTACGACGAAAACCTCGGCAAAGTGGCATGCATTGGACATTTTCCCCCATCTTAATTTGGTTATGGAAGAATAGGATTACCAGTAAACCTCACAACAGCGTTATTCATTTTGGCCGGGAAGGAGTAAGGGGAGATCCCATTCTTGAATAACGGTTTATGGGCGGCAGATTGCGATAATTGTTAAGGACACGTAATAGTAACAGTAAGTTAACTTCGAAAACCATTCTTTGCGATGCTCTTTTTTTTTTTTGCAGGGAGAATAACGTAAATGTTACGTGTTGCAAAATGGTGGTATACAGCATTCAGGCAGTAAGAGCGAGGAGGCGTTTGGTTAAAACTCGCCTACGGTAGAATTGTGTTCGATTCCCAGTCCGGCCATCCTGATTTCGGTTTTCCATGGTTTTCCGAAATCACTATAAACCATGCCTCCTTACTTGCTCCCCTTTTACCGTAATGACGTTTATGTGGCACGTGTATAAATTGTTCCTCGCAGCAAGAAAAATATTGGCGGTAAGCACTCCAGATCATTTTGGCTAGAGTTCTGGCAATGCGTGCTGCCATTACGTGCGCTCTAAACGTGAAACGGTGAGAATTGAGCCAAATCAGTGAAAACGTCGAAAATTTAGAAACTGATAGTGCCAGATAACTAATTAATATAGTGGCAGAATTTCACTGAGTTATTTGTGATTCCCGCAGAATGCCATCACTTGTTCCCTGTTAGTTTTCTTGATTCGCTGGTCAGTAGTAGCTTATCAACGGACTTTCAGTGAATGTTATTTTACTGATTAATATAATGAATTCGGATTTTGTGTGTGGGCATGGGCGCCAGTCAATTAATTTAATACGTAGCGCGGCTAAGATTCAACATTCGTGTGTCGGGGTTAGTTCCTTTTGGAACTTTTTTTTTCATTTAGTACAATTAAAGTAACATAACACTATAAAAATTTCTAGTAAGCTTCCTAAACTATAATGATAATTACCATACAGTGTATGGTAATAGTACTACGTATCAGTCTAAGAATATTGGAATGTTTAGCATCGCTACTATACAATGTTGGGAACTTCTCTATGAATTTGACTCTTTCCTGAGCAACTGCAGGAACATTACAATGCATGTATGGAGAAGTATTTTACCAGTCACGCTTTCTCACTAAACGTATACACAGATAAGATAAATTCGCAAATAATTTCTTAGAGTGCATAGAATAAAAAGTGTCGTCAATTTAGTTATAGCCATAAAATCAGCAACGCCTGCTTAACGCGTGGGCGCGTGTACTTGCACCACCCGACTGTCGTGCATGTGCTCGAGAGTTTCGCTGCAGAGTGCAGATGCAGGAAGTACCTAGTCGTTCCGGAGGAGGAATAAAGGCTGCTCTGTAGTTAGCTGTTCGTTTCGTCACTTTGTCACAGCTGCGTGCACGACGATGTTTCAACGCGTCGACGCATGGACGCGACCAGTCTGAGGCAGACGATGACCCAGGCAGTTTTCATACTTAACTTTGATGAGACGCAGGAGCCACCGTGGCTGAGCGGTTAGCCAGCTCGCCTCCCACCAAGGCGATCAGGGTTCAATCCGTGGCTGGGTCACTCCGGATTTTCGCATGTGCGGGAATCGTGTTGGACGATGCCGTTGGTCGGCGGGTTTTTTCTCTGGGATCTCCCGTTTCCCTGGCCATTTAATTCCGGCGCTGCTCCATACTCGCCTCAATCACCCTCATCGGCTCTCAAGATCTCGCTGTTAAGAGCCGCCCAAAAATCTTCATTCACTCACTCACTCATTCTAATGAGATGCTACTAAATAAGTTCTGTCTTGTCCCGTCGAACCCCTACCAACGACGCACAGTTTGCGATTTGGTGGAGAAGGCGGACAAAATCACAGGCGTTGATATTCGTAATAATATATGTGGCTATATTAAACTAGAAGGTAGTAAGAGTTTGTATTCCCGTAGCGGATTTATTAGCTTACTATCCTTTGGGAATATAGCCGTATGAGATCATCTTACTGTCTGTATATGTTTGTTGGTGTGTGAATCTGTGTGCGTGTGTACGCGTCAACCCTCGTGTTAAAACCTTAACTCTCATTCAACTCTATAAATATGGATTTTCATTGTAAGAGTATAGAAGAATTATCTTGCGACTCTTCTATAGTTGGCCAAAAGTGGTGAACAAACACTGAGAGGTAACATAGGCTAGGACTGACATAGTCATACACACGAGGGCTGATTCAGAAGTCATGGAAACTATTGTTTATCTCCCGAAAAGGACTCAACACAGGAAATGTACCATGTGCAGTTGAAACTGTAAGACAAGTACGTTTTAAAGGTGACGCCACATGGAGCATGGATGCAGGAATGTCTGGCAAGGAACACAGACAAACATGGCTGCTTTAAATCACCGTTTAATTGATATATTTTCGTACAAACTGTATACACTCATTTGCACTGGTACGTATGAGGCACACATCGTCACAGCATTTCGACGAGAGGTAGCGCACATTGGCGGATCTCATGCAGTCGATGCTCATCGCTGGCAACGAACCGTGGACATTCTCTCAGAACCATTTCGAAGGATGATAAACAGCTTGTACACGTAGGATACGTAACCGTTCAAATGAGCGCGTACAGGGTGTACGAGAATAAATCAAACTGTGATATCAAGCAGCCGAGTTTAAGTTTGTCTATGTTCCTTGCCGGACATTCCTGCATCCATACCCCATGTGGTGTCCTCTTTCAAACGTATTTGTCGTACGCTTTCACTTGTACTTAACATTGCCTGTGTTGGATCATTTTAGGGAGATAAACAATAGTAGCCATTGACTTCTGAATCGGCCTTGCAGAATGGAAAAAAAAAAAATTTAATATCCAGTTTTACTTTGTTTTTGTGGAGGTATCATGTTAAAGCCATAATAATGAATTTGTGTATAACACTGATTACAATTACATGTAAGATATTAATTTCTGCAAATAATTGTACCGTTGGGATTTTTGTCACAATTGGGCTGTAACGTTTAATTTAGCGAAGTCTCATATTTAAATATTTTAAGTTGTTAATATTAATAATTTTATATTGTTTGAAATACATTATTCAATATAAAATCACTTATATTTATACTGAAATTAGTATTTTATAAAATATCGAGAAGCGGAATTCGACCGACAAATTTCGTGAGGCGATTCCTTATGCAAAAGCAAGTGCGGAATATGTAGGCAATTGTTAAGGTGTATTTTTTAATTACGGGAAACAAAGTGAAATTGTACTGCAATTCTCTGAACGTTAATTTTATCAGGATTGTCAAACTAAGAGGAAACTCATTAATACCTCCCAACGTAAAATAACATGAGTGCCCGCCCTGTTTTTTGCAGCCAACATTTTTACCGTTAAGATTTAAAAACGTTTGATGCAGGGTTATTCTGCAGGATGACTTAATTAACAAATATGGCCATATTGTTTTGTTTCATCTGCCCAGAACCCACATTTTTCGTGTACGACGCACCCAAAACGTTGGGCTGCAGCGATTCCGCTCCGCGCTCGTTGGAAATACTAACATTTCCTGCAGGGGACCACACGCCGACTGTTGGCAGAAACATACAGGCAGATTGTTTACTGCAAGCTTATTAATTTATGATAATGTTGTTTATAGTAAGTTAAAAAAAAATTATTCCACCATTGTCTTGCAGTGGGCACAACAGCATACCATACATGCATGTATAGGCTGTTCACGGTAAAGTGAGCACTTTTGAGGCCTTAGTTACTTTTTATTTCACCTAATTTTTATCCTTTAACCACCGTTTAAAATAAATATTGCCATGTACGTAATAAACACAGTGGGTATATTCCACTGTACTCGGAAGTTAACGCTTACGGCTAAAATAAAAAATATTTGACTATTATTCCAAATGAGAGAGCTGTCAAAATTGCTCACTATACCGTGAAAAACATATAGGCAGTATTGCTTACTTTTTAATAGGTTTTTTGTGTGTGTGTGTTTGGATGTTTGTGTATGTTTGTAATTTGAACGTGATAAGCAAAATGATACGAGAATGAAGAAAGCGAATGAAATGGCGATGAAGTCGCAAGTCTCAAATAAGTATCCTTTATCGCATGGATTTTAGTAATCCTCGTCTCTTTATGGTAGAACTTTCGCGTTCTATTCGGCGGCTGCGTTGTATACAGTCTTAGAGTATTACTGCGCATTTATACTGTGTTATATATAACTTCAGTAGATTTTAGTAGACATTGTGACCAACTTATACAGCATGAAAACAGTAAACGCCCTCATTTGAAAAAAAAAGTCGTGTCATCTGATTACGAGTTGTGTTATGGTGGCGATCTTTGCGATGATTATGACGAAAAGTAGCACTGGCAATAAAAATCGTTATTTAAAACTTAAATGATAATTACATTTATTTTTTAACTGTGCTTTTAGAATAATGTACAATTTTTGTGAGTTATAGAGCACGGGCGTAAATATTTCGAGAAAAAAAAATACGATGCGTGCATTAGCTATGTGAAACTTCTCCATCCTGTGAATGCCATTGTGCGTTCTTGCTACGCGATTTATCTATATGTGAGAATTCCTTGCTGGTGGTGTTGGAATATTATTATATCTGCATTTAAATATTTTTGTATTTACATTTTTCATGTAGTTCATTGCAGGCGCCTTTTTAGAACAGTCTTTTCAGTGAAATGTCTGCCGCTTCGTCAAAAGGTTGCGCGTGTGCTTTGGTACGCCATTTTCTTTAACCATCATGAAGCGCTACGCGAGCTATAGAGTATTACATTTTGAGGTTTAAATTTGTTACTTCCGAGGAACGGCTGGTATTTTGTTAATTTAAAAAGTCAGAAAATAAATTATTTCGTATCGGTGGCCGACAAAAGTGATGGCTGTTAGAGTTTTTGTTTTACCGAATAAGAGCGTAATGGGGATCCTTGATCCGTTTTTACTAAGTGTACTGGTACACTTTTTGTCGCTTCATGAGCTGATTATATTTCAATGCACCAATCGGAGATAACTGTAAAACTTTACAAAAAATGTTACACAGCGTAGGTGGATACAACCAAGCAACATGATTGTAAAAGGCAAGTACTCTATCTGGCAATTCAGTTTAAGGACGGCCTTGCTACCAGTCTATTATTATTGAGGCTAGCCTTGATTGTCATTGCTGTTATAAAGCCCGGCTCCTTGTGATTGTGTCCTGCCAGGATGTGTGATGGAATTAGTCGCATGTATGTCCCGACGTGTGAAGGATTATGGATTCCTTGTTGGCATTAGCTAACGGCGACGTGCGCACAAGCGACCTGTCATTAGTATAATGCTCGTGCAAATCCGGCCGCACTCCAGTACGTGGCATCGATAATATCGCACAGTAGGCGTGACCATCTGCTCGTAACGTTATCGTATCATGTCTTCATCGTTGAGGGTTGTCACTCCTAAAAGCTTTTAATAGGCTTCTACGGATAAGCCACCAAGGTTCGTGTGTGTCTATATATATATATATATATATATATATATATATATATATATTATATTATAAGTTTCTGTTTTCTGACATTTTGTAAATGCGAATTTAAAACCAAAAATCAAAAGGTTGTTGGTGCCACCTTAACGCAATTAATTGGTCTATTTTGTGCGCATTTTTTATTTAACCTCATATGTGCGTACGATGATGGCAGAAAACAATATATTTTCACCAAAATAATACTGTTACAGTTTCTCAAAAGTCGGTGGGGTAGACCAGTTTTTTTTTTTTTTTTTAGGGATGGAGGTTTAATTAAATAAAAGAGTTAACTATTTTCCTAATTTTATTTGCAGTAACTAAATACATTTTCTCTACCCAAATTCTCACATTAAATTGATATAACTTTTTTTACAGTTAATTAATTCAGTCAATACAATTTACAATTACCTAAACTAAATTAGTGAAATTAATTAATTAAAAACTAGTCCCAAGTGGCATTCTATCAAGACCTATTCAGTTATATTTATTATGTCCATATTTGACAATTCCAATATTTACAGTAAAATCCGTATTACATGTTCATTCAGTCCCACCTCGACTTAGTCCATGTCGCACCAGTCCGCAATATTCTACAGCTCTCCGAGCGCCCTCGCGCACAGTAGCCTTCACCCGTAGGGTTTCACGCCCTCTCGTCCATTCGCACCACGAACACCTCGTCCAATGACGTCTCGCAATCTCCCGTCGTCGTCCGTCCTTCACTGGACTTCACTTCGCCCACTGCACTCGGCCGGATGACCTCCGCCAAAGACTGCCGACAGTCCAGCTGTGGCTTGTATTTATAGTGCCGTAGGCCATTGCTCAGAGATTTCTCTAAATACCGCGTTGCGCCGAGGGTCCTAGTACCCAGAATATTCTTGTGCGTCCTGTAAGCTCATCGGCTTCTCCAGCAAGGGGGAGGAGGAGGAGGAGCTATCATCCCCTCCCCCCACCCGGACGAGTGACGGGGTAACGAGCTGGTCTGTCTGGGGGTTGGGGGAAGGTCGAGTAAGGTCCACACGTGCGTAACTGGATCTCGCGACCGGTGCGAGCTACAGCACGTTACAATACGTTGATTTAAGTAAATCTGTGAATGTTGATTCTTAATTTTTTTTCAGAACGTACATTTTTAGTACACATTTATTATAAGATTAATTTTCTTCTAAAATCCGGGTAGGACTCATTTAGTTTGTTTCCTTGCACACGTATTGTAAAATCAGCGGAGACGTCGAAGGATAAGAAACAATAAGAATAGTTGTACCTCGAATATCTTGATATTTCATGTTTCTGAACTTTCTTGCTCGGGCCGTTCAAAACACATGGAAAATGGCCGTGGCGAATGCCACGTACAAAAACAGAGCGGATCGTATATCGTAGATGATCCGTACCATTCAGGAAAAACGTGACGATCACGCTCTTGCACATTTGTGATGAGAGGTGGTACCGAATTTGAAGGCCTTTGTCAGGAAAGAGACTTAAGGTCGTCCAATAGTAATTTTTTCTCTAGGTTTTGAAAATATTTTATGGTTCCGCGACACTTTAATGGTTCTTTTATAAAACTATCGAATAATTAAAATAGATTGTTTATTTTTTGCAGTAATTTGGAGACTTTTAACTTAGTATATTAATTCGTACGAAGAAAACTTATTTTAACATTGCATTTGGTTTCAGCTTGATTGTTTCTTGAACGAAGTCACAGGAGTGTCATACTGTAGCTTCTTTGAAATCCGACTCGACTCATGGTCTTATCTGTGGTAAGGTTTTAACTTTTGTGTTTTTTTACTTAAAATTTAATCTCAATATTTTAAAAGTTAAAATGAAAATAACCCGTGTACCGCATAAAAGATTCCCAATAAAATATTCTAATGACATTCTGACGACGCGTACAATTATTTTGAATTTAGGTTAATATTTGAGATCGTGTTCGAAAAAAATGTATTAATTTAAAACACCAAAAGATCCTTTACTTAGTTTTCGAAAACTAATTTTCCACGATTGTCATACTTTTTCAAAATATTAATGTAATGATAAAAATGTATAAACTAATTTCTGACTCCTGATCTGCCCCTATAAAGGTTGTTCGCGATAAAGTGAGCACTTTTGAAGAGAACCTTTAAAAAATGTCGCTGCCCCTACCTGCATGTATTTTACAGGACGCACTGAAACATGGCCTAGTTAAGTTGTTAACTTTTTATTCGACGTTAAAACAATGAAGTTCCCTGTTTTAACGTCGAATAAAAAGTGTCGGGTAACCGTTTGTGATAACTTAAATTATTTCTTTTCCTTTCTGGTTTTTTTTAATGCATCTAAGTGTAAAAATTAAGCATATTTGAAAAACATTTACTTTCCTAATAATTTCTCAGATTTTTTTTACCCACTAGTTAATAAACTGTGATAAGATCCATGGCAGTGTTAATTTTACGTAAGGTGGAGGAATACACAACGCGCATACACGTAGATCGTAAGCAGGGCTTTCGAAAGTGCTCATTTTACCGTGAACGGTCCTTACCTATTTTATCATCACTTAGGCGGAGCTTCAACATGTATGTAATTGACATTCCAAGATTATTTCTGGAGTGTAGTGAAAAGATTTGGGCGGCTCTTAACATCGAGGTCTTGAGAGTCGATGAGGGTGAAGTGAGGTGAGCATGGAGCAGCGCCGGAATGAAGGGGCGGGGGAAATGGGAGATCCCCGAGAACGAGAATACTCGCCGACCAGCTGCATAGTCAGGGACGATTCCCACTTGCGAAAATCCTGGGGTGACCCCGTCGGGAATCGAGCCCTAGGTGGGAGGCGAGTAGTCTAACCACTCCACCACCGCGGCCCCAAGATCCTGGTCGTTGTGATTAGAGCCGCCTGTGGCTAAGCGGTTAGCCCTACGGTACGGCGATCCACGTGTGATTCCCTGCGCGGGAAAAAAAATTGTTCTCAGTGCAACAATATTAAAGATAACTGCTTCAAACAAAAAATAAAAACAGCGCTACTTTCGCAGAGAATATTGCCTCATTCATCGACAGAAAATTTAGTAAAATAATTCTACTGATCGAAATAATTGATTTATATTTAGGGCGATGTTACATGCCGTCAACTTTACATTTCCGCTATATCACCTCATTTATGTCCCTTGGGTGGAGTAAGCTGTCTCTTTTCCAGTCAGCTTCGTCCACCCGCGATTCGTAGGTATAGGCTGTTCACGGTAAAATGAGCACTTTTGAAAGCCCTGCTTAAGATCTACTTGTATACACGTTGCGTATTCTTCCGCGTTATGTAAAATTAACATTGTCATGGACCTCGTCACTTTAGACACGCGTCTATAAAGTAAAAGTGTTAATTTATTAGAAAAGTAAAAATACTTTTAAAATATGTCTATTTTTTCACTTCGATGGATAAAAAAAAACAAAAGCGCAAAAAATAATTTAAGTTACCACAAATGTTTATCTAACACTTTTTATTCGACGTTAAGATATGGATCTACTTTCCATCCACCGTTACCAACTTTACTGGGCGGATGCCACTCAGTGCGCCCGATAAAATTGAGCAGGTACGGACAGTGACTTTTTTCTAAGGTTGATTTCAAAAGTGCTCACTTTATGGTGAACAGCGTTTGCCAACGTGTCATCGGTGTGCAACGATCTTTCTCATCCTTTGCGAGCTCGTGTTGTGCAAGTCGAGAATTTTTAGGACGTAAGACATCGGCCAAGTTAGATTGAAACGTCATTTTTTTCTCCTGGTTAACAGAGTTTGCTTTTAGGCTCACACGTGATTTTACAATTACGTGAACAACGCTAAGATTGTTTTTTTTTCTCTGTCATAAAGTTCTTTATTGCTCGAAAATAATTTATCCTAAAAAACCCTAATCGTGAGTATAATGTTATAACTTTGCTCATTTTGTGTTGAGCGTATTTTTTAAAAATCAAAGTTTTGGAGATGAATAGCTTGCGAAATGATGAATCAACGTGAACATTTGTGAAAAAAGGGCCTCTACCATTTGGTGAGGCAGAAGTTAACTTTGGTGTCGTCAGTATTAGTTTGGGTTGGCACGATGTAAACGTTTAACCTGAAGATATAAACTCACTTTCATGGTAATGATGGAAAGTAATTTCATACACCGAATGTAGTACGCAATGGTTTTAAATATTAAAATGAAGCTTAGGTGGCGACACAAATACATTTTTGTTTCAGATCTCTGCGTAAATTACGAGGCAAAGTAATATGTAGCTTTCTCCACTGACGTCCAGTGTTGGGTTCGGATGGTAGAATTTTGTCTGCTTAATTTGTGTAAAAATATCCTGTTTTCGAGGAAACTGAACAAAATCTCTCTACGCGAAACGACGTATTGAATATTGAAAAAAAATGGTATGTGGTGTTACAAGTGGATGGTGTATTCGAAATTGTGTGGGAAAAAAGGGTCAATAATCGAGGCCTGCGTGCGTAGCAGTGTCGTGTGCCTTTGTCGCAAGAAAAAGGAACCGATCACGCCCTGCGTGCTTCGTAATCGTTCATCGGCCTCGCGTGACTGGACCCGCTACGTTGCTACGTACAACACGCCATGAAACCACGCTGAAATGCTGTGTTGAAACACTGTTTGCATAGCACCGTGTTTCATCATCACGTGTATTTTTTAACTTGCACATCATGTAGCAATAATGACACTTTATACTCTGAAATGCGTCATAAAGTATTACTAAATGCATACGCGGTTTAGTAAACGTGTATGCAATGATTACGTGCAGCCACGACATAGAGCCTGCAGTTTTGAAGGATTAGCATCGATGTGTTCCTGGGAATTGAAATTTGTACATGCCGGCAACTTGATAGTTTTGGGTACTGATTGAATATTACTAGGGACTCCAGTGTTAACCAGCGGGAAGCGTTGATAGATATATCGTATTGGAAGCCGTCACGTTGCAGTGATTTGTGAATGAGACATGAAGAGGACTGATTATAAACAACCCCGCTTTAAACTTGGAATTAATTTTTTCGATAAACTATTCAGTGGGATGTTCCAACTTTATATAAAAAGTAGTGGAGAAAGGAGACTAGTAACGATAACATGCGGTTTTCATTGAAAGTCATATTACATTCACTGTGTGTAAGTCGTTTCGAGATTATGTATGGACCGAGTTTTATTTCAAAACCTGTCCATTCTGAACAAACTTAAAACTACTATCCTTATGACCGCTTCGTTATTCAGCAAGTTGTAGATCGTGGACCATGATGAACTGCTAAGAGTCCTAGTAGAGAGGTATAAATCTGTCGTGGGGATTTGGGGGGGGGGGGGGGGGGTCATGTGGGAAAGGGGATTTTAGAAAACCTCCGCATCCAAAAATGTTAACGATATATTATACTCCATTGGGTTATAATTTTTATTTTCTTTCGCGCCTAAATACGTCATTGGTTGAAACATTTAACATATGCTTTTAGAGGCCTATTTAAAAAAATACCTCAACGTTTGGCACCACCTGGATTTTCGAGTACCAACGTTGTTCTCTGCCCAAGAGAAAATATGGGATGAAACTAATTTACAGTGTCTGTACAGGATACCACGCGAGACGTTCGTAATTTTATCGACTGCCCCAGCAAACGTCCTCCATGTGCGACCAATTGCAGGGTTGCCACAGGTCTGGAAAACAGGGAAATTTCAGGGGATTTGAAAACTGTTACTGAAATTAAGGAAATGTAAGGGGATTCTGTGATAGCATGCTATATTTGGCAGTTTTGTCATTCATCGTGCACTCCTGCCAGAATCATATAAAATTGTTGTAATGATTATGCACGAATTACTTAAGCATTTTTGTTTGCAGTCTATATGGTCAGCAATTTTATAAGATCAGAGAAGTGTTTTGGTGTAAAAGTATGTTATAATTCAAATGCGCATAATTCGCAAACTTAGCCGAATATAATTTAAAACGGAATAATTGTTGGTAGTTGTAGGCGTTGCTGTTGATCTCGTTGGCAGTCGCATGCTCGTGGATGCGGCTGGACCTCTCATCGCGGGCTTCCTTACTCAGGCTCTCGTGCATGTCCAAGCACTTACTAGCAAACCCGATAGTTCGAACTAATTCCTGAGAATATACGCGGGTGGCTACCGAAACAGGCCTACTTATTCCTCCTTCGAGGTGACGTGTTGTCAGGTTTGAACTCCGGGACCTTGTAGTATGGTCTAATTAAAAACCATGCGTGCCAAACTGAAACCCACGTGGGCTAGCGATCTGCCTTCGAATAAGGATGGCTAAAAATTCCTTTCAGACATTTAATTAAATAACGCCGTCTGCAACTGACCAATCGCGAGAACGATATATGCAAGAATTACCCAACGTGTCACTTAGTTACCATGTGAACGGATCAATAACTGCTCATATACTAAACACAGTACAAAAATAACAGACTGGAAAGACATATAAGTGAGTTTACGATAAAATGAAAATAAGATTTAAAGGAGCAGTGACATTACATACCAATTATCATAATTAATGTTCCAATAAAAATATCTGTGAACTCGTATTAATCTGTAAATAAGTAAATAATTAAAATCTCCATATGGTCCAGTTTTACGTCGTTACGGTTTATTTTGCAGATGTGAAATATGTGGGAACATTTTAAAGACATACTCCTGAAAACTGGGAATGTGCGTTTTAATTGATAATTATACGAGTATTCGCAGTAAAGCACCAACTTTGATTCCCTATAAATATGAATATTGCACTCGCAGTACATCATGGACTAGTAGAATTGTTTTACTTAATTGTCTGCCAAGTTGTGTACGATAGTACACATGCAGCTAACGCGCAGTGACTTTTTTCGAAGGTTAGTTTCAAAAGTGCTCACTTTACCGCGAACAGCCTATTGTAATCATTGTTATAGTTCACGAACTCGTATCGTGCAAGGACATCTTATTAAATTCCGGGAAAGTGTGAAAATGACCTCCAGTACGCGTGGCAGCTTCATTATAGCCGCCACTTTAAAAAGAATATCGAAAATGTTTTTTTTTACCCCTTTCACATTGCTTGGTAGACTGGAGGAGGAAAAAAAATTCCATAAGGATGTACTGAGATTTATTATTGCGAGCAATTTCATTCCATAACAAACACCACGTAACCTAATCAAATGAACCATTAGTTTAATTTTAAAGGATAATAACTTTAATTAGTAAATTGTTAATACGAATAGAGCGTGCTGTGGCGTTAGTCAAACCACAAGAGTAATGTCCTTATCTTCTTTCGGGCACATGATTTCAGGATTCGGAGGTTGGCAGACCTCCGTATTCACAACTCCTCTTCGTTGCATGACGAGAGAACCCTTTCAAATTGATGGTTTCAGAAAGCAACTGAAATATTTGTATATAAAATCTCTGCTCACAGAAGACAACCAGTCATACATTTTAAATTGTAAGAAATATGGGAGCACTCTGAGAAAACCCACATACTCTTTCGCTCCAGAAGAAAACTTGCAGATACCTACATAAAAATCCGTATGGAGGAATAACCTCACCACCAAAAAACACTTCATCTCATGTGTGAAGATGGCGGAGGATGAGTGAGAGTTTACTGTTATGTTCCTCAATTTTTTAGAATTTCTTTTTAGATTTTTTTTGCAATTTTTTTTTCTCGATTTTCTTATGATTGGTAAGGGAAGGGGTGGGAAGAGTGTAAGGTTAACATATGTTTCTCGATTTTTAGAATATTTTTAATTTTTATTATATTAGTGATAATAAATGCCAGGGGCAAGGAGGGTGTAAGGTTTAGGTGAAGAGCGGATTGATAAGGGGGAGGGGCGGAGGTAGCAAGATGTGGACGTGATAGGTGCAGGATTTTGGTCGGGGTAGGTGGTAAGGTCCGCTGATCCTTCCGGATTCGCTTGACCTGGCTCAGAGTCTGGAATCCTCCTCTCCTGCTGTGAAGATTAGCGACTCATTCCGCTAAGAGCATCAAACCCTCTTGCTCGACTGAGGATTTTTGGCTCTTGTTTCGAGGAGCTGCAAACCCGCTTTCCTCATATATATATATGGTAGTGTTTTGGTGAAAAAGTGGGATTTTTTGTGAAAATTTATTTCGGAAGTAAATTTTGGGGTCAAACAGGTAATTTTGTCGATAACATGGCTACGACAGTCTAAACCGATATAATTATTAAAACTCCAAGGTGGTGGGCCGATACTTTTTAATTTTTTATTGAAATATTTTTTATTAAAATAATTGTTACTAAAAAATGTATTAAACAAATTTTTAGGGTTAAGGGTTGTTCGGAGGAAGAACATCCAACATGGCATTCAGCCGTGGCTGTGATGCCAACAAAGATGGCGGACTGCACCGACCAACATGGCGGCCGGCAGCGTTTGTGACGTCATGACAGACAACTACGACCTCCGAATCCTAAAATCATTTGCTCGAACGAAGATAAGTACACTACTCACAAGGCTCGCACCAAAGCGGACTGGGTTCTACTCCCGGCGGCGGCTATCCGGATTTTAGTATGTGGGAAACGTGGTGGACGTTGCCTTTGGCCGGTGGATGTTCTCGGGGCATTCCCGTTTCCCCCGCTCTTGCATTCCGCCATTGCTCCCACTTCCTCTCACTTCTCAGTCATCGGTGCTCAAGACTCCATTGTTAAGCGCCGGCCAAAAATTCTCAAACGTGAACTTCTTATCAATACGCTAAAATGAGTATGTATATATATATATATATATATATATATTTATTTATTTATTTATGTGCGCACTGATTGGCATTCGCCCAGCAAAGTTGGTAACGATGAGTGGAAAGTAGTTCCATATCTTAACGTTGAATAAAAAGGTGTTAGGTAACCATTTGTGATAACTTAAAAAAAAATTTTCGCTTTCTGTTTTCTTTAATGCATCGAAGTGTCTAAATGAGCAGATTTGTTAAGTATTTACTGTCTTAATAATTTCACAGTTTCATTTTATCGACGCACGAATAAAGTGACGAGGCCCATTGCAGTGTTAATTTTACGTAAGGCGGAAGAATACACGTGTATAAAAGTCGATCTTAAGCAGGGTTTTCAGAAGTGCTCATTTACCGTGAACAGCCTATACTAAGCATTGTTTTCTTGTTCAGAGGCAGGCAGTGCGAGCCTTCACGATAATTTTTAATTTAGCATTATATGTTAAATTATTATAAACATGACATTTGATTCGTAAGAGATAACGGTGCAAACTTTTCGGTTAACAGAAACACCATTGGTGTATAAATACTCTACTAGCGAGAGCTTAGATTAATTACCTGAGAACTTAATTAAACCGCATGCAGATCCCGCCCCCGAAGCAATGGTTGGAATTAACTGGTAAAAGAACCTGCTACTCGACTTGCGGGACGTCCCAACAAGCTGAAGATGGCGGGGGGAAACGGGAGCACCTAGAGAAAACCCACCTGTCACAGGCAGCGTCAGTCACGTTTGCCGCATGCGGAAATTAGAGAACGGCCCCATCGGGAATCTTACTTTTACGAAAAACGAAAATAGCTTCAACTCCCCCGCCCTCCCTCTTAAATCCCCCACTCCCCTCACAAGTGAAATATGAAAAAAAATTGCGAAGTAATGATGCATGCAGCCAAATAAGGGTATTTGTACAACAGGGATGTTTTGAGTAATTAGCCGGGAAAAGCGTTAGGGTTTGAATATGTATGCTGTTATTTCAGTGCAGAGGCTGTATAGTGCAGTCATATGCTGAGGAACCTGGGGATATCGGTAGGAGTCTCCGCATACTATACTTGAGCCATACGCTTTAATGTACTTGGTCGAAGTATAGGGCAGTGATCGTGAAACGGAACTGGGTCGTACGTAATTGACTCGGAGGCAGTCTCGGTGTAACTTTTGCATTAGAAGCAACGCTTACCGATTAAGATACAGACCAAGCCTCTTGTCACCCGTTTTCCTGCCTATGTTTCTAGCCGTAATGACTGCGCAAATATTGTCTTTAATTGTAGACCGGCTGTCCAAGACTACCTGCGGCATTACGAAAACCAAAACAATCGGATAAATTGATGCTCTGATTTTTTTTTTCCTGGCAGGCTGAAGTACGAACTGCAGTCGCAAATGAATCTCATGTTTATTTAACAGAACTCGCGAGGTTGATGGTTCCGCCTCTGTAACGACACGCCATGCTATGCAAATGGCGGCCATAACTTTTCTCCGAGCAGGTATGGGTCGTGGCTTGGCCAGTTTATTTGTAGGGCTGTATGAGTGAAAGCAAGCTGTGTGCGTTACTTAAGACTCCTCGTGTGAGAGAAGTGAAGTGGCCTCCTATAAACATGATTTAATAGCATTGTGGTTCACCTTACGACTTTTTTTTAGACTTTAAAAATTCTAATGAGTTTAGATGTTTATCAAGTTTAGCGAATATTTAAAAGAACGTTTCGTTTACTGCAGTTTCGTGTTAATACAATGAACTGCTGCAACAGTTGATGTTGGAATGCTTAATACATGTAAGGGAATCTAGTAGTTCTGTGGTATCAGTGAAACGTACGCGTATGTTGACCACACACATGATGCGTATGCGGTTACGTTACGCGTTCTTCTTTGAGTTAACCTTGCTTCCTTACACCACGCTGCCGAGGAAATAATGATTTGTAAGTATTTATGGATCGATTAAGTGAAATGGAAATAAAATCACACCATATTAACGTTTATTATTAAAATATTATTAATTTTACTAGTTTACGCGTGTATGAATGTGATTAACCGTTTTAACATTACACTTTTAAGGACTTCACGATTCACTTTATTTTTATAATAGCTGCCAACTGCAATGGAAATGTTGAGGTTATATTTGCACTTATTGCGGATATTTTTCTTGTTTATTATTTTTTTTTTTGCGATTCATCTCTAAAGTGATTAAATATCCGGAAACCGGTTATAACCGTCATGCAGATGTTTTTTCATAATGCATTCCAGTGTTAAAAAATTTACAACTTATCATTGTTTACGGTGTTTAAAATCTTCGTCATATTAACTGCAAACAGTTTCAAGACTATGTTACTTATCGAGTTATAGGAGGGAGTCAACACTCGAGATTCTATAAAACATAGTAGGCCTATAATGTTGTACTGTAAGAGTTTTTATATTTTAGATCTAACGTCTAAAAAACGCGACAAGAAAGAACATGCATTCTAAAATTTGAAAGTTTTGTAAAATATTTGTGTTGTTTTAGTTTAGTAGAAAGTGCGTCGTTGTAGAATTATTACAGAACTTTTATATGAAATGCTAAGTTTATTTTTTAATGTAAGCATGCAGGAAGGAAGCACTTCAAAATGGTAAAATTGAGTACTAAAATGTTTATTCGAAATGTGTAAATTACTTAACTTTATAATATACTGATAATACAAAGGTTAAAAGTTTTAAAATCTTTTAATTTAGAATAGAATTAAAGTTAATTTCTGTATAAATTTTGCACAACCTCTGGGTTTTTGTAAGTGAAAAATATTTATTTTATAGGTTGTCAGCTGTTAGAATTTTCTGCGTATTTGGATGTCGAAGATGTTAATTTTATCACTGAATTAAACTTGGAGATATTCCTAACCTTGTTGATTCTGCTGTCGCCGTCATGACTTTTGCATGCTGGGAACAAAACAAGCTCGGATTTGAGGTTGGTTGGGGTGAATTAAAGTGGAAAACATTTTGATACACGAATTATTATAATATTTATATTATTATTCCTCCCCTCCCCCATTCAGTTGTACTTTCGTAAGCCAGGTGGGTAGGTCGGGATCTTATTGCGTTGCAGGGTTAACCCCTTACGCGTACCAGGAAAGGAAATCATTCAAAGAGACGTGCATCACGGCAGAGAGGGATTGGGTAGACATGGCCAGCGATTGGGGCCATGACCACCTTCCTGAGTGTACCTATAGTTTGACTATAACTAAGAAGAGACTGGGAAAAACCGTTAAAGACAACGTAAAAACCCAGTCGACAGGAAGGAATTCAAAATTATTCATGCATTAAAAGAAATGCTACGGGAGACAGAGGTTGGAACTCGTGCTTTATTAGTAGAGATGGACTAGTAGAGAGAGGATACACTTAGGATTCTTCAAGTGAAGCTGGCTTCAGCTGGGGTGATGCACGCAACACCCTGGTGGTGAGGGAAGTGATGCTATGGGACCATTCTCGCCGGTTTCCCAGTAAACCTGAAACTAAAAGAAATGGAAGTGAGCTACCAGTGAGTGTCAGCAGAGCCAACACTCGCTGGTTTTTACATGACTAAGAAGAGATGGCGAAGACCTGTGGAAAGAGAGAGGAAAGAATTAGCTAGCCTAAGAGACCTAATGCTAACATATGTCGCCGGCATGTCGACTGGTCGGCGAGGGAATGTTTGGCAGCTGTGATCGGGACTGGCGCCCCCTCCCCCCTTCCAAACGAGCAGGTGGAGTCGATGGCTTGAGAACGTGTGCGAGAACCTTCTGGTCATAACTTCACTTCTGTGCAGCCCGACGTGCGAAAGTTGTAGGTCAGGGCGCCTGCCACTGTAAATACCGCCACATCTGGAGGGTTGGCAGTCGGTGATAGCTACCTGGTGAAGTGCGGCGGAAGAGGATCGGCGGCGAGCGAGGTTGAGTGAGACTACGGTGGATACGAGAGTGCGCGAGTGCTGCGGAGGTGGAGGTATCCGACGACGGCTGCTGTGCACGGAGCGCTCGGGACGCTCCAGAACATTCTGGACGGAGGTGATATTTGGACTTGAACTAGGTGGAACTGACTGGACGAGCTATGTACTGACTCGCTTGTATAAGCTGTTCACGATAAAGTGGGCACTTTTTAAGTCCCTCCCAACAGGCATTAACCGCTAATAAATATATCTTATTACAGCCTCAGGCATTAAATTTTGATGGTGGTGAAATATATACACTGGATTTATTGGTCACATTGCAATATTTATATTAAAAAGCAGCAGGGACATGTAAATTGGATGAAAGGAAAAATTGATAAGGGCCTTAAAAAGTGCTCACTTTACCGTGAACAGCCTATAAATACTATAATTGTCAGATTCAAATACACAGGGGGTTTTGATAAACATTGGATAGACTGATTAAAAATTTTTAGTGTATTATTTTGTTACTTTAAGGGCGATTTATGTAGATATTAACTTTAAAGAGTAAGTGGTAACCATCGATGTCAAAATATTTAAGTATTTATTATGAAATGTGTCTATAAATAGATTAAAAAATGATTAATACTCATTTTATTGTACCATTAAAGAATTGGCCTACGACCACAGGTTTTGGAAAATTGTAACGCTATTAGCAAAAATCCGTGCTGAGTGTAATAATTACATCTGTGCAAAATTTTCCGTATTCATTGGGAATAAATACATCTTGAGAAACAAAAATCGTCGTGGAAAAAAGTAAGAATTTATTATATCCAAGGTATTCGTAATATGTGATGGCGACATTTGCTCCAGGGAGGTTGAGTGTAAGTGGTTGGCCGGGCAATTGCAGTAGCGCGTTTCACTGCTGCAGGTATCTGTAATTGCGGCCTCAGCCTGCTCTCTCCCTCGTGCTCGACCAAAGACCGGCGTTAATGACACGGAACAATTACTCCGCCTTGCGCGGGGCAGATTGAAGTGCTCTCGGGGTTGCTCGGTCGCCCACCGCCGTGAAATTTGCGGCTTTTCCGGCGTGCCGGCCCCCACGTGTCCCTCCCGGCTACTTCAGTTCTACAGACCATTCACGGTTACTTACTACCTTTCTGAAGCCCTGCTGAAGTCCTACTTCCGGGGTATCCCTCCGCCTCTTGTTAACAAATGCTTAAGGGGGACTATGTACCTGCGCGTCCAAGGTCAAGAAGCTAGGGAGCACTTCGGGCGACAGATACACGCACGCCTAGCGCCTCATCGCTCCTACGCGCAAGGCGTGCAGTGTTCCCGTTCTAACTCTGTACTGTGCAAATTAGATCTGCAACGTAGGGTTTTATTACACGCGATGAAAGTCCACAGATTAAACTACGTCCGCATCTTCGTACTTTACTCTTGTCGCCTAAGGGAACTGGATAGGCAAGCTTTGAAAATGCGATATTTGATCATTTTCACGAATTTTTTTTTCTCCAAGAATACACTTAATATGACAAAAGTAAAAAGATAGGGCCATATAGTTGGTTCACAACTGGAACAGACTTGTGAACAACACCTTAGTCGTCAGCTGCATGCATCGTTACTACAAACAGTGACTCGCGCTCGCACAGTTATTTTGCTAGCACGGAGAGAGAATATAGTTTGAATGTTTTAACGTTTTTTTTATCGATTGCTTAGAAATGGGAGTAGTAAAGTCTGTTCCATTCGTGAACGGACTATAGATAACTGTTTTTATCTTTTCTGACACAAGGTTATATTTCCAGAACTTTTATTTACCGAGATACGCTTTTACGCGCAAACAATGATTTCACAGAAAACGTTTCAGTACATAGGACTCTTAATTGAGTCTAGAAAATTACAACAGAATGACAACGCACAGTGCGCACTCGCGGGCCGCGGTGGCTGAGCGGTTAGCCTGATCGCCTCCCACCAAGGCGAACGGGGTTCAATCCCCGGCGGGGTCACTCCCGGATTTTCGCATGTGGGAATCGTGCCGGACTATGCCGCTGGTCGGCGGATTTTCTCGGAGGTCTCCCGTTCCCCCTGTTGTTGGTTCCGGCTCTGCTGCATACCTCAATCACTCTCATCGCTCTCAAGACCTCGCTGCTCAAATCACTTCACTCCTCGCTCACTCGTGCGCTCTCAGTGTAATGATATTTAGTGTCAGAACTATTTCTTAATTTGCATTACCAACACACTTATTTCATATGTTTTTTTTTCAATAATTATTATAAATAGAATATCTATAAATAAAATACAAGTAAAATTGTAATTTAACCAGAAATAAGGTATTCACGGTAAAGTGAGCTTTTTGTAAGCCTTCTCATTTGGAATAATAATAATGAATAACTGTATTTTATTTTAGCCTAAGACGTTAACTTACCAGTGCGGCGTAATATACACACTATGCTCATTAATTACATCACAATATCTGTTGAAAAAAAAAGTGGTCAAAGGATAAAAAATGGCTGAAAGGAAAAAATTAACTAGGGCCGCAAAAGTTCTCCCTTTAAGATGAACAGCTTATAGTAGTATGTGTGGTCACATGCATGGTGCAATTTAAACTTTTGCTTGGGTCATTTTAACAGGGTCATAAATTTCCTTACATACTTTTTATGAGAGGGGGAATTCCCTGACATCCCCCCTCCCCTCATCACGCCCGTCCAGCCCTCCTCCAGGCTCAAATTGGTTCGCACACTGGGTATATGTGTATAGCTTCTTGTAAAGTTGACTTCAGGTTAGTTATTTCAGAAAGGTGAGATTATTTCGACTAGTTTTATTTTACCGGTGACAATAGTTTTGTAGTAATCTTAAAAGAAAAAAAAACATGATTTCTTTTCCAACTGATTTTTGTCGCTGTAGATGGCGTAGTTGGGATATTTTTTCTGATAAAAAAAGGGGCGGTGACTTAAATGCCCACGACTTGAATGAATAGACGACTTAGTTCCAGGATCCATAATTTCTTTCCGTTTAATAATTATACTCGCGTGGATATTTTCACTATCTTAAGTCCATTCAGAAGGTCGTTTATGTATGTACTTAAAGACTTTTTCGTGTGCAAGGATTTTACTTCAGTGCGTTGTCTACAAAGTCAGAAGTTCTCTGTTTAGAAGCACAGCGTTCATAGTAACGCGATAAACGTTGAAATTGTGATATTTTGGTACAGCCATTTGGGGTAACATTGTACTAGCTATGGCAACCTTTCACCACCTGCCTTGCGGAATTTCAAATGAAAGGTGGGCAGTAGTAAAGCCTTAATTTTTAACGGAAAAGTTTTACATGCAGTTATCCATGATGGTACAGTGTTACTCCAAATTGCTGTGTTGCGTGCTAGCAAATGTAAATTTTTCGTGTTTGTACACTTTTGAAAAAAGTAGTATTTTCCAACTCTTAACTTTGTTTGTTTTTTTTTTATACTAAACTCTACCGAATGCTATTCAGTTTTCCCGGTTGTAAATACATTATTAACATTGACATGTCACATGACTGTGCACTTCACACATCCAGGCCCCAGTACAGTGTGCTACAATTCTAAATATGCGGTTTGTATTAACAAAATGCCTCACTCCAGCGACTTGTCGTACTACATTATCCTAAAGAAAATTATAACTGTCAGTATTTAAGTTGTAAAACGTTTACACTTAACAGAGATTCTTGTATTGCATATTGTAAGGTAAAGAATGACAGATTGTTTTTGTTGTAACACTGTTTTAATGAGGTGTGGCCTATGTAGATTTAGTGTCAAGGAACAAACAATTTTTTCCAGCTCGTTTTACAGTATTACTATATAGCTTGAATCCAAACCTGCCGCCTCCCATAGTATTTGTATTTTGGATATCATTATGATCTTATACTGGTGTTAAATTAGCAAGCTAATTTTGGTAAAGGTTGTTCACGATAAAGTGAGCACTTTTGAAATCAACCTTAGAAAAATGTTACTGCTCCTGCCTGCATATATTTTAATTGGCGCACTGCGTGACATGAGCCCAGTAAAGTTGGTAACTATACATGGAAAATAGTTCCATAACTTCACGTCGAATAAAAGTGTTAGGTAACCATTTGTGATAACTTAAATTATTTATTTCGCATTCTATTTTTTTTAATGCACCGAACTGTAAAAATTGCCACATTTGAAAAACACTTTCATTTCTTAAAATTCCACAGTTTCACCTGACCGACGTATGAATAAAGTTATGAGGGAAATTACTATGTTAATTTTGGATAAGGCGAAGGAATACACAACGTTCATACAAGTAGATATTAAGCAGTGCTTTCAAAAATGCTCATTTTACCGCAAACAGCCTATAACATCTCTTAACAGCGATGTTAACGAAACGATCAGCAGTATTCTTCTGTGAATTTTATTTCTCGAATTCAATTTCACTGCACAGTTTAAGAGACTAGTTTAGACATCAAGCACGTTTTAGCTGGCGCCGAGGGCACGGAATTTGCATTTGAACACAGTTTAACGTGGACGGTGGTTGTCGTGTCCCGAGGTCATATCTTTCACAGCGGTGAGGCGAGTCTTGGCAGAGCCCCGGCCAGGATCGGCCCCTCGCGATCGCACGCGAATTTGCATGCCGCCGGCGGGTAGTTGTGCTTAATCGCAGCCCGTGCTAGCGGCGACTCCGCCCTTAACTTCTGCCGGGGGGCAGCAGACCCTTCGTGCGGTATTGCGCGAGAAAAAAATGTCGCACACTCGCCTCTTGGTTTACGCCAGTGCTTCCTCCGCTTCTTGTCAAATATTCCGCGTTACACCGAACACTTCGTATACAGGCGCACATGGTAACGGAGAAGCTCGGATAATTTGGCAATATTTTTTTGTATTGTAGTGTTTTCGTCTAATTTTTGTTTTTTCTCGAAGGGTTAATTCAAGGAATATGATAAACATAATTAGTTTAGCATGTTTTCATAATATGGCCATATTAAGATTAAATCTCTCTTAATAATTTACATATTTGTAAACTAATGTCATAAGCATATAATGATTTTAAACAAGAGTAATTTGGCAGTAGTGTAACCAAATTTGTACAAAAATAATAAACTTATCTCCCATGGCTTACAAAAGTCATAACGAAATACAGGCAATAAAAATGAACTCTGACTAACAGTTTCCTTACATTTTTCAGTCTGAATCACCAATGCAACCGAGGCATTCCAAATTATGACGATACCGCTTAAGGCTTTGACAAACTTCATGATACCACATACGGCATTTCACACACTGAATCCATGATTCACCATTTTTGTCATTGGCAAATAATCCCTGGCAGCTATTCGAAGTATCACTGTTGTTCTTTTTCTTTGACTGAATTCCACTAGTAGATGCTTTTGGATGAATCACTTCTCTTAAACCTGCTCTTCTTTGGCTTCTAGTTGCCTGAAGTGAAGGACTATCCATTGCCGATTCTAGAAACTCTTCAGGGGATGGATTATCGCACTGCTGCTCCAAAGGGCTATCTTGTTGTGTATCGAAAACGCACACTTTTTTTGCTGCACTCTTTCTTTGTTGAACCCGGTGGAATTGTTGGGAAATGGAATTTGTGGTCTTATTTCTTACAAACGTGTCGCACTGTGAAGTTCTGTGGAACCGAAAACATCTCCGTGATGTGCATTCCTGTCGAAAGGAAATATTCCAGTGTGTTTAAACCCACTGGTTGTGTTCCTCATATTGGCTGCCTCTTGAAAAACTCCAGTAAATGCGAGAAGAAAATCTTGTTGGCTTCCTCCCATGCTTGACCAGGAACTGTGTGTGTAGTGCGTGATGGAAAAGTCAGAAAGATCAAATTCTTCTCTTCTCTGAACTTCATAACCTCTACAGACAATTGGCTGCAACGTGAATAAAGGATTACGATGACAGGTCTCGCTGGAGGAATATTTTCTTCAAAATGATTCATGAACTGAAGAAATATCTCTGAATTTATCCAACCGTTTGGAGAAACACACACCATTGAATTTGCAGGGGAATTGTGCTTCAAAACATCGGACAATCTCTGTCCCTTGAATATGGTTAAACATGGATTTGCTTGTCCTGTGGCGTTCACAGTAAGAAGCGCTGTGGTAGTCTCGCCGCGCTCTGTTGCCGTCTATTGGTAGACACGTTTCCGCCCTTTCTGGGAAACTATTTTGCCTGATTCGTTCACAAAAGTAAAACCACTTTCATCCAGGTTCCAAATACGGTTTGGTTTATCCTTCAGGTCATGTTTTTCCAATGTGGCACCCAGAACATCGTAAAAGTCATTAATGGCTTCTTTTGAAACTGAAGAAGCTCTGTTAACGGACAAGTTCTCTGGGGCAGCCTCATCACTAGACCATACAGTTCCTTTAATGAAATCCACCAATCCCAGCCAGCTACTTTTTTTCAACATCAAAAGGATTTTTTCTGCCACTTTTTATTTATGTCAAACGCCTGCCGCCTAACATCCGTAGTGCACAAACCAAATCCGATTTCGTGCATCTTTATAATGTAAGCTACCAATGTTTGTTCCTCGGCAGCTGTAAGCACAAGATACCTTCCTTTCTTCGCAGTAGCAACATCATATGGTCCAGATGATGAAGACAAATAATCCTTTAATGAGTTGAAATGCACATTATACTCTTGCGAGGCTTTATAAATTGACCAACCATCTCGCAGAACTCGTCCTACAGCAAAGCGAACGTCATCAGGCGTGTATTGTGAATATTTCCCGCGTTCCTCTGGAATGCCTACTACACACGATAATGCCTCGAATAGTAACACAACTCCCCGATAGATGGAACACTCTGTCTAATCGCAAAGCAGATGTAAAAAAAAAAAATGTAACAGATCGTACGGCTTTCCAACTTCGCATTCGCAGAAAACCCGCCAAATTCTACAATAGGCCTTACTTTTAAATGCTAAGAAAACTGTGTCGTGAGCTAAGCTCTCAGACGTGTCAAACAAAGCATATTATAACGATCAAAAACTTCCGGAAATCCTAGATTCTCTGCTTCAAAACACACTTTAATTAAACTCCGTGTCACTAAAAAACAAAAAAGATAGGACTTCTTTCCGAACATGCTTCACTACGTTAATGTAACTGAAAAAAATATACGACGTACTTGTGTTAGTTCACATACACGAGTACAAACTTGACGCTTCGTTAAAGAGAAATGCCGTATCAATGAAATGTCGCCACATCACTGTCAGTCGTAAGGCCATATAAAAACTGGATCTAATTTTCCGCCATATTGGGACAAGCGCTTGGAAGGTGAAGTTCTAGATTCTCCCTTCCACACCACTTCTGCCAACCTGCTGGGTTTGTAAGCATAGCGTGTCGCGCCATCGCATCTAAATAACATAGGCATTTAAACTATAAAATATATTTTCAGTTGTAAATTCCAAATTCAAAAATCATTATTTTTCTGTAATAAGTACGACATATGCTACAATTTTTAACATGTATAATATTGTTGTTTACTAGTGATGGGAAGTTTCCCGAGAGAGAGTGACATAGAGTGAGGGGGGCAGAGAGAGAGAGAGATAGCGAGAGAGACCGAGAGCGATAAGCTCCTCCCAGCCAACAGTTTCGTCGGTCGAAAAAATAAACACCACGTAATTACGGCCTACGTACGTTATTTGTGCTGTTATTTTTATCTGTAACTATGAACTATATTTCTATCAGGGCTACCTAAATATTGAAATATTTCAATAGCAATATTTAATTTACAAAGAGCGTACCGAAAACTATGTTGAAACAATATTTGAACTGAGAACTATTTATTACTAGCAGTTGCCAATACACTGCTGATCTCGCTGTTTTTAATTCGTATATAATACGAAATAAACATTAACAAGTTATAGAATATATTAAGAAAAGTTTCATTTATTCAAAAATACAGTATTTTGGAGTTAATCGCAGTGTTATGCATCTGTGGAATACAAGTGATTGAAAAATCAGGTTGACATGTTACGCCTATAGTGATTTTCCAAAGGTTCGATTCCAAAATGCTGAAGAAAGTGTGGATGGACTATATACATTTTGTGTATTTTTCCACCATATGTAAAATTAACATTGTCGTGGGCCTGATCACTTTATTCATGCATCGGGTTAAGTAAAAATGTGAAATTTTGAGAAAATTTAAATATTTTTCATATTTCCTATTTCTTATATGCATTTATAACAGAGAACAAAACAAAGTAAATTATTTCAATACTAACAAATGTTTACCTAACACATTTAATTCAACGTTAGAAATCTATTTTCCCTCGGTCTTTAAAATTCAGTGTGCATATGCATATAATTCATATGCAGGTAGGGGTAATGACATTTTTCAAAGGTTGATTTCAAAAGTGCTCACCTTACCGCGAACAGCCAATAGTATCTACACGGTGTATTCTTCTGTGATGTACAAAATTAACGGTGCCACGGCACTGATCATCTTATTCATGCGTCGGTCAAGAGAAAATAACTGTGAAATTATTAGAAAAGTATATTACAAATTTGTTAAGTCTTGTACTTACGTGCTTAAAAAAAAACAGTTGGAGAAATAAATAATTTTCTCATTCGGTAATATTTACATACCAACTCCACTTGGCGTATGCCAACCAGTATACGTGCAGTGGCATGTTTCAAAGGTTGATTTGAAAAGTGCACTATTAATCGTGAATAACTCGTAGAAGTGGGTGTCAGTCAAGAGGACGTGATGGTATATTTATTACCGCTGAACACATTAATTTAAGCATACATGTTTCTGGAAGCCAGTGCGAATAACAAAGACTGGCAATCCTGAATAGCAGGCCTCTGCCTACTTTGTGATCAAATATTTTGACGGAATGATAAACTAATTTACCGCGATATCTTAACGCCGCACTGAAAAGTGCAGATTAACGGCGTTAAAGAAATAGTTCGTCAGTAATGCCTCACGCTGGCCAAGTATTTGCTCTCAAAGTTAACGGAGAATACTTACACGAGTATTGCCGTTCCTTAGATTCTCTATATTCGCTCCCAAAAACATGTCGATGTCTATCAATGTGCCCAGTGTTTATCCACTACTCTCTCTTAATTACATATATAAATGATGAAATGTGGGAGAGGAGAGATTTGGGCGACAACGTAATAGTGGAGTTCCTCAGTGTCAGTGGGGATGAAGTGCGTTGAATGGGTAGCAGCGACTGAATGGATGCAGTAGTGGAGGAATCAGGGGTGACCCCGAGAAAACCCATTGGTAAAGGCTGTTTACGATAAAGTGAGTACTTTTGAAAACGACCTTAGAAAAATGTCGGTGCCCCTAAATGCATTTATTTTAATCGGACGCACTGAGTGATATGTGCCTAAGTAAAGTAGGTAACGATGTAGAGAAAGTTGTTCTATGCCTCAACGTCAAATTAAATGTTAGGCAACCGTTTGAGACAGCTGAAATTATTTATTTCGCCATCTGTTTTTTTTCTATGCCCTGAAGTGTAAAAATGAGCAAATTTGTAACATATTTTCTTTTTCTAATAATTGCACAGTTTCACGTGACCGATGCATGAATGAAGCGACGAGGCCCATGGCAATGTTAATTTTACATAAGGCGGGAGAATACACAACGGGCATACAAGTAAATCGTAAGCAGGGCTTTCAAAAGTGCTCATTTTACCGTGAACAACCTTTAACGCCCGCCACTTTTCCCACGTGTGAAAGCCGGAAGTGTATCCGCTTGGAATCGTACCTGGCTCGCCTTGCTGGGTGTCTAGAAGCATGGCCCTTATGCCACCGCAAAATTGCAAGTCATTGGATTGAGCAATTTGCCGGAGAGGTTAGTGTCCCGTTAGCTTTGAAATTTTCTCATCGTAAATTACATGATATTAGTATTAAAATTATAAATATTTTCATGAATATACCCTAATTATTTAATGTCTCTTTTTTTTAACGTGATATTAATTTTCCAGAATTAATGTTTTGTTGGCGATTGTGTCGCGTAGGTGGCAGTTTGCGTGATTGTTTTTAAATATTTATTATTATTAGGAGCATACGATGAACTCTGTCAGTTGCACATTATAGTATTTTTTGGGCAAGTATATTCTCTTTATTGCGGGTGTTTGTCGATTCGTTTTCTGGAATGATTTACAGCCTTCGCCTGCGTGTTTACAAACTGTTCGTTTGCATCGTATTGCTTCATAGCGTGTTATCATGTTGGTCTAAGTATTAACATCGTTGGATGGGGCACATTTTGTACCATAGCTTCGTTGCGTCGTGGTGTCTGTTGTTTTAATGCAGCAAATGTAAGTACATCTTACATTTTTTTTTAAATGTGCACCTATACACCTGTGCCTTAAAAGAGAATACTGTTAAAGGCTGTTCACGATAAAGTGAGCACTTTTGAAATCAACCTTAGGTAAGTCACTGGCCCTGCCTGCATATACTTTTAACGTGCGCACTGAGTGACATACACTCAGTAATGTTGGTAACGATGGATAGAAGGTGGTTCCATAGCTTAACGTCAAATAAAAAAAATGTTAGGTAACCATTTGTAATAACTTAAATTATTTCGCTTTCTGTTTTTTAATGCACCGAAATGTAAAAATGAGCGGATTTGTAAAGTATTTCCTTTACTCATAATTTCACAGTTTCATTTGGCCGACGCATGAATAAAGTGATGAGGCCCATGGCAATGTTAATTCTACATAAGGCGGGAGAATATACAAGGTGCACACAAGTAGATCTTAAGCAGGACTTTCAAAAGTGCTCATTTTACTGTGAACGACCTATAGATGTAATAGCTATTTCCTATCCCTGCGTACGAAACAAAGTGATGAGGGTTGTGCATTCGCAGCGAAAGAAGAACGCAGTCAAGTCAGGCAATGTCTCCGTACGGGTTTGACCCTATAGTTACTTTACGTAACCCTTTGGGTGTTGCAGGGGATCTTGAATCATTGTAATTAAGCAGGTAAGTGTACACTTGTCGGTGTTTCTTACTCACGTACAACCTTTTGCGAAAATTTACTGGAAGAAACTGGGTTTGGCTGTGTTGGGGACACGGCCGTTTGTTTTGCGTGAATACGTATACGTTGACACGCTCGGACGCCATGATTTTTTTTTTGCGTTACCGGCACCGCTTCACTCGATGAATATCACTGGATTGCTTTTGAGATGCTCTTGCCAACCGTATACGATTTCTGTATTTCGACTTGGCTTTTTGGCGATTATAGGCCGACATTGTGTTAAGTTTTCTTAATTGTTTACATTAAACTCGTACAATTTCACCATAATCCCGCCACACGAAGGTTTCTATACCCGCAATCGATTGGTCTTGACGAGAGCTGTCGATTGAATCTTAAACGAGCGTCGTTAGCTTCTCCTAGTCAAAAGTTATACTACACGGAAGTTATGAGACCCGGCGAAACGAACCTCTCCCCCCCCCCCACCCACCTCCCTGCCGCTCGTAATACTTTCAAGTCCTCACTCAACGTATCATATTCTTTGATCCTTTGGCAATCGAATGATGTAATTGTATTTTGAATGTAGACGATAGATTTGGAGCTGCAATGCTAAACGGTATCCCCCAGATTTTATCAGATTTTCTAGATTGCCACCCACTATGGTAAAAAATCTAAAGACCTAATTCACGTCATTGCATGGCCGAGAAACTGGGGCAGTAGTTTTTTTTACTTGAGAAATAGAGTAAATATACTTATCTACTGCCAAGCCGATGTCTGATGGTGTTTGTGCGCAGTAGGTAATCGACCACGGGATGACGGGATGCTCTGCAGTGTCATGTAAGGTTGACTTATTACTGCGTATAGACCATGTGGAGACGTTCAGCTTAGATTTTTTGTACCAGCCAGGGTCATAGGATGGAGCACTTTTTTTCCCCCATGCAAAATTGCACTAATTGTTATCCGCAAATTGACCAGATTACCAACAGTTTAAAATGCAGTTTACTGCGAGCATATGTGATTGGTTGAAACAATGGGTGTTCGCCACACCCAGTTTACTGCGAGCATATCAGGCAATTTTGTAGATAGCTAATAGAATAAAATGTATGTGTGTGTGTGTGTGTGTGTGTGTGTGTGTGTGTGTGTGTGTGTGTGTGTTGTGTATATATATATATATATATATATATATATATATATATAATCGGAAATCCCCCTTATAAACTCACAGGACTTGTAGAGGGACTGAGTACATGCTCTTTTGAATAGGAACCCTTGTCCAGAAACATACCGTTTCCGTGCTACAACCATTTCAAGTCAGGTATTTTACACATGTCCGTCCAGAATACCTGCCCACACATTGATAGAAAATATGTGCTGGAATCCCTAGACATGCGTGGTATTAGGGTTTTCTTTTGCCCAGACATGGTTGTTTCGATAATCGGGAACACTGTTCCTAGTGAATTTACATTCATCTGTGAACATAACGCGATGTGGGAACGGGTGCAGCGGTGCAGGAACCACGTGCAGAAGTCAACACGTGGTGCAAAATCGGCTGGACTCAAATACTGTATCCTTTGAAGGTGGTGTGGTGCCCGAGCGGTCTAGGGCTGAGCACAAACACTCAATAAAAAATAAGCTAAGTCAATTTAACATTTTTAATTATATCAAACACTGAAACTGTTACACTTTTTAATTATACATTTACTTACTTGGCGATGTGGTTGAAGGCGACATGGGAATTGTTAATATAAAATAAAATAATAACGGCAATGGAAGCAAAAACACGATATGACGGTAGTGGTGAAGGAGAGGGGAGTCTCAGCGCAGCTCAGGCGAGTCGTCCCAGGCGGTGATGTGCAGTCTCGGGTTTCCTCTGCTGAAGTCTCTCCTCTTCAGGCTGTGCATGGCATAATAAAGCAACATGAGTGTAGTTGGGGAGAAGTCTCCCTCCACCAAGAAGTCGAGTATGAGCAGTCTCTCAACAATGAGAAGTCATGGCGAGAGGAGTCGCCAACCAATGAAAGAGCTAGGTTAGGGCGTCAACCAATGAACTGGAACTTTGCACACGGCCCCAAAGTGTGGTATTGAAATCATGTTACGGAAAAATAGCGCGTGATACAGCACGTGATTCCAGGAGTCATGGGACGAAAATACCGTGAATAACAGGACGTATTTCCCGTCAAACGTGGTTAGCAATCGTAGTCACGCGGTGCTGAAATCACCGCAGGCAGTACTAGATAGGAGACAGCTTCCTGTTGCAGGCACCGCAGAACTTGATAAGTTGCGAAAATACTTCACTAAAATGTTCTCTCTCTGAAGTGAAATGCTTGCGGAGTGCCTTTGGCACTACAGTGGTAAAGATCTAGCTGTTGCTCGTGCACAACCTCCCAGACTATGCTGGAAGCAACACCCATTTCACACGCAATTCTGTCGAATACTCGCTGACGGGTTCTGTTCAACTCTTCCAATTCGGGAGTGCGGTGTCTCTTTAGAGTAAGTACCACAGCCGTTCCTGTCGGCGGTGGAGGTACCTTGTTCTCGAAGCCGTTGCGTGTAACTGTGGCAAAAAGGGTATGCGATGGTGTTGCACATTGTGGATAACGCTCTTGATGCAGCCGACAAGCTGATCTTCCATTACCTTCAGCTGTGCCATACACAAGGATCATGTCTGTGTATTCCGCAAACGTGTACTGAACCGTGTTAATCGGAGGCACAAAGGCGAGTGAATGGAGCTCGAGGCAGAGTAGACGTCGCGTGCCGAAGTAACGTACTGCCTACCCGGCTGCATTCCAACGCAGGCACATCCGAGACATTGTTCTTTCCCTCAGTGGAAGTGGACCTGATTTGAAATGGTTGTAGCACAGAAACGGTACGTTTCCGGACATGGGTTCCTATTCAAATGATAGTCTTGTCTACTCAGTCGCCTCTACAAGTCCTAGATGTTTGTAAGGGGAATTTCCGAGCATCCTGTATATATAATATATTACTTTCCAGCATCACAACTGTTTATTTTCGGCTAGTTTAAATTTTCTTCGGAAATGCTGAATATACGCATTTGATCGACATAAAACTCATTGCCATAAAAACTATCGCAACCAGGTGGAGAGGTCGAAATGGAATTAATCTTGGCACAGGCAGTGAGGACTATGGTGCAAGTAAGGACAGGGTGTCTACCCATAGGGAAAACAGGGAAAGGTCAGGTTTACACTTGAGTCAGGTAAAATGTTTTTTTTTTTTCCCTCAAAAGTTGTTGGTTGTATGAATACGGGATGATGTAATTATAAGCGTATGCATTTTAAAATGCCAATTTTTTTTTAAGTTTGTGAATTGGCAATAATACATCTTTTCCAAGTGGCAACAGAACGACCAATCTGCCTCCTTTAAAACAAAGATTCTCCCATTGTAAAGTTCTTTAGGTTGCCTGTACGTGCGAAAAAACACAGGGTGCAACCTCTATTTCCATGATGAAGGGGGACGATAGTACCAACTGGATTTTCACATATGTAAGATCTCCGTTCTAGAAAACGCTATTCACCGATTTGTTGCTTAATCGTGAGTAGTTCCTGATATTTGTAACCCAATTACATTCAAAACCGTTGGTTTTAGGAACGTGTAGCTATCTTAACAATCACTTCAGGGAAAAGGTTGTATAACCCATTTAAGGTTACTCACACTTTTCTGGAGCCTTGATAAAGTTCTGCTTCCAGGATATTCCTCCTCATGCAAACTACAGCTTAACCAAAGCCTATTGAATTAAACCAAAGGACAACGCACCGAATTCGTTTGCACTCATCTGCAATAATATTTTACATGAAAACTATTTCCTACTAGGCGCTACCAGCGCATGTTTTCTGACTGTGTTGGTTCATATTTATTGTAAATGAAATATAATCTGGAAATAAAGTACAAGCAAAACTCCAATTTAACGAAAATAAGATACTTTTCACATTTACAGAGGTATGACACTTGTGATACATGCTATACTTATCATGCATCGGGTGATTTTTCAAAGGCTTTATTCTAAAAGTGCGCAGAAATCGCAAATGGATTACATAGGCATTTTCGTCTTATTTTTTTCGTCAGGTGTAACCTGCCGTAGGTAGTCGGTGTATACTGCAATGTGCGGCGTGTCTTTGCACCGGAGATTGTGTTCTTTCATTAGTGAGGAGGAGTGTGGGGAAGTGCATACTTCGCACACATTTGGAATGATGTTAGTGTATGACAGTGGACCTTTTTTGCATGTGTGTCTAATAAGTGTGAATCAGATGACTGTCGTAATCTAATTATAATTGACATTGCCATAAATATTGCTATCGTTAATATAAATAATGTATTGATACTTAGTATAGATACGCAGTATAATGTTGAGAATAAAAACTGTGCGCATTTTTGTAATGTTGTAAATAAGTTAATGAAATAAAAACTTAAAATTGAATTTTTTAGTTCATTTGCAATTCTACCCAAATAAAACACCAATACAGCGATACAAATCGCTTGAGGCGTATCAAAGTTCGTATGGGGTTGAGGGGGCAATAAAAACAAAAATAGTTACCTGAATTTATTTTCTTGAGATTTTCATCCTCCACGTACCCGGTAACGCCCAGACGCATGCAACAATACGCCTAGTTAGAAAAAACTATCATAAGAGTTTTAATAAAGCTTCGTATTTAGCTACCATAATGTCGAAACAAGATCGGATTATTCGCCGTGCTAAGAGCGCTTGTGATCGAAGTAGTGGCAGAGCGCTTCAGCACATTCGTTGAAGCGCCGCCCTGTGACCCAGCACTAAGGGCGACCATTAACGGGCAGTCACAGCAGTAATCGCCTCTCCGTGGCGTGCGGGATGTTGTAGACCCGCTGGCCTACTTCCCGGGCGCGATACGAGATGCGGGGTGTAATACCGCCGTATTCCCCAGCTCAACGCTGCCTTGTCTTACGAAGGAGAGCGAGCAGGGCACAGCGGGGTGGGGGGCAGTGCTTTATTGCCAACCTTGTAAATTTTCCACCAAATGTGGTGGATTTCAGTCCCTACCTAGTGGACAAAATATTGCTATCTAGTGGTCAGTGGATAAAAACTTGATATTTCAGTTTCTTTCTTAAGTTATCATCACTATAGGCTGTTCACGATAAAATACACATTGTGTATTCCTCCGCCTTATGTAAAATTAACATTGCCATGGGCCTCAGTACTTTATTCACCCGTCCGTAAAATGAAACTGAAATAATTAAGAAAGTAAATACTTTTACAAATATGTATAATTTTACACGTCGATGAACAAAAAAAAACAAAGTGAAAGAAATAATTATAAGTTATCACAAGTGGTTACCTAACACGTTTTATTCGACGTTAAGATGTGGAACTACTTTCCATTCTTCGTTACCAACTTTACTGGGCGAATGTCACTCAGTGCGCCAGTTAAAATATTTGCAGGTAGGGGCGGTTACTTTTTTCTAAAGTTAATTTCTAATGTGCTCACTTTATCGTGAACAGTCTTTGCCATTCTATAATATACGCATTTATGTAAATCTAACATTGCCAAAGAAAAATTTGCTCTTTTAAATAGTCATAAGTTGAATTTGAAATACGGGTTCTGTTATTATTCTGAAGATGATTAAATGCATTTTCCTAACTGAGTGGATACTGATTATTTTATCTTGCGGCATAGTGTAATTCTCAGTGTAAATGTTGGCAACGCCGGAGGAGGGTTACTAGTGGCCGCGCACCCGGGTCACAAAGGTCGGCTATCTGGGCAGCGGGGCGTGACCGATCGCACCCTAGAGCTGCTCGCAGGCTGTCTTCGTCTGCCCCCATTCATTACACGACCCCGGCGATCTCCGCAAACTGGGGCGTTCAAGCCTGCACCGACGATTTACCGCTTTTATCACAGTACTTCCCTTACGTCAGGGATTAAACCGTAGCAACTAGTGCGTGGAAATTACCAACTTCCACTGCTAAAATTGCTAGAGCAAAAAAAAAAAAAAGTTTTGAGGATATTTTAAAAGCGAAAATATTGACACAACTTAAAATCCTGATTAGTACAACTTAACAAAAAAGTTATTTGTACACAACGTTGGTTTTCAGCTAAAGTGTTAATTAAAGTCACCTAAATGGCATGTTGCGATTTTTTTTATCCGTGAGGCCGTTGGGGTGTAGTAGTTAGACTACTTACCTCCCACGAGTGCGAACCGGTTTCGATTTCCGACGGAGTCACTCCCAAATGTTCGCATGTGAGAATAGTGCCGGACGTTGCCGCTGGTCGGCAGGTCTTCTCGGGGATCTCCCGTCCCCCCGCTTGCTCATTCTGGTGATGCTCCATACCTCACTTCACCCTCGCCGGCACTCAAGACCTTGATGTTAAAAGCCGTCCAAATCTCTCCACTCCACTTTGAAATCCGTCTCTGCGGCAAGGTTTTACCGCTCAACTACACTGGCGTGCTAAAAGTCATGGGATAGCAAGCAGTATGTATGTAAAGAGATATGTCTGTAGCGGCGCCGTTCCGATACTTGTTGGAAGTGCCCAGAGATGTACAAGTTGTGCTCCGACGTGTGTGTGTGTTGGTCATGGCTAGACCACCTAGAATTCCGCCGGTTCGTTTCTAGACAGTTGGAATTCACACACATGTACGTTCACGTTACATTTGTAATTTGTCGACGTGTTGTTTAACACCTCCTTAAATAAGTGAGCCAATAACAAACGTGCAATAAATTGTGCGCCCAACCACCACCTTTTATTACCACAACAATGGACGAATAAACAGATGATGTCTGTATGAGAGTATATAAGACTGTGGAGTGTAGCCTACAGGCCATTGAACGCGCGCGAAATTTTCGGGTCTCTAGTCATGGCATTGCAGCCCTGCATGTACTTCACTTAACCTCCACAACGGTGGGATATTCCAGCAGGATAATGAACCGTGCCATCGGTCAAAGTTGTCCAGAATTGGTTCGAGAGGTATTCTGGAGTGTACCAACGACTGCTATGTCCACCTCGTTCCCCGATACGAACTCCGTCGAGCATTTATGGAACATGGCGGGGAGATCAGTTCGCACCCACCCTGCACCTACTAATCGCAGGGAGCTGTGGGTAGCTGTCCAGGCGGCATATGCCAACTTGCCTCCACAGGTGTTTCGTCCACGATGCCAGGGCGAATTACTGCACATTGCCGGACTAGAAAAAAAGGGGGAGGGTGGCTACACGATACTAGACCTCCATCCCATGACTTTTGGCATGTCAGTATATTTTGACTTAAAAGTTTATCTCAAAATTGAAACACAAGTGAACCACCTAACAGATTTCAAAGATATTTTTCATGGCACTATAATAGCATGAACGATTGTTTTTAGTTTTAGCTTAACGTATTTCTGTTGTACCATTTTGATATTTGTACAAAAAATTTCAAATTTTAAATTCCTGCAAGTAATTCTATTCTTTCCTGAAAAGTAATTTTCTTCCATTTTCGTACTTTTTTTTTTCAGACTTATTTTAATCATAACAAACAAAGATGCCGTATGCTAAAAATATGGAAAATAATAACGCATTTAACGCTCTAAAGGTACCCACCTATGTGGACTAATTTGCCGCGTGTGCGGCAAATTCTCTGTTTGCTGTAAGAGGTACGATGGCAAGCGCATGAATTACCCCATCGTTGTTAAGCTCGAAACCCTGAACTATCGTGCAGACTTTTTCCGTGCTGTATTTTCTACGTCATTTTAACCGGCAACTATACAGTATTATTGGTTGGTAAGTCCTAAGTTAAGTGCAGGTGTCTATACTACTTATTCGTGTATGCCGTAGGTATATTTTGAGGTGCAATAGTCGGGAAAATAACGATTTTTCGCTTCGTTGGATGGCTCCGAAATAATGTCTTGTAGAATGAAAGTGTTGACTTGAAACTATATTACAATCTTGCTTTGTGTCCATTTCGGAGATAACACTTTGGGATCACGCCAACTGTTTGTAAAAAAAAAAAAAAGGCGAATCTCAGTTATGTTAAAACACGTTTTAAGGACATGCAGGCAACCGTGCGTCTCGAAGGCGATGCTTGTGCAACGTGCATCTGTTGATTTCTTTACACTTGCAATCGTGTAATTTTTGTGGTGTAAATCCTTTCGTAAAGCTCAGTGGAGTAATCCAAAGAAACTTGCGACTTGAAAATTACGTCTCTGCCCATGCGAAGGGCTTTAAAATAGCGCTGGAATGCTAACTATGTCCACTGAAGTATATTCCCGAGTTGTGTGAAGCTTCTCTCTCCCCCCCCCCCCCCCCCCGTAATAAAATAACAATGACTGTGTGTATAACTTTTTTTTTAATTTGACATTTTAAACGCTGACATTACTATTTAGTATTTGGACGCAGCGATGTGATTCATAGCTGGATCTCAAATTCGTAATATTTCTTGCAAGTAAGTGGTCATACAAGAACTATACTATTAAGAATAGTTAGGAATACGTGATTTCTTTGCGAGAGACACTGAGAATACAAAGGGCAGATAATAGAAAGTATCGATTGTAAATTGTTAGACTGATGGAAACCTAAATACCCTAATGGCCACTTTAAAATGCGTCCTTCGGTGACCTAATTTTTATACAGGGGTTTTACGCACTTTATATGAAATTTGACTGTAGTGTTGTTAGACCAATTTATTAAAAAATCTATTTTAAGAAAATATTTAAAATATGTTGTTAACCTCCGTTTTATGCCGAGCCAACATACTTATGAAGCTAAACCAAGTTCCTGGTAACCCAGGTTTCGGACATACAATAGCGAAGCATGGAAACAGTTTTCACTTGCACTGCCTTGTATCACCTTTTTGTTGAAGTGATGGGAATGCATATTCTATAAGTTTCCAATAATGGCACATGCCTCTACTCCATTAGCAAATATGTAATTTACTGATTTTCAGGAAATTTGTAATTATATTACGAGTATATTTTCACAATAGATGTACTTTCATACAAGCAAGTCCTGTCAAGTTCGGACTTATCTAAAACTGATAACACATTTAATGGCTGCCCTTTCATACATAGGTATGATACATAGTCACGCTGGTAATCTTTTAGGCAGTAAGCATTGGATAGGGCCACTGAAAACTTTGTATGAGATCTGTTTTTTTTCTGTGTGTGTGTCAGTGGGCGTATACATTCGCTTAGACACAGTGTGTAGGGTAGCAACGGGGGTGGTTGCCCCTCCTCTTTTCAACCAGCAGGGGTAGGTTAACCGCATGCACAAACGTACAACGCACATTATGATGGGAGGGAGGGGGGAGGGAGAGAGAGAGAGAGAGAGAGAGAGAGAGAGAGAATGTTTAAATGAAATGGGCACTGTCGCAGAAATGAGACTTTCCCCCTCGTGTAAAACATAAGTTTGCGTCTACATGCATGTGTGTGTACTGTCTCAAGCAGTGTTGGTAGATGACTGATTTGTAGATTACTAAGAGGCTCTGTATTGTAAATGTATGGTCCACATGACGCAAGAGTGATGATGGTAATATCAGGAGTAGTAGTATTATTTGATATGTCCGAGCGCATATGGCATCTTGCAGAGTGCAAGAGGAGGCCGCCATTTTGGATGATTTTGATCTTTGACCTTGACCTCCATCCACCAGGTACTTGATGCTCTGTGATTCCATGCCGCCATCTTGTTTGTGGAGTTTTATAGTTTATACTCTGCAATTCTACCTTGCTACCTCCTGCTCTGTCATTCCTTTCTCGCCTCTCTCCAACCAAATATTGTCTGCTGTTGGCTGTCATCTTGACTGTCTGTAGGCCGCCATCTGGTTTCGTCTTCCGCCATAATGTTTTTTTTTATTGTCTGCTAGGTGGTGCTAGCTGCTATCTTGGAAGTTTCATTTATTTCCTACCAGGGGTGCCATATTAGTTTCTCAACTGTCTGCCGGGCAATGATAGTGTCACTTGATATCATTAGCTGCTAGGAGTGCTGGTGTCAGCTGAATGCTAAGGGCGATGTTCTTTGTGCTGTATACGGACAATCTCCTCTATTGATATGATATAGTTTAATCAAACATAAAAAGTTGTGGAGGTGAGGGGAAGCGAACTGCCGGACCTAGATGGTTAGACACCATAGTCGACTGAGTCATCGGGGCATGGGTGCCAGTATAGGTCTAAATTATGTATATATATAAATAACAATTGGGATATGTCTATTCGAGAGATACTGAAAAATATAAAGTGCGAGATGTAATCTGTTTATAATCATAGTTATGCATAAATCATGAACCGTCCAGACCTCCAAATTTGGTATGTAGGCACCATCATGCATCCTGATAACTTACATATGTTAAGCCCCCAAGTACTTTTATAGGCATAGTTAGCTTACATTTGCAACCCAGTATCCTCGCATCACAGTACACAGTAAGTATTAATTTGGGAGCTCAAGATAAGGCTCGTTGACATTTTCTGGGTCCTTCCCTTCCACAAAATGAGCGAGAATAGCACACTTAAAACACTTTTCGGTTTTCGTTTTGTGCAGGCAGGTCTATGCAGTTGGAGTTGGATCTAACTTGCTAATTCTAAGTTGCTGTCACTTGATACTGTTCAGACTCCATCCAGAACCATGGTCCATATAGTATTCTTCTGCCCGACACAACTTCTCGATTCCATCTGCCATGGCATTCTCAATGTCTCTAGTATTATATAATGGCACATTCTTCATTTTAAATGCACAATAGTCAGATTCACTTTCATGAGGTTTGGGCTTCCCATAAGCACATTTTAGAGACAGGTTAAATTTGATAGTTCCCGGGTCTGCTATTTCCTTTTATAGCTGCCAAATTATATTCTGCCTCATCTCCTGAAGATAGATACATATATATTTCGGTGTACTATCTGCATTCACTGACATGTACGTCTTCAGGATGCCCATGAAGCCCATCTCCACCTAAACAAAACCATACTCATTTGCCTTGCCAGGCCCGACGACTATTCGTGGTCGGGACGTTGTCCCCTGCCAACATCAGGCGGGCTGGGACTAATGGTGCAGGCTGTAGAGGGACTAACTATGCATCCACGCGAGCTTTCATCGCGGAGGGTGGGGGGGGGGGGAATTACACGTGGAGGCATGCACCTTCAGCGAGTCTGCTGTATAAAATTTCAACCCACATGAAAAAGTTGGCTTTGCAGGATTTAAGCGACAACTTATCTCGTGTCGCTGTGCATTGCCTAACTGTGTGAAAGTCTTGTTGCAATATTTGTAATGGGTGGCCTATAGCTGCCTAATGATACCTGTACAGCTAGCAAGTGTCTGGACATGCCCTTGTGGCCGATTGGCACACCACACCCATCGCACAGCTGGTGTGCATCCTTATAGGAATTTTGGTGACACTGGCTCTCGTGCTGTTTACAGTTAGTATAAACTGTATACGACATGCTACAAAACGCACACCAAATAAACCTCGGAGATGCCAGCTGTCTTACCTCAGAGACAGTATTAGGCGAAGGAGGGGAAGAGATGAAATAAACAGCTGGAACCTCTACTGGCCATGCTGCTGCGACAAGATCAGCAAACTGCAACACACGAGTACGAAACATGGTTAACAATACCGACACACATTTTAATGGCGGAAAGGGAGGGAAAAAATGGAAATTGCTGACTAGGCAGTGGTAGGTAATAAAGATAACTTTTAAATCGTCATATACATACTGTAAGAAGGAAGAAATGTGGTATACTCTGCTAACAACAAATGGCTATGCTGCTAGCTTCCTTCAAACAACTTCACAAATTTAGTTTCAAGTAGGGGGCGATGAATGTGCTATCGCTGAAGGATATCTCATGGACAAACATAACCACAAAAATTAATTTCTTAATATAAACATCATGGGTAATTATCACTGATCTCATCCTCTCAAATGAATACTCACTGTATACTGTGATGCAAGGATACTGGGTTTTCCTTGCAGCTGGAAAGTAGCAGCAAGATGACAGATGAGCAACTCCAGGATTTAATGGGGACCCGCGACTGTTGCCTGCGTTAACATTGAAGCACACTAGTATTCTCGTTAAAAAAATTATATATATACATAAGTAAATTCATGATCACTTAAAAAATTCTAGCACTAGTGTGACACTTACCTCAAAGAAAAATGAAACACACTGCAAAGACTCATAACTCTGATATGGTTAGAGCAATGTGTATGTAAGCACTTGCGCAGACATCCTGGTCTGTGGTAAATGTGTCGCACTGCCATCATTGGATTGTGTTGTACTGAGACAGTGAAAGCTAACAGTAATGCCTGTCACAGGATGTAAGCACGCACACTTTTAATGTAGGCGTGGAAAGCACTTATAATTTGTAATACTACAGAAAGAAAAATCTTATTTACTTATTATTTGTGTACAAGTATAAAGAAAAAATTATCGGCAATACTAAAGAGTACTTGGTATGCTTAGAAACATCTCATCGTTGATATGACACATTGATGCAGGGATACTGATTTTCAAGGACCTCACACTAATTGTTTGCAAATGTAAGCTAACTATGCCTATAAAAGCACTTGGGGGGTTAACATATGTACATTATCAGGATGCATGAAGGTGCCTACATACAGAATTTAGAGGACCTAGCCTGGATGGTTCGTGATTTATGCACAACTATGCTTATAAACAGATGCCATCTCGCACTTTATATTTTTCCATACCTCTAGAATAGTCATATGGTCACAGTTAGTTTTATACACTATCTACCAAAAAGTAATTGGGCACCTGCCCACAATATTTACTCTGTGGTTGTCACCCCGTTAGAATCAAATAGGACCACCTCTTGTGGCTATAACAGCAGCCATCCTGTCTGGCATGCTCTCTGCGAGTGTTAGCAGGACATCCACGGGGATCCTCTTGCAACCATTCCATGAGTTGAGCAATGTATTTTGGCCGCACCTGACGAGCCCTCACCCGGCGATCCAATTCGTCCCAAAGATGTTCTATAGGGTTGAGGTCGGGGCTCTGGGTGGGCCAGTCCAATCGGCGAACATTGTTGTCGGCGTACCACTGCATAGTAGCCCTTGAAACATGGCATCTGGCATTGTCACCCTGGAAGTAACATGGATCCATTACGTAAAAACGCCACATTTTTGGGAGCATTTGATTAGCCAGAATGTTACAATAGGCCTCTGTGTTCATGCTACCATGGACAAAACACCAGTGGTCCTACGCCGAAGGCCATGAAACACAAGTCAATTGACGTACTGAATTACCTATCTTCATGGATGCCCAATTACTTTTTAGTAGATAGTGCATGTATATTATTTAGACCTGTACTGGCACCCATGTCCTGATGGCTCAGTCTGCTAGGGCGTCGGTATACCAATCCAAGGTCCAGCAGTTCGTCGCTCTTCACCTCCGCCACTTTTTGTACTCCATTAAACCATACCACGTCGGTAGATGCGAGTGTCTGCATATAGCACATGGAATATCGCCCTTATCCTCGAGCTGACACCAGCACTCCTAGCAGCTGATGGTATCAAACGACACTAGAGCTGCTTAGCAGACAGTAGGGGAACTAATGACACCTCTTGTAGGCAGTAAATTAAACTATTAAGATGATGGTTAGCACCACATAGCATACAATATGAGAACCAAGATGGCGGAAGACAAAATCAGATGGCGGCTTACAGACATCCAGGACAACAGCCAATAGCAGATTATATCCGGTTGGAGAGACGAGAATAAATTACATAGCATGAGGAACCGAGGTGGAATGACAGAGCATTAACTGGAAAACTCTAGAAACAAGATGGCGGTATGGAATGACAGACCATGAAGTACCTGGTGGATGGATGTCAAGGTCATCCAAGATGGCGGCCTCCTCTGATTCTCTGCCAGATGTTATGTGCGCTCGGACATAACCAAATCATACTACTGTCAGGCCCCCATTCGGTTTTAAGTTTGCATATGTGACACAGTGTGTTGGACTGTTATCAACTTGGGTTTTCTTCTTGTTGCAGTGTGCGGCGATATTCACGGCCAGTTCTATGACCTGATGAAATTATTCGAAGTTGGCGGCCCGCCTGCGTCCACAAAGTACCTTTTCCTAGGCGACTACGTAGATCGAGGTTATTTTAGTATAGAGGTAAGTCCAATGTGCTTTTTACCATGTAGACACTACCTTCTTAATATGGAAACTTCAAACCATGTTGGATATATCACTTACCTCCACATAACTTAAATATAATGCACATTTTCTGGTTAATGGAACATATTGAAGGCATTTACTTCAAATTATTTTCGAATAATAATCTTGCTGATTCAATGTGGGCAGATTAATAACTACATAATTATATTTATGGCTATTCATTAGGCCTGTGGTCTACTTTCAAAATTTTCTAAAATGCAGTGTTCATAGTAGATCTCAAAAAATTAAAAAAGTAAATCCAGGGTACACTGAGTGAGAGGTTTGTTCGACCAACAAAGAATTTCTTTGTATAGGTCCAAAAGAATATATTTGGTTGCCCGAACAAAATTATTTTGTTCAGTACACAAAGCTTGAAAAGCAACAAAATTAATTATTCTGTTCATCTATCAAAATGAATGCTTGAATAAACAAAACGTCTGGGTTGGGCAGTACTTAAATAGTCTGTCAACAGAATATTTCGTTGAATCAACTGTATGTAACATACTAATTTAAAAAAAACAACAGGAAACTAAAAAGTAAAGTTGTAAAATTAGAAATATTAAGGTACTTACGGGCGTCGTCAAGTATTTTAAATGTACATTTACACTTCATCAGTAGTCACTTTAGCTGAAATTGCTAGTGCGTAACTACGCCCGGGCGAAAATGGTCTAGGTTCCAATATCGGTTGGACTTTTTAAATTTTTTGTATTAACTGAAACTGTTTAATGCACACAGAGCCAAACAAATCTTTAGTTCCACCAACCAACTCTTATTTTGTAGCAACGAAATAGAACAAAAAAAAAAAAAAGATTCAGTTTCATCAACAGCATTTTCTGTATACAAACAATTATTTTTTGTACCGAACAATTTTTTATTCAACAATACCTTTTTCTCTGTGTAGCTTCCATCAGTGTCAGAAAATAATACTGTTTTCGTTTGGTTGTGATGTGCTGAACTGAATTGGATTGTTCATGATGGTGTGTGTAGTTTTAGTATGCATGTTTTCGATTACTTACTATTTTTGTTTTTATCGTCTGTCGATTTTGTCTCTGAATTTTTGAGAGTTTATGTTAGTCAAATTGTTACAAGATCAACAGAAGGCCAGTGTATGCTAACTATGATGATTATTGTAGTTATTAATTTTATAGTCTTAATTGGGTATTAACTAGGATATATTTTTAGATTAACTACTGCCGCGTATTACAAGTTAAGTAACCGCGGCTATTTAACAATTACAAATGCTATAAACGGCACTGTGCAGGTAGTAGTCTGATAGCAAGTAACCCACATAAAATAATGCGATCGAATTTGCTGCGGTACTTGCTTTCACATTTAGTGCTAGGCACATTTTGCCTCCAGTAAACCTTCCTGGATTCGGTGGATGCGTAAGCGTTATATTTGCATGCGTGGATACTTCGCGGTTACCTGCAGCGAATAAGAGGGATTTAGTTTGCAAATATATTTTAAGTTGACGTTTGTAAGGAAGCGGTTTTAAAATTTATTTAAAAATCATAAAAAATGTTTGTCATCATCTCCCTGTTCAGAATGAAAACTTTTCTGTCGAGGTGTGCATATTCTGAGAATAGTGAGCACAAAACTTTACACTTTGTGGTCACGTTGGAGGGTTGGAGCGCGACAACAAAGGGACAACCCTGATCGCCCTCATCCCCTGCTACAAGCTAGAAATTTGTCGCCGAATAGTAAAACGTATAAAGAAATCCAGTGATTGAACTAGCATCTACGGAAACCTCCGCGTTTCACATAGTGACAGTGATGTTTGTCAGCAGGTGAAATAACTTCCGATTAACACCCCTCCCCCCTCCTTTTGTCATTCTCTCTCTTTCTCTTGTACCCTTTCTTTCTCTCTCTCTCTCTCTCTCTCTATATATATATTATATATATAATATATATATATATATATATATATATATATATATAATATAATAATATATTATATTATATATAATCTCTTTCCCCCACTATCTTTCTCTCTGTCTTTTTCTCTATATATCTTTCAAAAATTATTTAAGACGTAATTTTGACTACTTAGTAAGGAAGCGATCGTTTTTAGAATTGTGCTATTCAGTGTTTTTGTAGTTCATATTTCTGAAGCTACCAGTACGCTTTTATCGGGAATGGTGGCCTGTAACACACTCCGTCCAGTGATGGGGTAGGCGCGTGTCAAGTTTGACTGGAATTGTGAAACTGTTCAAGAAAAATTCCATGACTGTGTTGGATTCGGGGCAGAACTCAAGAGCGACATCTACACTGCGTGGTGGAGGTCGCTGAGAAATTACCATCGGACCGAAAACAATGCTGCGAGTTTGAATTCTGATGGGCAAGGCATGGTTTAAACATAATCAGCCAAATGGTGGAAGCCGGTGATACTATAATTGGGAAAGGTGTGGGTTTGGTAAACAATATACTCTCTAGTTAGTTATTTACACTAGGTACAAAACTTCGCCAGTCTCTGACTATCGTCTTGATACTGCTGAAGCTAAGCAGTTTTAAATTAACTCACGGTGGGAGTTAGTGATGTGTGTGAACAGATTTGGGCGGCTCTTAACATTGAGGTCTTGAGTCTATTCACAGAAGGGGTGGGGGTTTATTTAATTGTTTTTTTTTTACATGTACGGCGTATTAAAATTATTATTTATATGCAGTAGTCTTTTATTCCTTCACTTATTTTATTTCTCTGCATTTTAGGGAAGTTTGCAACATTTACCGTTATGCGTCTTACTATGGTTTAGATGTTTCCGAGTTAAAAGTTCACAATTAATTGCATTTTTGGGTGATTGCTAGTTATATACTTGTGTGCTGTACGCTGACTCACTTGTCTTTCTTCTTTTTTTTTCCTTTACAGTTATCTTCCGTAGTAGGGGCAAGGAAAAATTAATTCTTCTTAACTATTTTGGCGTAACAGTAGGTTATATTTTAAATATGGATTATCCTTTAGTTATGATTTAGACAGAACAATTCCAACTTCGTTATTAAACGGATTGCTGGCACTGCACTCAGTGTGTGCACAGGACATGGGTTCTGTTTTTCGAAAGCTCGAGGTGAACGTTGGTGTAATTCCATTTCCACCCTTCCCAGTTGATTTTCAGGAAACTGGTAACCATCGGTTGCTCTTTTTTTTTGTCAACACCAGTTGAGTATATTTATGCTATTTGAAAAGAAGGCTGGGGGAGGGGGGATACGTATTGAAACGTGTGACGGATCCCCGACGGGAACGAATCGGGGACTAACGTTTTCGCTTATCGTCGAGAGTTCAGCTACGTGAGAACTGTTATCCTGACGTATAAGCTGTCCACGATAATGTGAGTACTTTTGATCCCCAAGTTACTTTTTCCTCTCAGCCATTTTCTATCCTTTAAGCTTCTTTTCAAATAAATATTGAACACAGTGTGTGTATTCCACCGTACTCGGAAGTTTATGTCTAAGGCTACAATAAAATAGAGAGGGCTTTCGAAAGTGCTTACTTTACCGTGAATAGCCTATACCTGTGTTTACGATTTTCTGACACCTACACTTCGTGCCTTAGCAACATCTATCCGAAGCAATGACGATGCATGCTATAATTTCATGGGCAAGCTACTGTGTGTAGGGGGCAATTGCCCTCCCCGGGAAAATTTGGATTTTAAGGTGCAAAATGGTGCCATTTAAACATTTTTTCGTACGTAAATATAAACCACACTGCTTGTAAAAATATTAATATTTTTTAACATAAAAATTTCCCGAGTAAAAATTGTAATAAAAACAATACGATTCGTGTTGTGCGCGCGAACTTGCCCACGCATTGATCTAGTTACCGTAAACTACACGACACCAACTGCCTGCGGGTAGGCTCACTTCGGCTATGTCCGCTTCAGTTCGGTGAAGAAAGCACTACCATCGTAGCTTGTAACAGGTTGGCGCAGCCATAAGCCCCCGCCCCACCCCGGGCGTCTTCCAACCCTCCCCTCCGTCGGCTGGGCAGCCATTGCGACCTCCTACCTACTGTAAGCATTACTTACAGCGCTTCCAAACATCTTGGTTTTACCAGTCAACGAGTTGTTTTCTTATAATGTACAGTATTGTTTCCTGAGTAGAGTGTGTACCGTATAAGTCAAAAGTTACCTTATTAGTCTAAATATGTTAGAATTTAATATTTATTTTAAATATAACATTGTCAGGAAACTGTCTAGGCAAGCACTATTAGCCTTGCTTGCCCTAACGAGACGCCACCTACCCCAGGGATTGTCTCCACGACGTAAATAGGTTCCCGATAAGCGGAACAGGAATCGGAACTGCTCCCCAGGACAGACGTTCGAATGACCAAGCGACGGAGACCAATAAATTCGCGATCTGCGATCGGCATGCTTCGCGTGACGTTCCTTGACGTGATTTGGGCGCGATACGGCGTGAATAATTTGCGATTTTTTCACGTAAATAAATATCTAAAATCAGACCGACACATGGGGTACAAGAACGGGAACTTTGATGTAGAATTAGTCAGTTCACGGTTACTTCCTACTTTTCTGAAGCCCTGCTAAAATTATTTGAGGCTTTTTCTCCGTCTCATGCAAACAAAGCTTAACCCAGTCTAGGAAATTACACCTAAGGGACGACGCACCGCATTCGTGCGCACTCTGTTCAATAATATTTGCATGAGAGTAATTTTTTTTTACTAGTCATTACCAACACAACTTTTCTCTCTCTGTTTTTATTCATATTAATTGCAAATGAAATATAATTTATAGATAAAATATAAGTGAAAGTTATATGTAATCATAAATGTCATTTTATGGGAACAGGAGTATGACGACTGTGGTACATGGTGTACATAGGAAACAACCAAACACGTCACACTTTTTATTTTCAAAGGTTTTTATTCAAAACGATAAACAGCCAATAGACTATAGCAGGGCGGTCCACGTGGACTCCATAATTTCGTTAATAACACCACCATTTAAATAAATGCGCTCTCGTTCGATTCGTGTGCACTACTGCGACGCGAGCACGACCTTGAATTGGCGCTGCGCATATGTGGGGCGCGGTTGGTGGCCCGCAGCGACTGGCGGGAAATTGAGGCGCGTATCTCGCGACTCCGTTGTGCTAGCGCGCTCATTTTGGTGCCAAACGGAAGATCTAATCTATATTTGACGACTTAAGACGCAAAAGCCAAGTATCCGTTTCTGCATTTTCATTCCCATAGCCCGAAAAAAAAGATTACCCACCAGCGTAGACTGGGACTGCGGTGATGTAGTGGTTACACTACTCGCCTGTCACCTATGGGGAACCGGGTTCGATTCCCGGCGGGGTCGCTCCGGATTTTCGCATGTGGGAATCGTGCCGGACGATGCTACCGGTCGTAGGGTTTACCTGGGGGTCTCCCATTTCCTCCGACCTTTCATTCCAGCGCTGCTCCATACTCGCCTCGTTTCACCCTCATCGGCTCTTAAGACCTCGAATGTAAGGGCCGTCCAAAACCTCTCCACTCCCAACGTAGACGCATTCCCACGTAAAACCCACTCCGTGTCCCGGCAAAGGCATACCCCGATTTTTTCGTGTATTTTTTACGGCTGTCTCGTGTCACGGAGTACCAAAAGGACCACTCGTGTTTGATAGTCGCCGCCTTTGGCAGCCAGCGAATGGGTTTACAAAGGCGCTCATTGTGGCTGATGCCACCGCAGCCGTTGGGTTGGAAGGGGTGGGGGGTGGGGGAAGTGAGCCAGATAGCGGATGCACACACGCAACTGCGCGCGAGAAGAACCTGTTGATGCAGGGATTAGCGCTACCGGCGCGGCGTCACGGGTACCCACACGCTCGGGTTGCGAAACACGTACACATCATGGCACCAGATGAATGTAGTCGGATCATGTTCTCTCGCCTCGGTGTGAATGAGTTAATGGAGCGACGTAATGTCATGGCGTGGAGTTGTTTGCGCCGTTAATTATTGTCACGCCGCTTGTTCGGCAGTGTTTTTCTGGTAAAGTCCAGTAATGTAGTAGAACCGCATTGTTCTTCTAGTGACTTCAAGTTTTAAAGAGAGATATTATGCGGAATTAGACACCATTTGCAGGTGGTTATGTTTAAAACTTTTAAAGATAGATATGTTCGGTAGTATGATTTGGTAGATCTGGGAACAAGGATTCAGGATTCGGCTTTGTGGCTTCGGTGTCCGCCATCTTGCGTTGTTACATCCTGTATTACGCCATCGTCGCCATATTGATTTACATCATCGCCGCCTTTCTTGGATTGTCGTCGCAGCCATTTTCGATTGTCATCGCCACCATTGTGGATTTTCATCGCCGCCATTTTGGATCATGTCACCATATTGGATAACATTATCACCATCATCTTGTGTTACATCATCGACATCATTTTGTATTATGTCATCATCGCCATCTTGTTTCTAGCGCCATCTTAGATTACATCGCCATTATGGATTACATCGTCACCATATTATTTCTGCTGCCATATTGTTTTCTGATTACTCACCTTTCTTTCATACTCTGTGATTCAATTTCCGCCATATTTGATTTCATTTTCTCATCCTATGCCATTCCTTTCCCACAATTTTATCATCATGCTCTGTCATTGTATTCCTACTTTCTCATGCTTTGTCATTTCTTTTCACCTTGGCCACCTTTTCGTATCCCTGCCATATTAGCATCATCTGTCATTTCACATCGATTTAGTAGCCTGCTGATTACTCATTGTGTCACATGTGCCTCACCTTAGTCGCCTGTGCACACCTTGCCGTCTTCATCTGCCTACGGCCTCATTTGATACTCTCTGTAGGTGGCCATCTTGGATTTCATTCTCACCATCTTAGGATACATCACTACTATCATCTAGTTTCCCAATTACTCACATTTGTTCGACTCTGCCAACTTGGGTTACATTACTTCCACCACCTTTGATTATGTCGTATGGCTTCGACGTTTAACCATTGAAATGTTCTATTTAGTTAGGCACTTGTGCTTACTAAAAGAATAATAATTGTGGTGCATTGTAGCAGGACCAGTCATGTATAAATTATGCAGGACATCTCTTAACCATATACTGCACTGAAACAGGTATGGGCAGACCCGGCTCGACCTTACTCCTCCCTCCGAGTCTCAGGCTCAAACTTCTACCACTAGAACAGCATACTTCCAAACTTGATGCATCCTAACTACTGAGAATATATTACAATTTTAAATCATTGATTTTTCGTGCACTTTCATCATATACCTCTGCTAACATATCATTGATAAGTACCAAAATGATGGGGCAGATGTGAAAACTAAGGCTTTTATATTCCATATAACAGGGAAACAGGCATACTGGGACAGGGTACAACACCAACATGAAATAAAACACTTCTGTTTATTCATTGAATATATATATATAATCTAGTTCAGACTACAAACATAAAAACAGAATCCTGGCATTCTCCACACCGTTGATGCAGTGTCTTTCCAGCAAGATGCTCACTTTTCATGTAATCAACATAATCTGCTCATACACAGCTCAAGACAGTCTATGCTAGCAAGTGTCCAGTTAGAACCCTTACCATATATTCATTTTCATGGTAAAGTTTTTATTTAAAACTCTACAGCCTCTAGAATGCTATTAACATTGTGCAATGCTTCAATCATTGTCTTAAATGCTCGTTGACTGATGGCTTTATCCAAAGTTTGAGGCTTTTTATATAGACACTCCAACCAAACATTTTTATGTATAGACACTCCAACCAAACATTTTTATGTGTAGACACTCCAGCCAAACATTTTTATGTATAGACACGCCAACCAAACATTTTTATGGGATCTTCAACTTCTTCTGTTGATTGATTATCCCTTGCTTAATGTGGTCACGGTATGTGCATATGTCTTTTGTATTTATACAGTTATTTCCACACAGGAAGGTTCTTTAACACAAGTAATTCTTTCATGCTTCCTTGCATCTTGGCTGTAGGCAAATATTTTGTCCCATAAACGGCAACGGAGCCTTAACAAAGCCATCGATGGGAGCACTGCTATAGGTGTATCATCCAAAGAAGTCGATGGCACTATCGGTGTCACACCTGAAGAAGTCGATGGCTGGGTCGGGATTATGCGTGAAAGAAATCGATGGTGGTGCTTCTGCAGTTGCCCCATCTGAGGATGGCATTGGGCCAACCTCAGACATCGATGGACCAGTAACTATTGTCTCCACAATACATCCCAGTTGCTTACACAAGCTGAGACAAAGTGTATCTCACGACTGCCACTGTAAAACTAAGCTTTCTAACTGGAACCCAACTACTTATATACCTGCACACAGGTATTATACCAATCACTGTTCTACACACCATAACTCAAGAGTACCCAGCAACCATACAGGTCAAACCAAACCGTATCACTATCATAAGTTCTCACATTTTCTGCTCTACCAGCAGACACCGGCCAAGTATACTAGTCACCACATCACCCGATAACACTAAAAAAATACGACAGCTGTACCAAGCAAACATACTGTCCATACTATACAAAGCCATTTCAAACACAACATAATGTTTTCCCATGCCATCCAACATACCGATTGACACCAGCTAAATACACTGATAATTCATGTTAAGAACTTTATGCATTTGCATTATAAGATTCGCAGACACACTGCCCATGCCATAGTATGTACTGTATACATAATGCAACGACAATCATCAGATAGACCGAAAATTATGCTAACATACCAACCATATCATCCATCATAGCCCAAGTGTACCAAGTAACAGACAGTCCAAACCAACCCATATCACAAACATTCCCACCATCTGTCAAACCGTCATTACCGAATTAAACCAGAACACTCAACATACCATTTCCTATAACCCAAGAAAAACTCAAATAATGTATACCACCCAACACATTAATTATAATTATACCGTCCTTCATAGCTCCAACAAGTATACAGTTGAACCCAGCCCATAACCTAAAATCCATTCAATTTGCTCTGCTGAAAGACACCATTATACTCGCCACCCATACCACCCACTAAAATCCAAGCATAACTTAACCATTCAGATCACAAGATCTTCTAAAAAAATGTACATATTACCCTTACCATCTGCTCTACCAACAGACACCAGAAAAATATACTTCGCTACCTACTATCCAACATACCATACAGTCTGTGCCAACTAAAATATACCAAACAATAATCACAACTCTAATATGTTTGCCAAAACACAAATACCAGCACACAATTGCCAAATATTTAAGATGTAATACCAACCAAACACATTGTGCACGTCACCAAACATAGTAACAAACAAACCTGACACAAACCAGCTGATTGTCATCTATACCAATAACCATGCCGACTACCATACCTCCAGCTTATTAAACGAAATACCAATAACCCTACCAGCCAATAGTACTGTACCAACCACAACATTATAAGCAATACAGCATACCAACCAACTGCTGATTTCCTACTGGTCAAATCAGCCGATTATACCAGCCATACAAATCATATCAAACACCAACTTCATAATAGATATCAATCATAACAGTCTCAGAACTATATTGACTGCCATTCCATCTGATGTCACCAGTTATACGTACATACATATTTTCTACCAACCAAATATACCAATCACAAACTCCAACCAAGATATAACTTGTGTACCATCAATTTAATTATCTATAACATCCATAGTCTTAATTTCAAGATACCATACCAGCATAGCGTTCCAGCCAATCATACTACCTAAACATGCCAGCCAAGGGTTCTCTGGTCTCTCATAAGTAAACATACCATCAAATTATTCTGCTCATACAAACTAAACATACAGTTACACCATTCTGGCCACACCATCGAAGCTTCACTCTTGTCATACCGCCAAACCCACCAAAATATGTGATCAGATCATACCATATTAACGTAACAGCTATGTATACCTACAGTACAATCTAAACAACAGTATATAATAGCCATACAGTAGGGAATAATTAAAAATAGTTCTAAATAAACTTGCCATCGAGCCAACCATACTATCACTTAATACTGATAGGACACTCCAACAAGTCCTAACAGCCATAAAAGCTGCCCAGCCATACAGGCAATTCATACCATCAGGCAATATTATATTATATTGATACTATCAGTTAAACCATCCAAAGAGACAATCAACCATGGTGACATGTCCAGAGACCTTGCAAACAAAAAATGTCAGCTTGTCGTACTAGTCAAACCTAACAGCCAAACATTTCATCAAAACAGTTAAGCCCTCTGTCAAAGAAACAAAGCAAGCAGCTATCCGTACGAAATATTCCGATAAAATATTATATCACATGCTATTCAGACTACATGAACAGATCATCACATTAGATGTCATATCAACAGGTCATATTGCCAGAACACTCTAACCAGCCATTCTTTCGAAAATATTCGGACCAAATACTAGACAACAATACAATAATGTCATACTTGTCACTCGTCAGATAGCTAACACCATCATTTCATACAGATTATCAGTATAGACGAATCAACTATACCGAAATGGCTGGTTAGAGTGTTCTGGCAATATGACCTGTTGATATGACATCTAATGTGATGATCTGTTCATGTAGTCTGAATAGCATGTGATATAATATTTTATCGGAATATTTCGTACGGATAGCTGCTTGCTTTGTTTCTTTGACAGAGGGCTTAACTGTTTTGATGAAATGTTTGGCTGTTAGGTTTGACTAGTACGACAAGCTGACATTTTTTGTTTGCAAGGTCTCTGGACATGTCACCATGGTTGATTGTCTCTTTGGATGGTTTAACTGATAGTATCAATATAATATAATATTGCCTGATGGTATGAATTGCCTGTATGGCTGGGCAGCTTTTATGGCTGTTAGGACTTGTTGGAGTGTCCTATCAGTATTAAGTGATGGTATATACCGAAATGTCATATCGGCAGATCATACTACAAGACTAGCAAATCTAATGTTCCAGTTAAAACATTCCAACCATCAATACTCGCACACCATATCACACCACGCACCCCATTTGGACATACTATTAGCCAATAACAAACTTACTGCCAGTCCATATTGCCAGAATACGCCAATCATCCAACCAAATATTCCGATCAGTCATTCTGACAAACCATATTCTCACATCATACCATCCATTTGTGGAGTCTTTGCTTTATAACAATACAAGATCCAACCATCGAACCAAAATATTTCAACCAGTCATTCCAGCGAACAATGCTGACAGGCCATGCGTGAGCATGCCATTCTGTATGATAATACCCACATGTCATACTGTCAGTACATAGCAACTAGTCATTCCCACGAAAAATATTCAAAAACCAAATACCTGTCAACCATACCATCATGTTGCTGGTCGCATAGATCATAAAAACAGACAACCCCGCTTTACATACCAAACATTCCAATCCTCTCCAGACGATATAACACTGCCTTTATATGTCTTGTAAAGCATATTGAAATTATTGCTTCTACCAAATGTTGCACCACCCTTTTCACATTTTAGTGTTCTGAAGGTCGGTTTGTTTGAACATCCGCACTTTTCGTGTCGCTGTGCAATGCAGCTTTTATCGAAGGTCTTGGCGCCGTAACAACATTGTTTTCCATGTTATTTTTTAGCTGTCTTTGAAGGTTTCTGTAGTCTGTTCGCGGTAAAGTGAGCGCTCTTTAAGGCCCTTCAAAATTTTATCCTTTCATCCAATTTCCACCTTCCTGCTGGTTTTTAATATAAACATTGCAATGTGACCATTAAACACAGTGCATATATTTCACCACCTTCATAATTTAATGCCTGAAGCTGCAATAAGTTTTATTTATTAGTGGTTGATGTATGCTGGGAGGACCTTAAAGAGTGCTCATTTTACCGTGAACAGCCTATACTTGATTTCACACTTGTCCTCCTGCATGGTGCTGATTCCACAGTACCGACTCTGCACGGGACAGGATAACTAGGTGTTTAACCTTTCAGCCAGTTTAGTGGCTTGCTCCTTTTTCAAGCAGACATGAACTCGTACATCCAGACTACTGCCAAAATTAATTCATTCCCGAGATTGAATTAATTTGAGCTTTTGCAGAGGATTTGCAAATGTCTGTATATACATATTCTATAGCCAATGGTTATCACTTTAACCAGCCACAGATAAATAAAATATGGAAAACCTTTATTAATTTTTTAATTGTGTCCCAAGCAGCTTGCAATAATCAATCCGTCTATATAACAATGCAGTAAAATTAGTCACACAGTTTGCATGCCTTCGTTCACAAGTATTTTTTCATAGTTATATTCTATGTATGTTCGTCAGAAAAAAAATTGCTTTGATGTTAAATGAATTGCACATTTAATTTATATATACCCATCACAAGTTTTATTCGTTTTTCTGTAACAGCGTAATACTAGCAAGGGTTAAAATTAATGAATAACACACAAGTAATTTGTATTTTTTAACTTTATTTTACAGTCTCGTCGGAAAAAAAAATTACATACTCAACGTCTAATTCCTTCGACAAAACAATTATGTTGCCTGTTTTGTAAAATAATTCCTCTTGTGAGCGTTCAAGCTACACTTATTCGCATGTACCACACCACAGGTATCACATGAGTATATGTTGGGAGCGATGGCGAATGCACAGATACAATTTTCATGTTATCCGACATTAGAGTTACTAGTAAATGTCTTGCCACGATACTTGCACTCATTTCACGATGGACAGCGAACATTACCTTTGCATATCTTGCTATGTCTATTCAAGCTATCGCTGCGGTAAACACCCTGTCACAATTATCATTTCGATAAATCCTTTATGAAGTGTCGAATAAGGAGTTGCTACTCTCATGTTGTCGGGCGTTATAGCTTCGTGTAAACACCTTGCTACAAAACTTGCACTCAGTCCATGATGAGAAGCATCGAATTCCAGAGTCAGCAAGCATTCGTGGCATCCTCGTCGATATTATTAATACTTCATGTCATGCAGTTTGTGTTGGTCGTCTCGGGTGCCTCAGTAGATGTCTGCTTAGTCATGTAGATGTAAAACAGAATAGTTTCTGGACTGTAGTATGAGTTGTAATCAGCTCGTTCGCTGTCTACTGTACTGAGTCTTCAATCAGGCCACCCTATCTTGTGTAGAGCTGCCCATATTTCAGTGTTTGGAAGCGCCTTTTTCTCTTGCTGCTGTAACACACTCTCGTGCCATACACCAGCTTATATTATGTGGCACGTCCTTAACAATAATACATCCTTGAGAAAGCATTCTACTTTGAATGCTAAGTACTAATTATATATGAGAACTTGCGACTTAGCGGTGATCCATTTCATGCGCGCGTCAGTACCTTCGTTCTCAAACGTGTCGAACAGCTGTAGGTAGGCGTCGGTTTTGAGATTTTATGCAGTAGTATATTCAACAGTAGGCTGGTGAATTCAGGCAAAGCAGAAATTTAGAGGACTTTCCTGAATACAGTACACTAAAAGCCACACGAGACTGAGCATCCGCGGCCAGATGTAACTAATATTGGAGAATATTAGTTGCCATGGAATTCTAAAAATTGTCTAGAAATTGTCTCTGTTATTGCTTAATTGGGCCGTGACCTCCTGCTAAAAGAGGTGCACTCTAAATTCGAATCGGTGGGAAACCACTGATTCGCAGTGAAATTCAACTACTCCAATCAGTGAAAATAGCTCCACTGAGAATAACTGGAAAACCACTGAATCAGTGGTTTTCCACTTTTACAGTGAAATAGTCTCACTGATTGAATTAGTGACGGTCGGCCGACTGCAGTTGCAAATTAAATATTGTTTTTATTTAATGTAGCCAAATAATTACGCGAAATAAACATATTTACGATAGTTTACTATTTATATTGTGCAATTTACCGCAATTAAAAAATCTCGCAGGCGGCCGGGATTGAACTCGCGCGCCTTCCGACTCTTAGCCGTTACCTTACCGTCTGAGCTACCACGTCAAGTTGAAATTATGTGAGGAAAATGCATGTGTTATAATTCCGCTGTGAAATTGTGTAGTTTCAAGTTGCATGCTCGTACTTTTCGTGTTTGTTTTGATTAGTACCGTTAGGAATGAAAGGCTGTGTGTTCATATTCACACGTAAAATGGCGTTTTGAAAGACGAAACACATTTCAGAAATTATTTTGTATTAGTTTTATTCGTTGTTACTACACGTTATTTAGCGACAATTTTAAACGTTGTTCGACGGCCGTTTTTTACACGCAGTTTCACTGATACATCAGTCAAAAAATTATCCACCGAGTAAATAATGAAAAAAAATGACTGACGAACCAGTGGGAAAGTCACTGAATCAATCAGTGAAGGAAATATGGCGTTTTCCACTGGTTCATAAGTTAAATTTACTGAAGTGACTGATGTATCAGTCAGATACGTTTTACTGATTGAAACGGTGAAATTCTCACTGATTCAGATCTAGAGTGTGGAATAAATCAAAATCATAACATGAACCGCGAAGTTACGTTAGATAACAGTGTATCACATTTATTCAATGTAAAGGTGTCCGCGGTTGTGTTGTTGCCTGGCTGTACGATTCCCTGCAGGTTTTCTCGCGGTGCTTCCCGTTTTCCCCTGCCGTCACTTTCTGTAGCTGCACCATCTTCGCCTCATTTCACTTTCACTGGATCTCAACTCGGCCATCTCTATCTCACTTCGTCTCCATAGTAAACGCCCTCTACATTCTCAACACAAGATATAAATCATAGTCGCCAAACCAGAGCCCTTGCCTAGCAAACAGAATATGCTGTTACTGCTTTTTCCCCGCTCCGGTAAATTGTTTTCGTGTTGATAAATTCATGCCATATGGCTTTTACCAACGTACGTGTATTGATTCTCTAGAAACTCGTTGTTGTGCTGGGATGAAAAATAAAATATTAAATACGGTTGTTGCACAATTTGGATGTTAATGCAGCTGGATAAAACTACATTTGTGCGTTCGGCTTGGTGTGTGAAACATACACGGTGAGACTTATTTGCTGTATAGGTACGTTGTATCTGTGGTTTATCTTAATAGTTTTCTTGGTAGTAAAACTGTACAAAATTTATTTCCAAGAGGCCGAGTGCACATTTAAAATCGGTTTTCTCTTAGGCACCTTTAGAGGGAAACGGTCTAAATACATGGACGGAAATACATCTGCCGCGCAATGATGGTGTTCGTTATCGCTTTTGGCATTACTGGCTGTCGGTTATCATCGATTGGGGCAAAAACTTAGTAAAATGCGTAGGATATCGCGTGGTTAAAATATACGAGCACAATTCGATAAATATGAGAAGGAAGGAATGCATAATAACAAATTGCTGCGCAAATATTTACGAAGTATTTTTACAGACTTTAATACGAAATAGGAGAAAATTAAATTGATACTCAATAATTCGTTAGTGTTCTGTGCATGAGAGGTATCTTGTTTTTGCAGTGTTAACTTTTTTTTTTTTTGTTGAAAATTGGCAAAGACTAACGTACGTAGAAAATTGTCAAGAATGCGGCTTTTTCTGCAGTTGTTATAAGTTTCCTTGTAAATACCACTATTTTTCAAGGGGAACTAAGTCGAGATCATATTTATGAAAATAAAAGATTGGACCTTCGTAGTTACCCTGCCGTGTTTACAACTTTGAGTCACTCTTCGAAAATATTAGTTTTGGTGAAAGTGACAAAATTGTTCACACTGAGAATTAGGTTTGAATGTCTTTTACAGGTGTCTATTATGCGTTGAAATTCATCCACATTGTAAACATGAGCTGTATAGTTTTCTTTTGTCCACGGTTAGAAATACATGGGTGTAAACGTACGGAATGAAAAAGTTATTTATAAATTATGTCAACACAGATGTTTGTTTTTGTAGTCTTGTATTCCTGTGATTGTAGGAGCAGCGTGGATGATGGCCAGATCAATAATCTGACCCAACTTTCGTGGCTGATCAAGTACGTCGCCATTCCTCATTCCGACTCTATTGATGCGTTTTTCCTTAGCAACTTTTGTATCCACACAGTAATAAAAATGGGAAAATTACCTCACAAGTGTAAGGTAATATTTGCAAACTTGTGGGGGAAAGATAGTTTTCCTTACGAGCAAGGTAAAATTACCGCACTCAAGAGTAAAATTCACTTACATGATAGTGATAGTGGAAAATGTCATACATGAATGGGGAAATTACCTTACGACGTGAGAATCTCCTCGTCCATTTTTAACTATTTGATAATTGCATTTATTTATATTTTTGACCTTAAAATTTTCATTTTTATTGTTTAATCATATAAGCTGTCCAACATGGCCCTTTATATTGTAACAATTTCTCTCTCAAGAAATGAAGTGGGCTATACCAAGTTCGTTAAGGGATGTAGGTCTTAATCAAATAAAATAATTAATTATTATTTACTTATTTTAATTACAATAACTACAGCAACATTCTCTGAACTCAAAATTCCACAATACATTGATTTCACTTACTATCTACAACTAATTACTCCAATTTAATACAATTTATAATTTCCACAAATAAATCAATAAAATTAAATAATTGAAGATCAGTCAAAATTAGACAGTGTATCAACCTATTCAGATATTCTGTAAAAATATGTGTCCAAATTGATAGTCCGAATATTTACAATAAAATTCGGATTACACTTCAATTCAGTCCCACCTCAGTTCAGTACAGTCCATGTCCCGCCAGTCGCAATGTTCTAGAGTCCTCCAAGCGCCCTCGTGCACAGTAAGCTTCATTCGTCGGTTTCATACCCTCTCGTCCATTCAAGCCATGAACACCTCACTCACCGTCGTCCCGCAATCTTCAGTCGTGGTCCACACTTCACTTCGCTCGCGCACACTCGGCCAGGCGGCCTCCGTCAAAGACTGCCGGCCGCTGGGCCGCGGTAGTATATATAGTGTTTTAGGTCGCCAGCTAGAGTCTTCCCCAACTGGCGAGTTGCCCCGAGGAGGGCGGGGGCACCGGCCAGTCTCACCAGAACGTTCTTGCGTCGTCGCTAAACGTATCGGAATCTCTAGCAAGCGAGATGAGGTCTGTGACGCCTGCGCTAGCTGCAGAACGTAACAATATGTTAGGTATGGTTACCGCACTCTGGAGTGAATTTAACGTACATAGCGATGGAAAGTCCCACAAATGGATAGAAAAATTACCTTACGACGCGTTCATCTCTTCAGCATTGTCTCAACAGCTAAGTAGGAGGATGGGCGGAAGAAACAATCCTTTAACAGCTATCACGCTGTCATCGTGGTGTAATAGATAGCGCATCGGCCTATCGTGGTGGAGGACCGTCGTTCGTGCCCACCGACCAGCCAGTGTCGAGAATTTTATTGTTGAGGTTTCTGTTACTATTCGTCAGAGAATATAGCTAATGAAAAATTAGCGGTACTAATACTGCGGGGTATTTTAAAATATAATTTTATTATACAATTTAGTTAATTTTCCCTTACTTGTATGGGATTCCCCACCCCCCTTTTTTGTCGGGTTATTTTTCCATACGATTAGGGAATAATACTTTAATTGTTATGTAAATTCACTCTACATTTAAGGAGTAATTTTACCGTACTTGTAGAGGTAATTAGCTTCCCTTAAGTGTAAGGGAATTTTCCTTTTATTTTTTTACAGTACAATTGCTGCTGTAGTCTATTCGTGGTTTCTTCACACTTTTTGGACTAAACCTGAAAAATCACCCCATTTATGACGTGTTTGATTGGTTCCTAAATTATGCCATGTATAATGAGCGTTTTATGCTTTTGGCATCATAAAAGCGTAACATTTTTGGTTAAATTGAATTTTGTACTTATATTCTATCCATAAATTATAATATATCATGTATAATTGTTTCGAATAAAAACAGAGAACATAGGTGTGTTGGCAACGCCTAGTAAGAAATAGTTCTTACGCAAAATCTAATTAAAGCGAGTGCGCACGAATGCGGTGCGTTGTCCCTTTGGTGTAATTTTGTAGGCTTGTTTAGGCTTTGTATGCATGAGGTGGAGGAAGTAACCTTGAATTGGCTATATAGTTTCTGCAACTGTGTAGATAGGAACAGATCAGCTAGGTCTCAGTGTGTTCCGACCCGACGTACAGTACATATTTCATACTCCATTAGCATAACTGAAAATGTAACAAAACGTGTCCTGAACTTCGAGTTCCTGTAGTCAAGATAAGTTATGCTCGAGGGACTATCCCAAGTTGTAAATTCGGTGCTATGTCGTACGTTAATAACTTAATGTAAGTGTGCAACACCTAAAACCTTTAGAATAATTCAAGCGGCCATAATAAGGCAGTGATACAGTTTTAAAATACGTGACGCTAGGGCGGTATTAACATGCATATTTCATGCTATGGGGCGTTTGACGCAGTGATCCGACCCATCCCTAAAAAACGTAACATTCATCTCTCTTAATGTTGGAACCTCCATCGGGCTACAATGTTATTTTTTTTCGTTTGTCTCATATAATATATTTGTTGCTCTTAAACTCCCGCTTTTGCCAGAACCTTTTTTTTCGCTGGCACCATTTGGGTAATCGCCTCAGCACCAGGCAACGGCGACTAGTAGCAATATATGTACAGTTTAATCTTATTTTGCACATGAAATAAAACATTTATCACGTAATTAAATAATTACAACGCACACAAACCGCATTGCCAATATGTTTTGATATTTCTTCTTCTTTTGGCTTCCGAACCGTAAAAATGTGAACACAATAGCGGCACGTGATTAATGATGATTATTACATAAATATTTAAATAATCTGCTCCTTGTGTGGTAATGAATAGTGTAACCAATCATTGTATCTATTATGTGGGAATACCCAGTTATCACTTTACGTACATGAGAATTACTCGGAAGCCGAAATCAACACGTTTACTGTGGTCTAACCCTCGGATTTTTGTGCGCGTGGAAAACGTCCAAGATTTGATTGCAGCAGCACTTATGTGAGTTGGGGACTCACTGCCAGCTATGAGTCTGATTGGTTTATATTTACACTTTCGTTTTAACGTTTTGATGGCAATGCGTTGGCAGTGAAGTCCGCTTTCCGCCTGCCTCGACTCGTCAGTATTCTGCGCAAGAATAATGACGAGCAGAAAGACATGACGGAGCGGCTACAGCCAGATACTACCATCTCCAAATGCTACCCTAACCTGACCGATACCTTCAAATAAAATCAAAATAATCTGCATGTCTCTATGGCAATGTTACAAGTCATCACTCAACAGGTTCGTTTGTCAATGGAAGAAAAATTGCTAAATATACAAAACATTGATTTTGATTAATAAGTATAAAAATATGCTAAATAACTGAGAAATCTGGTACACAAAGTAATTATTATAACGAGTTCCAGGAATAACCAATTTGTCAAGTTGCTTTTAGAATGGCGGGAAGATTCAAGCTAATAATAATAAAATATATTTTAGGTAAATCTTGTATAGTTACTTAAGTTAGCAATTTTGCAGGTAACTTAAATTGATTTCCCCCCCCCCCCCCCCCCTTTTCGTGGCGAACTCTTTAGTACTCTAATATATTCTCATTCGTTAAGAATATGCGAACTTTCGTGTGATATCGTACACAGTTTTAAAACCGTGGAAAGAGAATTTTTTTTTATGATTGGTGAAAATTTTGTTTAATAGTCATGAAGCCTAGAAGCAATATACTCTCAGGCGAACGGGTCCCCATTAAACGTCTATACCTAAGTTTGTGGTGCGTTTCTCTGCTTGCCGACTTTGAAATTGTTTCGGGTTGAGTTTATTTTCCAATTGGGATGAGATGTTAACTTTCGCAACTGTTATATAAAGTTCAGTAAATCGCTGTTCTATTCAGGATTATTTTTAATACATGTATTTTGTGATTATTTTAAAAGAAACTTGTTTTTGGAAATCTCGGATTTTGCGAATGCTTACCGCCCTTAAATGCCATTGTACGTTTTATGACGTATTATGTGTTATTTCTTCGTACTGCAGGATTGATGCAGAACTCGTATCACGAGGCTTGTATCCCGGAGTTCAGAGCAATCCTGTATAAAAGTTGTTCTGGTTCATATGTACGTCAGAAGATAAGAGTGATGCAAAACATTTATAATATACTGTACCAGTTCTGATCTCTTAATAACACAGGGAAATAGAAAATGAGTAACCATACACAGGCATCATATTTTCACTGACATACGATAATATTGTTTTTCAAATTTTAATATATCTGTGAATAACTTGTATTGTTTTAATCGAGAGACGAAGAGGGTAAAAGCGAGTTGAGTTTGGTACGGTCGGAATGAAAGAGCGGGGCTAAATGGGAGATCCCCGAGGAAACCTGCCGACCAGCGGTATCGTCCGGCACAACTATCACTTGCGAAAATCCGGGGGCGACCCCGCCGGGAATCGAGCCCGTGTTTGCCTAGGAGGGAGGCAAGTAGTCTAACCACTACACCACAGCGGCCCCTGCTTCATGCAGAGTTCTTACGGAAAGTTTTATTAAGCCACACAAAAAATTTTTTTTGTAGTGGTTTAGTATATTCTTTTGGTAAAGAAATCCGCTATTCTGTGCTGTGAGATAATCTTGACCTTCGTTGTCAAATTATTCTACTTTCGTTTTACAGTCATCTTGGTTCTATTTCCTCGACAAACCATCTATTATTTTGACGTCGTTCCAGAGAGTAATACTTGTGCCCAATTTGTTTGCTCAAAAGTTTACGTCTGTTTCAATTTCTTATTTAAGTCTGCTAGTCTTCTCACTTTTCTTATTACAGCGATCAATGTTCTTCTGGCGCAGGGTTCGTTTCCGCGTCTTATTTTAGTACAAATTTCAATATAGTTGTGTATATTGTTTTAGTTTCTAAGTTACAGTTTATTAATTTCAAATAACATCATTCATTCATACATCTTGATATCCTCTTTTCCTTTTTAATTTTGCAGTTTATTGTTTTCATCTGTTAACACAAACTCGCATCTCACAGGTATTGCAGCGATATCTTGGCTTTGATTTTAGCTGCAGGGACCACGTTGCTACATTGACCGTGTGTGTTGTCAGATTGATACACTACCAAAGCGCCTTTGTTTACGTCATAGTAATTTACGGATAATTATTGGTAGGTAGTTACACTAGTATCTTTTTGTTAATCAACTGGAATTTCTGGGCGGTTCAGGGTTATTACCCACAATTTAGGAACACGTAACCCACTTCTTACGAAAATGTCTGCTCTAGTGCTACATAAAAATTAGACACGTTATCAGCTTAAACCCACCCCTTTTATATTCTGTTCTCAGTCTAAAGGTTCGTTTTCTATCGCCAAGTCTGAAGAGAAGTAAACTTACAATCTACAAACTTTTACGTCGGAAGTATTCGTCGTTCGTTGATGACTAAGAAAGTGCGGAGAAATAAATTGCACATGCATGCGAGCATGAAAACGAGATAAAAATCATGATTTTATGCCCCTTCACAAACACGCAAAGTCAGTCCTCGGTGCCTATTTCTACAGTCTATTCGCGTCAAGCTTAATAAAAATTGGCAGTGGTGTAACAGTTATGGGAGGGCAGAGTGTACGTATTCCCGTCCCTTAATTTAGTAACGTGCCTCTGGAATAAGAGTAAATGGGCATTCAAACTGTTTTTTTTTTTTTGGGTGTTCACAGAGAGACTTTGATATGCTGTATACAATCACTAAAAAAAATAGGTATATATAGTCATTTCATGGTTACTTCCAACTGTTATGAAGCCCTTCTAAAGTTCTACGTCCACGATATTCCTCCGCCACGTGCAAACAAATCTTAACCTAGTAAGAGAAAATTACACCAAAGGGACAACGCACCGCACTCGTGCGCACCCAATGTATAATATTTTGCGTATATAAGAACAATTTATTAGTAGGCATTACAACACACCTATTTTCTCCCCGTTTTATTTATATTAATTAATAATGTCAATATTATATTTTATAAATAAAATATAAGTAATAGTTCAATTTATCCAAAATTAATATCCTTGGTCCTTGAGAGAAATATGAAACGCTTGTGATACATGGCATTAGGAAATAACCAGACATGTCATACATGGGGTGATTTTTCAAAAGTTTGATTCAAAAATGGGACGAAACCTCGAACACTATATATATTTCTGATGCTTACATTCATCTTATCTTCTGGGTTATGGACGTGCCTCTATATTTTATGCAGCATGTAATTTAGTTTTTTTTTTTGTGCCAAAATTAAATTTATAAGCGGAGCGTTGCCCCCCCCCCCCCCCTCGTTATCATCCACAGCCACTTAGAGCTTCCCTAATTTGGAGACGTTGTTTCACTTCTGGAGATTAGCACTCGTGTTGTGCGAGTGTAGAATGAAAGTTTAGCGTCTGTAAAGCGCGCGCTTCAATGCTAGCTAATTTCTGCGCGGCGCGGCGCTGAGAAGTGAGCCTACTTGGCAGTAATCGCCACTTGACATCGCCAAGTTGTTGGCGGTTATCGGTTTGCGTGGTGAGTGGCAAGCCGTAAATCACCGGCTTCGCAGGAAACAGCGCGCCATTTCAGCATGATAAGAAGTCAGCCTGAAGTACAGGGCTTAAGAGCGAACCCTCGCTCGCTGCGGACTGACGACTCCGGAGTTTAGGCAGCTGTAGTTCGGGTGCCGCCGCTTGGTGGCAGCCCTGTCGAAGATCACTTGGTATTCGTCGCTCCTGGAACTGCCCTGTGATAATACGTCTATCTGGTTTTCTGCTGGCTTTTACCCTGCTAGGAAGTATATATATGTCATATTACTGATAGTTATACTAAGAATTAACACGAAATATTCGCAAAATTACACATACTTCTTGTTTTAATAAAGTAGTTTCCGTAAATTTCACATAACTTTCCACGAATTCACAAAACCTGACCGTAAATTTGCTAATATGTTTCTGTATATTTCCAGCTTAAAAAAAGTGATAAGGGGTGGGGGAGGCATGTTTAATTTTTGTTATGATTGTTCACCAACCCAAAGGATAATGTTTATTTATTTTTTGTTTTGGTACTGTTTAAGGTTCCCACATGCCTGGCGCATGAACTGCGTTACAGAGTGTTAGTAATTCACGTTTTTCTGCGAAACTATTAAACGTGCGTCCAGTGTGCTTATCTACAAAAAGAACACACACTTCAGACAGACGAGGGCTGTTGAGATCTCAAGACGTGACGCAAATTAGAAACACCATTTTAGAATACTCCAGAGTGGCTGAAAAAGGTGTTTTTAAACCATTATATTAAAAAAATATGTGTCAAATACATACAAAACTAGACAACGCCCCCCCCCCCCCCCCCCCCGATATTTGTACAGACTTTCCACCAATAAAATAATAGGATCATCGCTTAGTCCCATAGGTGTACGTAGTGCGACGAGAACACTGCATGTCAGTTCAGAGCCTTGCGCTTAGCGGCTATGGCGCACCAGATGCGCGAAGCAGTGTCGCCCTTATCGCTCCTGCGCCTCTCGGCCTCACGCGGAAAAAAGCTCTGAGGTAGGCGAGGGACTTGACACCAGTCAGAATTTTACTATCCTGCAAATCTTACCAGTGTACTATCTCATTCCACCGCATGAAGAAGGTTTTAAGACTTCATTAAACTAGGTAAAGCATTAAACTTTTTTCAGTTTATAGAAATGTTGTAGTGTTTGTAGTGTTGCCAACTGTTGCAAGTGGCTCGTGCTACTTTCTTGATGTTGGAAAAAATTCTTCGGAGAGGCGTGAGCATCCCAACTGGCGCATGTTCGGTAACTTTGTAACCGCGTCGGTGAAGGAAGCTTCGTGTGGCCTCAGCATTGCCTCATTCCCGGAAATCGAAGTTGTTGAAAATTGTGAGGGGTTCAGCATTTCGCATGTAAGGAAGTCATTTCCGTTTCATGTCATTACGGAGCAGCGCCGTTTCCGTATATCAACTGTAAATGTTCGTAAAAACTTCCATGAATGTACGGTTATTTTTAACTCCCGTCACGTGGCAGACTGTATATTTTCTAAAACAGGGATTGGCCGTATTGAGCCTTTTCGTGTACATTAATTCTTTAAGGGGGGTAGTATCCATTACATCTTAATTTTTTTTTAAATCTTCGAAATGAAAATTTATGAGCAGACGCCAAAAATGAAAACTGGACATAATATAGAGGACTTCTAACTACTTAACGATTTTTTTTAAATTTGTAACATTTTAATAATACTTGTTTTTCCTATGTGGGATTGACATTATTAAATCATTATTTAATATTTTATTACGGTTATATATGTGAAACTAATCATGTAAAAATAATAATTTGGATTTCAAAATATCTGTTAAGATGTTCCCTATGCTTGACTGGCTTGGTTTTTAAATATTGACTCCGAAAATTAAGTTATGGAGGAAAATACGTAAATCCTAGATGGCAAGCATACTTCCCTTTTAAGGGCCGGTTTTACCACTTCCTGTTAATCTTCCGGTCAAAATTTAGCTGCTGGCTGGCAAATCATTTCGTTTTATCACTTCAATTCAACGTCTATCAGCGACTTAGGCTCCCAGTTGCTGGTTACCGAGGATAAACCAGGGGTTACCTGTTGCATCTAGAGGCTGGGGAGAAATAAAATGTCATATATGGAGTGCATGGCAGAAATACGACGATAACGAGTATTTTTGTAATAATAAGCACAGCGGAGTGATTTTAAATACTCCCTAGAGATGCGAGTATTTTTTCTGTGATCATTTTATAAATACTGCCATCCAGTAACATTTGTACGTGATTTTCGACCGTGACATTTTTGTTTCGATAAACAGTACTCATCGTGGACGTTGCTGTGCTGCTATCTTGCAGGATACCGCGAACCACAGAACACGTAGCGCGGCGGCTGCGCAATGAATCGTAAGTGCTCTTCTGTGAATCAAGAAATGTTCAGACGTTGGCAAATATTTAGGTAATAAAAGGAATTGTTAACTTAAATTAAGTGTAGCCCAATGACATATTTTTACATTGGCCACACAATATTTCACTGAAGAGTGTTGTTTGAAATGCAGGGGGAAACTCCACTGTCTCGTTATTATACTTTTTGGCCATTGTGCGTGGATATGCTGCTGTTGCGTGCGTAAATACAACACGGTAACGGAGACGTAAATATTGAACATATATGTTAATATTCGTTCGTTATTTTAATAAATAGGGAGTAACGGAAATGAAACAAAATATTATTTTTGTCAGAATTATTTTAACATTTTACTTTTGCTTTCCGATATTGGAAATTTAAAATACTAAACACATATTTTCAGAATTATTAAATAAAAATTAGTTACTGATAAATCTTTATTTTAAAAGTAATATGTTTGCGATATAAAAATTAACTAATTAAAATTTTTAAACGTAGTTCTTGAAACAGTACAAACTTGAAAAGTTACTTAACTCGTAGTGATTTTTGTTACCAACATATACAAAATCAGGCGCAAACTTTTATATTACTAACAGGAGGCTACACAATAGTGGTACAATACTAGCTTCTATTTAGCCTGTAGTCAAGCTCAACTCCCAGCTAGTCAGTCTCCTAATTTAGGTGGCAAAACCCGCCCAAAGAGTTCCTTCTAGTAGGAATTATTTTGAGAGTCGGGATGCCTAAAATCCCGGGGTGGCTACGGGCGACCCATGTACTCTCATCACGTAGCACTTCGCCTCTATGCGCAAGGGAATGAACTAGTGTGCAGTCTTTACGTCGGCTGCTTGCCTCTTGAGGTTATCAGCGGTTACCAAATAATTTTGTTGCGTAATAATGAAGAAAAAAATGTGCTTCGCTTAACTTGACAATTTTGAATATCGTGCACAGTGATTCCGTACCTAAAAGTGAAAGTGAGAACGCCCGTTTTGGCTTGTCTCACTTTCAAATAATACAAATTAGAAACCGAAGTACAAAACTGGCACTTGGTCAGACGTGGAATTGTTTTTAACGCTATTGCTGGGTGAAAATATTGTACGCACGTGGAAAAGTTTTTCAAGTCTTTGTCCCCTAGCATAGTATAAACTTGGAGTAGACAGATTTTCTTCGTCTGTGTATATTCCCAACATTGACTCAAGAATTGCCGCAAGAAGTGTCAAATTTACATGTTTTGAAAATTGCGACGTTTGTTTACGTTTGGCTTTAACTTCAAACTCGCGCAAAATGGGATAGAAAAAATTATACCAACAATGTCATACAGTAACCTGTAAGGGAGGTATAGACTGTTCATGGTAAAGTGAGCACTTTTGAAAGCCCTCTCATTTGAAATAATAGCCAATAAATATATTTTATGTTAGCCTTGGACATTAACTTTCGAGTACGGTGGAATATACACTTTGTGTTTACTACATATGTTGCAATATTTATTTAAGAATGGTGGTTAAAGGATAAAAAATGGCCGAAAGGAAAAAGTAACTAGGGCTTCAAAAGTGCTCACCAACGGCCTATAGCAACCCTTGGAAATCGATATTTCCTATGGTTCTATCTGAAAGTAATGAAATCTACATGGCATGAAAGAGCCATTTTGCGAATGTCTTCTTTTTTCAAGGACGATAATTAAATTCTTTACATTTATAATTACTTTCGTCGCTTGCGCAATCACATTTACCGTTTACCCCATATGGGAGTTTCAGCATGTATCGTGAGATCCTTTGATATAATATAATTATAGCTTTCAGCGGTGAAGGTATATGCTATTCACGGTAAAGTGAGCACTTTTGAGGCCCTAGTTACTTTTTCCTTTCAACCATATTTTATTCTCTAACCACATTTTAAAATAAATATTGCCATTGCACTAGGAAGTTGATGTCTAAGGCTAAAATAAAATATATTTTACTGACTCTTGAGGTTTTCAAAAAATGCTTATTTATGAATAGCCTATAACTGACAACTCTCGGGGAATTTCGGAACTAGGCTTAGTTTCGAGTGCATTACGTGCGATGTCTGCACTTCTCGCGATTTTCTATTTCATACGCCGCTATTTGAACAAGTTGCAGGTTATATACGATTATTAACACGAGACTGGCATACATACGTTGGTTGCTAAGTATGGAACTAATAAATAACCTATGAAGGAGTCCTCGAAGAAGCATTCTTAAAATGCAAAATTATTATGTTGCTGCTTGCATTTCTGAGTATAGTGACACACATCAGTGGTAGTATATAATACTGGGTTTTACCTGATCACGTCTTATATCTGAAAATTTATTTCTAATAATGCTTATATTTGAACGCAGGGTTACGCGGACAAAACATAGCTGCAAATTATAGTTATGGTAGCTGAAATTGTTTTGCGAATACGGCAGCGTTAATTGTCTAAAAGCGAAATTCATCATTTTTTTCTCTCCAAATTTTTTCTAAGTCTACTCTTAATCTGCTATTTTACTAATCTGGGAGTCCCTAAAGCATTTTTTTTTGTAATGTTACGTGTGTAGTTTTTTAATGTAAGTACAGGTCGAGTACACCAGTGGTGTAGAGTAACGGGCGCTGGTCACCAAAAATACATTAATTCATATACAAAATACTGTTCACATTTTAGATATTACGTAAAAGTACTAATTCCTTGCACAAAAAAAAATTTAGACCATATATTTTTTTCCCATAATAGCATCCCAAAAGTACAATTTTTAGTGTGTGCGAATTGTAAAATCATTTCACCTTCGAAATAAGATGATTAATTTTCATTTTTCGTTTTAATTTATTTGCATTCCTCAGATATCAATTGTGAGATATTTGTGAGATATGGAACAAGTGAATTTACAATACACATTCCTACAATAAAATATACAATAATAGTACATAAGAAAAATGTACAATCAATGGCACAAGACTGTATTACACAATACTAATCGCAGCTGTAACTGCAACAAATTATATTAAGCACAATACAAATTGCCACTGTAATTGTATACATTCACATGTGTATATTATAATGTAACTGAGTTTCGTTACACGGTGAAGAATGGGACGCCTATTTCAGTACTTGTATTTAGAAATATGTAGATTTTTGTAAGTGGTGTGAGTTGCAAAATACAGATATATTGTGTAGGTATGAAATGCTTTTGGCCATGAGTTGGTATTTGCGCTTATAAGAACTAGGATTGCGAGAAACTTACACTTCCTGGACACAGGTACCAAGGAACAGGAACTCAGCATGTGGCGTTGTACCTCCGACGTTGCTCTCCTTTAATATGCTTACCATAGGAGAGTGTAAGTACCATAGGCGAACAATAGAAGACATTTAAATTCCCTTTCGATTTCCTGAAAGGATTAGGCTGAATAGAATATATTCCAGTATAATAAAAGATAATCTCAATTAAATGTCACTAATTTTAATTAATTTTGCTTGTGTGAGACTGTTAAACATTTGAATAGAATTTCAATGACATAGAATGACTAGCAGCTAAACTTGCACTTAAACTTTGTGATCTTTTAATCATTTCCTAAAATTGAAATATTCAGAAAAATATGCAAATCAACAATTATTCTAATTGGTCGTAACACTTAAATATTAACATTACATTCATTTGTATGCTAGAGCTTATCTTATGAAAATTATGTGGCCGCAACTGAGATTGCCTACACCAGTATCAGCCTAATTATAAACTTAAAGTTTCTTGTTAAAAATGTTTTTCAAAAATAGATGATTAAATTAGTTCTGAAAAACTCACACCAAACTTGAGAACAAGGATACATATAAATCACTAGGGGTTTTGTGAGTGTAAAATATTAAACTAAGAAGTTGCATTTTTCAATATGGCTGACTGGTAGGCGTTTCTCCTGATAGGTAGTTGTTAAAGCTTTCGGCCATCGTGAGAATATTTCCCAAAAATAGACGTAGAGTTATCTAACTCACTAATTAACGAAGCGTAGCATCTGATCCTTGTAGTGTTCTGAGTTCGAGTCCCTAGGCTTCCCTCATTTTAGGCCAGCGAGCCTTGTTACACGTAAAAAATTACAGTCTATATGAAAAGTACTACACGTCACTCGTGGGTGGCGCGAGCAGACTATATTAATATATGTAAACCGAAATACCGTCTTCTGCTCTTCATGTCGGCTATCTTAAAATTACGAGGCTCTACTGAAACCCTAATTAAAGTGAAATCCGTAATGGGTCTGCGACAACTAGCTGCAAGCCTTCCTAACGGTAGATCTGTATCATCGAAATCGCTCCAACAAACCACGTAACCTATTGCAACCACCATTACCAAATTTGAAACAATTATAATACATAGACAATAAAAATTACTATGTACAAAATAAACACTTGAAAATAAATAAATTATGTTACTGCCATTAAACTGAAAAATGAATATTTACATACAAGACAAACAAAATACGTAGACTATTAGCTTGATCAATGTGGTCATCATTTACATATTAATCAATAAATGATAGTTGTCATATAATAATGATAATACCTCTGAAATGGCAGAATTGCAGGCGTTACAATATTGACAACAATTACCAGAATGACAGTTTATCTACATAAGAATTCAACATCGTAATAACAATTTTGTCAAGCACGAAATCAGTCAGTTTGTGGCAAAAAGCTCGGTGTTCCTTTATTTATTTATTTATTTATTTTTAAGAAACTGTGGCAGATAGTCTTTTATCATTAATGTGTACCAGCTTCATGGTGCTCACTTTGTCGATAAAGTTGATGGGGACATTGCCGTTGCATTCTCATGAAAATGCACCTGTGTGTTCAACTGACATTAGGTGTCAATATTTTTATTTATGAATACAATTGAACTTTGCGTGCGTGTGTGTCCTATAATACACAAGGAGTAAGGGCTATGCCTAAATCTTACACTGTGGTTTGCAGTGTAGGTGTGTGTGTTGGGGGGGGGGGGGGTGTTTTTGGAACATTATACGTATTGCTCTTTCTGCCTAACAAGTGCTTTGTTTCTTTTTGTAGGTACCCCAGAAAATTTTTCTATATTTTGTTGAGTGTGCTTAAGCAAAACAGGCAGTCTTCAAGGCGAATTAAGTTACAGCTTTCAGACTCGGCAGAGTACGAAGCATAGAATGCAATACTTAGGTGTTTTTTTTCCTGTATGATATCTCCAGCTGAACGTACTATCTATTATGACACCTAGAAATTTGGTTTTTAGAACACTTTCTGTTGCTTTTCAATAAATGTGAATGCTTAAGGAGAACTCTTAACAAGTTTTTTTTGTATTTAAATGAAGTGTGTGGTTCCATGAATTATTACGATAAAATTCTTAAATCACGTCATGAAATGTTTTCGTAATTTAAAAATAAAACTATTTCTGAAAAATATGCAACTTTTTCAATATTTGTTATTAGTACCTGTGTATGATTTTGTTTGTAAAACAAATTTTGCTAAGCATACCTTAAAATGAATAAATTCCGGATCTTTCGGTCGCCCTTTTCAAAATGTCTGCAAAAGTTTTCATTTATTTTATTTGGACGTCCCCAAAACACGAAAATTTTGATTTTGGCATGTCAATGCCAAAACCTACTATTATGGTATGATTTTATGGTTCATCATCATACCTTAACGGGGTTATAGGGGCAATGCAAGTTATTGAGCAGTGTTGTGTAATGAACACTCTATAAAAGAGTTTTATTTAACATTAAGGTTGTACAATATTATTTCAATACAAAAATTATTAAGTATGCGCGGGGGTAGTATACGACTATACTGAAGTATTAATTGATATTAAATTAAAAAGATTGAACCAGCCAGATTCTGAGTAAAGTCTAATTGGAGAGTCCCCAAATTGTTCATAATTCCGGAGGCTGATTGAGATGGCGGAAGTCGACGCCCGGACATACCCATCTTCAGTGGTCTTCGTTCCAGTGGCCCGTCGACAAGGGAAAACACCGTCCACGGGCTGCACTGCCCTATATCAGCTGCGTTGTGCTCGTTTACTGGCCAGTGGAGGAGGTTTCTGTGGTTTGCGAATTCGTAACTAATCTCGGCAATCACGGCCCGTGTCCTCGATAAATAAGTTGTAGGTAGGTGTGATCAGGCAGGCCGCTCAGCTAAGGCCTGACCACTACTCGTAACAATGCGCGATCTAAAAAATTGTATTATGCTATAGTATGTTCACGATAAAGTGAGTACGTCTTTTTAAACGATCCTTAGGAAAAGTCACTGCCCCTGCCTGCATATATTTTAATGGGCGCACCGAGTGACATTCACCCAGTACAATTGGTAACGACGGATGGAAAATAGTTCCGTATTTTAACGCCGTATAAAAAGTGTTGTTAGGTAACCATTGGTGATAACTGAAATTATTTCTTTCGCTTTCTGTTCTTTAAATGCATAGAAGTGCAAAAAACGAGCAGATTTGTAAAATATTTACTTTATAATAATTTCACAGTTTCACTTGACCGACGCATGAATAATGTGATGAGGTCCATGCCAATGTTAATCTTACATAAGTCGGAAGAACAAACAATGTTCTTACAAGTGTATCTTAAGCAGGGCTTTCAAAAGTGTTCATTTTACCGTGAACAGACTACAGGAAAGAGTAGGCCTACTTGCAAGTAATGATTGAAGGTTGAACGTTATTTCATACAAATATAAAATAATGATTTCTATCCAACCAGCAAATTTAATGAGTCGAGTTAAAATAATGTTGGTTTCGTGATGAAAACGAAGTCGGAGTACAGAGAGTACGGATACTTTGAATAATATTAAGGGACCGCATGTTTGTACGTACGTACGGAAGCGGGCGACCGGCTTGAAGGGGTCTTTATTGCGGCCTGGTTTCTCATGTAAGAGCGAGTGCAATCTCGGCGTAGCAAGCTGTCGCAGCAAGTAGCCCTTGGTAATTTGCTGCGCTTCCCTGCCATTAAGTCCACATGGTTCCACGTCCAGCCACGCGGAGAGTAGTTGGAACAAAAAAAAAAGTCTTGCCATACATACGCTTTCCTGAGGCAGAATTTTAATTTCGCGGGATTGAGAGGCGGAAGTTTTCAACTAGACCGTACGTAGTCCTTTCATTGTGTCCGCATCTGATGTGATAAACAGGAGTGGAGCCGTAATTTTAAATATTCTTCTGCGGCTAGTTTCTACTGACGAACGAAATGCGATTCCGAGAAGTGATGTGCCAAAAATGTTGTTGATATTTTTATTTTCACTGTAAAAAATTATACATGTATCGTAGAGACGAAATATTGATACAATTGAGTTTGAAAATTTTTTTTGTGCATTTTTGAGTTGTTGAAAAATAAAATTTTATCGTTTTTGTTAAAACTTCATCTCTGTAACGTCACAATCGCGATATTGAGAATAGTGTAACGACTGGGTATCACTATAAGTTATGAAATCGAAGTTACAAATGATTACATTATGTGATAATGATTTCTCCTAAAACACTTTAACGTGTTTTCGAATGACGTGCTAGTGAACAATAAACACGAATTGAAAAAAAAATGTTGGGGGAGGGGGGTAGGTTTGCCTTTAACGATTTTTGTGCAAAACAATTGTCTGACTTGTACTGTAAGATAAGCTCATTAAGTTCATGCTATCATTGCTGTGAATTTCTCTGCCCGGCAATATTTGTGAACAGTATTATGCAATTAATGAGCTATTGTAACTGTGCAACTGTTCTGAAGTGCGATAATATCATCCGTAATCTTTCCCAATTGGTGTACCAGGCCTACACTTTGATAAAAGTTTGTTCCAGCCAACATAATACGTGTTTGTGTATGGCCAAACATGTATTTAGTAACTCCGACGAAATATTTTGTTGAATAAACAAGAATAGAAAACAGGTTTCTTGCCACCACGCCACGTTTCGCGCACAACATACAATCAATTTTGTTTTAACAGCTTGGTTTGAGCTCGTTTAGATAACCCGAACGATGTCAAGCGTAAAGTGCCTGGATTTTACAATTTTTTTCAGAAATTTTTGTGCGTTTTGAGTGAGCCTGAAATAGGATGGCGTTTATAAGTAGCAGTGGCAGTTCGGAACCTATCATTTAACGCCACACTGTTAACATTTTAATTGAAACGATAGGCAACTTTGAAAAATTATGTATTACAGTCGGAGAAGAGCTCACTTCATTCCGCCACAACTAATTGTATCGTCCCAGAGAAATGCATGAAAAGTCGCAAAATGAGAGCAGGCACTTGTTTCGTGTTAAGATTTCGACATAAGTGTTTAAAGAGATGACAAGAGTAGCACAGAAACAAATTTGTAAAGAATAAATATTTACTTCTCTAGAAGATTCGGCTCTGTATCAGTCAAAAGTAATTTTTTTTCACGTATAAAATGCTGAATTCACGCTGTAGGAAGTTAGGCATTCCTTTTTGGTAAATTCTGGTCATCTTTTGGGTAGATGGTGAATTAAGTGTGCAAGTTGATATATTTGAGACTATACAAACATTGCGTAGGCTCGTCTCAAAAACGCTCCAACAATTGACCAACGAATGTACATTGCTAATCTTCCCGGACATAAACATTATTCATATTGCATATTTGAGGTGGTTGTAACTTCATGCTCCTGCAGACAAAGTTGCACGAGGGTGATCGGGCTATACTCACGCATTGTGCTATGGGATTCATAGATTGCGAAGAGATGGTACAGTGCAGTGAGTTTCTTGTCGATGTGTGGAGAATGGGGCGTGAAGTAGATGTTAATGATCGGCAAAAAAGAGCGATTGCTTGTAGGCGTACCAACGGGATTTTCAGGTGTATCGACGTGTATAGTTTGGCAGCTGTGGTAGAAATCCCAGGCTACTAGAATTCTCGTAATAATAGTGACCGAAAGATGACGACGGATAAAACCTCCGGCTGGTTTCTCTTTTGAATAAAAACAGCGTTTCTTTTCAGGCAGTAATTGCTACGAGAAGTCAACGCAGATCCTTTACTGCCAGTTTCTGAAAGAACACTCAGCAAGAACTTTATGCATTGAACATATGGCCTATATTGACACTACTGCTCAGAAAGGTGTCAGGCGACAGAGAGCGAGGACGAGCACACCCACTGGGCTGCTTTTGACTGGACACTTTTAATTTGGTCCGATGAATCTCTCTTCTGCCATTATGGGGATTATGTCAGGCGTCGTGTTCATTGTAGAGCTCCGGAAGCCTTTAGTATGGACTGCGTGCGAGTTGTGGATCAAGCTGGGATGAAATTTGAACCACGGTCGCTATATTGAGCGGCTAGACAAACGCGTTTTGCCTTTTGCTGCTCATCTGATCAAGGGACCTGTTCCCAACCACGTATTCCAAGATGAGGCTTTGTAAACATTTTGGAGCATACGAATCAAGAATGGCCAGCAAACGTTCCACTATAAGCCCCCTTGAAAACTTGTGGGGCCACTTGGGACGAGTAGAACTAAGGAATCTGCGAGATACGACCGGGCTGCGCGAATATTTGATGCAGGTGTGATGGAACACTGATGTCGCTTACTTCCAGATCCTTGCCTAGTTCATGCCAAACAGAATCGCAGCTGTTAGTATTCATCATGCTTGTAGAGGCATTAAAACCCTACTTGGTGCTTCCAGTCACAGGTGATCGATTTTTTGTACGGTGAGCTTAAACACAGCCTAGAAATTTTTTTCCTGATTCACTTTCTTTCTAAAATGCAATAAAAGAATATAATATTTCAGCAATATGCCGAAAGATTTTTTTTCTCTGTCACCTCATTCACGTACGCACGATAAGAAACCGAAAGTGTCAGTATATTTTCGCTTTAAATTGCATTCATTGCAACTGTTTTAGAAAGTAATACTTACTGTGGCATCATTATAGTGTCAACTGTCCAGCGAAGGAAAGACTTGCTATCAATTTCGATGTTATCTATTTTAAGACATCAAAAATATTTTGAATCCAGTCTATCCGAGACTGTAACTTCCGCCCCATTAACTGATAATTCAGACAACACTTCTCCGATAAAACTATTGCTAAAAGTTTCCATTTCGCTGTAAATTAGTCGAACCAGCAATTGCGGTAAGGGTTGAGGGTTCGTGAAACAGGACTCAACGGGAGGATGCGGGCACGAAATCTCAAAGCTAAACAAATTTAAACTGAAGCCACATCCGTGGTTTCATTGTACACTCGCAGAGAAATATCTTCACCCCAGTTTTCATTACATCGAGCGTGAATTTGTCGTGTTGCAATAAAAAAACTGCAGTACACACGATAAAATATGGAGTGATTAGCTTCTTCTTTGAAGAGACCATAAAGGCCTAAAGTCCGTGGGTATAACTCTTAGGAATTTCGTCGCTACATGGAGAATATAGGCATTATCACACAGCCAATGAAATATAAGGTATATACTATTAAATGGGAAATTTGTTAGAAGCATGGACGCGCCGATGGTGCTCCCTCAAATATTGTCATAGTTGTCTCACAAAGAAATTGGTGGGTATTGTATGTCGCGGTAAAACATTTCATCTTTAACTTCGGACATATTCTGGTATCGTATTAAGATTTTGTCATGCTGTGGCGATACTGATATAAGGATTTTTAATGTGCGTATTAATTTAATTTATGAAATTTTTCTATTTCGATGGTTTGTCTGAATAACAGCGCGTCCGAAATAGACAGTTGTCCTTAAACGTTAGAATGGAATGAAAGTGTTGGATGTACGCTATCGATTTTGACAGTATGTTGTTAAGTAGCTTTGAAGAATTTACTACACAGAGCGCAAAATGAGCAAATAATTGGTTTGGTATAGTCGATTCGCTGTTTCATCGCACTTTTTGGATCAAACCTTTGAAAAAAATCCCCCATGTAAGACGTGTTTTGTTACTTCCTAAATATGTTGTGTATCACTATCGTTTTATACTTGTGTTACCATAAAATGTACCTTTTTTTTTTATTGACTTTATCTATACACCAAGATGTTCCTTTTACAACTAATATTAATTATAGAGAAAATATGTGTGTTGGTAAGAAATAGTTCTTATGCAAAATAGTATTACGCAGAGTGCGCACGAACGCGGCGTGTTGGCACTGGTGTGATTTTCTAAGCTTTATGCGCATGGGGCGGAGGAATATCCTGGAAGTAGAACTTGAGCAGGGATTCAGAAAAGTTTGAAGTAGCGCGTGAATGGATTATAATCGATGTCCGTAACAAAATGTTTCCTTCGCTAGTCATCTCTGATTCAAGGTTCCCATTGTGGACGAAGTTGGGTCGGCAATTCTCGTAACAGGAAGTACACGTGTGTGCTGTTTACACCGCAATTCTGCCTAGGAGTATTTTGCGTGTTTGAGTCTTAGAAACGCTGGCGACACACACGCATGCATAAGATGTTTCGTCGCCTGTTGCATTCAGTACAACGAATTGACACGCACTCAACATATCTACATAGTTTGTTTCAAAATTTTCTTGTCGAAAACCTGTTACGAAAACACTCGATCAAGCCATATTTACGCCCGAGAACGTATTCAGAATTGTGGATAGTAAAGAAAGTGGCACTTTTGTGCTCGCATGAAACTTTTTTGTTAATGCTACACCAGTCATAAATATTCAAAAATTTTCGCAATAAACGCTTCCCCACTCTTCTACAAAGCTATGCGTGTATCGTTTGGTGGCCTGTAGTCTTCGGCTGCCTTAAATTTAATACATCTTCTCACAGACTGTTCGTTGCGTTCTATCGATATCATTGTGATAGTGCAGTGTGGTGCTGAATAAGTACTGTAGCCTGCTATGCGTCAGTAGTATCGACCCACTTTGGGCAAGCCATCTTGGGAGCAATTAGCAACGACTTAATTACTTGTTCCGCCAGCGACATGATGTGCTTGCTTTGCGACGTGTTGCTTCCCCGGCGCGGTTATTGACCTTGCGGGGTGTGCGAGAGTCAAGATGCGAGGCGCTGGCTGGTTAGTAATTGAGTGCGCCTCCAGCATGTCTACCTCGCTTGGTTGGCTTCGCCTGCTCGGATAATTACTTCCGAGTTGCTTAAATGACGGGAGTTGGGGGGCCCGCGCATATAGTTCTGTATCGTCGGCAAACTCTCAACTCCACGATTTTCTCGGCGGTGGTAATAGTACTGAGGGATCTTGACGAAGTACGTCCGATTTTCCACTGGGTAGAGTTTTCTCTTCTATAGACCTGGCAGTGTAAATCTCAGATCGCACAGCGGGTATTTTACTGCGCAAGCTTTATCGTGATAGTCTAGCTATACGGCTCCCTCCTACCTGACATTTGAACTGCGTACATTGTGTTTGAAATTCTCCCTTTCCTACGAAACTGTTAAACGTGCATTCAATGTGCTGATTTACGAAAAGAACACACGCTTTCAGAGTACTCAAAAATGGCTAAAAACGGGTTTCTGAAAGAGCCCGTAACTCAAAATATACGCATTGGATACACACACAACCATCCAAGGTCCTTGCATTGAACCATCCTACAGGCTTTCCATCAATAAAATAATAGGGTAACCACCGAAAGCCCCATAGGTACACGCGGCTCATCTCTACACGCTAGTTGAGAAACTTGCGCAGCGGCGATGGCGCAATTGAAGCGCGTAGCAGTGTCGCCCTTATTGCTCCCGCGATTCTCGACCTCAAACGCGGGAAAAATCCCCAGATATGCCAGGTGGTGCAGTGGAAACACACCGGACTTGCATTAGGGAGGATTCGGGTTCGATTCGCAGTCCATCACTATTTCGGTTTTCAATTGTTTTCCGAAACCACTCCAAGAGAAATACAAGCCATGGCCGAGTACTGATTATTAGTTATACTAATTCGGCTGTCTACGAGACAGCTAGGAATGCAAACACGTTTAGTGATCCCTGTTCGGTTTTTTGCCTGCTGTTCTGCTGCCAGTTCGCTATTGACATACAGTAGCCCGTGTTGAGGAACGTCAGCGCGATTTATTTATCAAAAGATTTGTTGATGGTTGAAATATATCGTGACACATGTGGCCTGCCGACTGGAAATTCCTGAAAATATGTACACGTAAAACTGCGATGCTACTGCAACGGGGATGACGCTGGCTTTTTTTTAGGGTGAAAAATTTGGGGGCGGGGGGGGGGGACGTGTTTTTGAAAACCAGGGGCCTTCATAGCTCTCATTATACAGGAAGGAAGGAATTAACGAATAACATTTCAACCTACGCTACCTTCCCGAGAGTTTATTTAGTCGTAAAGCACATTCGCACACTACTGTTTTAATGCGTTCATAGTGCAGGATTGTGGCAAGTCATGTGCAGTTTACTCATCAATTTCTTTCCCGTCGACACACTCTCTTACATAATATTGCAAATGTAAATTTTGTTGCCAGTAAAGTATATTTGTTTATAAATTGGCCCTGCCAGATGTTTCGTGGTTTTTCCAATGAAACTGGTATACTTAGTATCTGTAAATTATCATGATTGCAAAAATTCCGCTGGGTATATTTTAACGAAATATTTCATGACTTACAATCTTGTGTTCAGCCGACACTACATTTCATAGTTTCTTGGCAAGCAACTCATTATACTGGTGGAATGAGTTTTTGGCACGCGTCATAGGGACAAGATAGTATGCTGAACTTTTCTTAGTAATTCAATGTTACCATTATGCTGTGTCTAAATTTTAATTGCAGTGCGTGAAAGAAAAATTATCATATATGCCTGTAATCCTCGACAAGTTTTCCGCCGGTAAGGTGTTAAGTGAAACGTCCCTGTAATTACCTTGTTTAAACGAGGCGCTCAGCAAATTAAACATTTCTTGTATGTAGACAGTGAAGTCGTTAAAGATTGAAAATCTAATACATGATTATATGTAAATGCTCGTCCTAAATTATAATCTTTGGAAAACCACCGATTCGCAGTAAAATTCAACTACTAGAATAAGTGGAAATGGCTCCACTTAGAATTAGTGGAAAACCACATATTTTTTCAGTGAAAAAGATTCCACTGATTGAATTAGTGACGTGAAACAATTTCAGTGATTGAATAAGTGATCGACTGCAGTGGCGAATTAAATGTTGTTTTTTTTTTAATTTTAGTCAAATAATTACGCGGAATGAAACACATTTACGATATTTTACTATTTACATTTCACAATTTACCATAGTTTAAAAAAAAATATAAAAATAAGAAATTGGAGGTGGCCGGGATTGAACTCCCACACACTCTACACTTCGCTTCTAAGTAGTAGCGCCAGTGGGGTTTCAGATCAAAGGGCATGCCGCCTTATTGATATCAAAGGGTTAATTAAATTGATTGGAAAGGTGAATTAAATTTATTGAAAGGGTTAATCAAAAAGGTTATATTTAATGGATGGGTTAAGTTTAGCGAAAGGGTTACATTTAATAAACGGATTAAATTGATTGAAATAGTTAAATGGTTTGAAAGGGTTAATTTTTAATCGGATAATTTTTATTTATTTATTTTCTTTCTTTTTGGGTGGGAGTAGCAGGAGCTCTTTACGATGTTGACGGTGTGGTGTCCTAGAGGCGACTAACCAGAGTGGTGGGTTGCAATGTCTTATAGAGGTGTAAAGTTGATTGCAAGAGAGAATTTCAGAGTGTTTAAACGATTTATAAGAGTGGCGCAAGTGTCAGTTGTATGTTTTTTTTTGGGGGATATTGTTTGTAGGCAGTAAATAGGCGACTTTGAAAAATGCGATTTACGTATTAATATGTTTTCGGAATGCAATTAAACGTTAGAGAATTTCAGAGTGTTCAATATATGAATAAATTACACGCATCAAACCGGAAATTTTCAAATGACTACATGAATAATAACTTGAATGACGTGAGTCATAAACATAACGTGAGTCTCGAGCCTAGAAATATAATTTACACAAGAGAGAGAATTTTAACTACGTGAATAACATGAGAGACAAGTATAATGAACTACTGTCTTCAACTAAATCCAGCTAGTCAGTATGAATAAATAACACAACTCAGCATGGAGAATGATACCTCGTGGCAAAAAAACTATGAATACGATTTAAACCAGACACAATCGCGTACCTGATATATTAAAATAAGTCCGTTCTAAGTATGAATTAGTAGCACTTACGTCGAGCTGCGAGTAGATACGTGTAGCATGTCCGATACACAACTGTGAATAAATTACGGTACATGTTTATGAAATTCACTGCACTTGTTAACACAAACAATATTTTCGTAAACCGAACACTGAAATCAATTACTTATCACAAACACAGTATATCGATCCGAAAATAAAAATAAGTTCACACAAAAAAGAGTTTCCCAATAAAATACTTTTATATTAAATGGCGGCTATCACTAGAGATATCCGTAGCTGCGATGGTGGCCAGTGCGGTAAACCCCGAGGGTGGCCTCGTCGGCTGCCAAGTGTCTAGAGGTGCGGTGTTTATGAATGAGCTGACTACTAACACGTCTGTCTCCCATCTCCCACATATGTTGATGAACGACTGAAGATATCGGAGTGTGGGATAGCTGAGGTCACTTCGCTCCAAAACTCCCTTTCCCCTCCACAACAGACCATGTCTGCGGGACCCTGAGATCAAGAAACCAGCTTTAACCCCCTCGTCGCCCCTCGTCAGTGCGCGCTGCCGACCTGCCCATGATTGTCAAATGTTTTCGGTAATTTCTCAAGATGGCGTCAACTAATTAGTTGCGTGCACATCGGAGTAAGCCTACCTGCATCCCCCTCACAACCCCCTGCACCACTCAGAGCTGGTCCGGCCCCACGATGCCAACTTCCCCTATGCCTCCTACCACACCTCGCTCGAGTGCGAGGTCCTGGGGGTCATCACCCATCGGTCCTCGATTCTCAATTATCTCCAGTGATTCAAGATGGCAACAACTGCCTACTTGCATGCACATTGGAGGAAGCCTATCTTCCACCCCCTCCCACCACCATCCTCCACACCTCAGAGCTGGCCCGATTTCACAACGCCAGCCACCTCCTCCCATCTACACCCCTCAGAACCGGGCCTTGTCCAGAGTGTGTATCTTTTCCCAAGACGAAGACTGTCTGCCTGCCTGACTGACTTCCTCCCCTCATACAATGAAGTTTAGATTCTTCCGAATGTGTTAACCTGTCTTATTTAGAGCGAACTAAAATTCTCACATCTCCCGCCGATCAAAATTTATATCCCTGAAGCTAAGTATTACCCGAAATCTTAATCCCCAGATAGAATTTCAACACATTTTAAATCTTAATACAAGAAAATAATTTTAATCCAATAAACTTTATCCTGTTTCCAGCAAACTTATTAAAGTATTTCCAGGAAACTAAGTGTATTTTTCGTACAAGAGACATTTTCACTCACTAAAATGTTTATTTTAGAACACTGAGAGATCGCCATTTTTCAAACATGTATCTTTCCATTTACCTAAGTTTCAAGTATTGCGATGGAAAACTTGGCACATGCATACATATTCAAACTTTCAATCTGTTTTAAATATATGTGTACATAGGCCATTCATGGTAAAGTGAGTACTTTTTGAAGCTGTTGCATCACACATAATAATCAATAAATCAATTTCATTGTGGCTTCAGACTTTTGGTTTTGGGTATTGCGAATGTATACACTGTGATTATTACTCGCATGGCAGTGTTTAAATTTACAAGTGGTGGAAGGATATAAATTGGTTGAAAAAAAAAAGTAACTAGGGCTTCAAAAGTGCTCACTTTACCGTGAACGGCCTGTAGAAGAGAAAAATACGTTTTTAACATGTAGACTTGTCTACAACACTAACATTTACTTATAACCAAAGTTTCAATTTAAAAACTTCCGAATCGAAATTTTTAGATACGCTATCTACCATATAATTTGTATAAACTCACACTTATTTACAAATCGATTTCCCTAGAAAACAAATTTGGACTTAATATTACTGAAATATCATGTATCCAGCTAGAAATGAGTTCTATTGGAACTGGAATATATCAATTTTCATTATATTTCAATACATTTAAGCAAAATTTAAAGGAAAACGATAGCCATTTTGTAATCGTATAACCCATATTTTAGGATAATACATTCCAACTATCAACAAATTATTTACATCGTAAAGAGATATCCGAGATAAATAACTTTATTCCATACAACTTAGGAATCGACTTAACAAATTATCAGACAGAAGTTAGTGCGAAAAACGAAATTCGTATTACATACGCATGTTTAAACCAGAAGACAGTTGAGACAATCACAGCTCAAAATGGTTTTACTCAACAGACTAACCTCCTACTAACACAATCGTTTAGTAAACAGTCTTTAAAAAAATTTCTACAGAATACTTCTAAACCCATCTCTCTCTTCTACATTCCTGAAATAAAATTATTACTTATTCATTTTAATCGAATACCAAGTACAGACATATTCTGTCTAACATATGTACATTTAATCACATGGTAAATTAGTACGCATACCCCTGCAATTAACACACACATATTAGAATGGAATACATTTTATCGCCATTAATGAAACCTGAAACTTTTTAAAACAGTACATTCATACTTAAACAAGTTAGTTGTCATTCTGACATTGTGAGGTGAACATCTATTCGGAAGTAAACTTTCTCCTCGCACCGAAGATTATTCATTTAATCTACATTGATGAGAATGAAGACATCGCCAAATAAACTACACTGCAAATACTGTTGGAAAATTAACACTTTCGCCCACAATGTTCACAGAAATGAGAGGAGGGAATGTTTGAAGAATTCATCTCGTACGATTCTTAACTGTGAATACTTTTTTCGTCAGTTCGCACGAACGGATAACTTGAGTCGTCATGCCATGATATGTAAATAAATTATCTTCCTCTTGAGAAAGTAAATGTAACATCTGCACTACATAATATCACAGAAGGAGAGGGAAATTACGTAATTACAAGAAATGACATAGAATCGGACTGTATGAAGTATACAATAACACGTGAACATAACAATTTTCGACATAACCTACCACAACCAGCTGCGAATACCAGTGTCGGTAACGATACACCTAGTCTTTTTAAGCAAAGTAAAATAGATATTTATGATGAAACATCAGGTGAAGACAGTAGTGAGGATGTCCGTGATACTGTTCGAGACATCTCTTCAACAAATGCTGTGAAGAAGGCAAAGACGTCAACAACACCCGTTACACATTTCCCGAAGACCCAAATGAAATTGTTAATAAACTTAAATATTTATTGCAGTTTTAGAAACACGATGAATATTAAGGAATAAAACAGGTGGTTTTCATTATAACAACACTTAAGGAACGAGGTTACATCGAATAAACAAACACCCGAGAAGTAGGGTAATATATTTTAGTTAACCCTATTACTTAACCGAAAAAATTAATTATTTCAAGTAAACATTGCGTGATATAAATATATTTCAATTTGGCATCATGTCTTCCTCAAACCAATTAAGTCGTTTGAATTTGCTTGGAGTGTTTATTAGGTTTGTGGAATAAACAGTCCTACTTGAGGAATATAAAAGCCTTATTTGAGTACCAAACAAACTTATTTGAGGAATAGAACATGATTTGTGGAATAAAAAAGCCCTATTTGAGTAGTAAATAAATATATTTGAGGAATAAGAAACTGACAAACACCCTATACATATAACCAGTATTAAAATTTTTGGTATCTTTGTTTGTGAAGTGCCCTATACTTATTGGTGCTATGATTTTCGTAACTGTACTTGGTTGTGTTAAAATGTACATACATTTTTGGATCACTCTGTATTTGTATATATTTCGAAACAATTGTTTAATATGTCCTATGTTTTGTAACATTCTGTAGTTTCCAAATTTTGAAAATGAATTAAATGTTTTAAAATGAATTTTTGCATTTATTTAACTTATTCCTTATTAAAAGTGAACTTGTTTTAGTAAGAAAAATATTTTCTCCCTAGAGACATTTGAGAGGAAAGTAATTCAAATGTCGTAACAGAGAGAGATTCTTGCATTTTCTATTAAAAGCATGTTGCAATGACTTAAAAGTCCATGAGTTCTATCAACAAACTATGTTCTTGCTAACACAAAATACCGTTATACTGAAGAAAAAAAGCCAGAGGAAAAGTTATGTGTTAGTAGTCAGCTCCTTCATAAACACCGCACCTCTAGACACTTGGCAGCCGACGAGGCCACCCTCGGGGTTTACCGCACTGGCCACCATCGCAGCTACGGATATCTCTAGTGATAGCCGCCATTTAATATAAAAGTATTTTATTGGGAAACTCTTTTTTGTGTGAACTTATTTTTATTTTCGGATCGATATACTGTGTTTGTGATAAGTAATTGATTTCAGTGTTCGGTTTACGAAAATATTGTTTGTGTTAACAAGTGCAGTGAATTTCATAAACATGTACCGTAATTTATTCACAGTTGTGTATCGGACATGCTACACGTATCTACTCGCAGCTCGACGTAAGTGCTACTAATTCATACTTAGAACGGACTTATTTTAATATATCAGGTACGCGATTGTGTCTGGTTTAAATCGTATTCATAGTTTTTTTGCCACGAGGTATCATTCTCCATGCTGAGTTGTGTTATTTATTCATACTAACTAGCTGGATTTAGTTAAAGACAGTAGTTCATTATACTTGTCTCTCATGTTATTCACGTAGTTAAAATTCTCTCTCGTGCAAATTATATTTCTAGGCTCGAGACTCACGTTATGTTTATGACTCACGTCATTCCAGTTATTATTCATGTAGTCATTTGAAAATTTCCGGTTTTATGCGTGTAATTTATTCATATATTGAACACTCTGAAATTTTCTAACATTTAATTGCATTCCGAAAACATGTTGTTTAATACGTAAATCGCATTTTTCAAAGTCGCCTATATACTGCCTACAAACATTATCCCCCCCCAAAAAAAAAACATAAAATTGACACTTGCGCCACTCTTATAAATCGTTTAAACACTCTGAAATTCTCTCGTGTGTTAAATATATTCGTAAAAATCGCCTATCTACCACCAACATTCCTCCAAACACCTCAAAATAAGAAAAAAAAAAAAAAAAAAATTACCCTTAGCCCACTCTTGCAATCAACTTTACACCTCTATAAGACATTGCAACCCACCACTCTGGTTAGTCGCCTCTAGGACACCACACCGTCAACATCGTAAAGAGCTCCTGCTACTCCCACCCAAAAAGAAAGACAGAAAATAAATAAATAAAAATTACCCGATTAAAAATTAACCCTTTCATTAAATTTGACCCTTTCATTAAAATTGAATTTTTATTTGATTTAATGCTTTCAATCAATAGAGATTTCATCCCCTTTGATCTGGAAACGCACCCCCCCCCCCCCCTCCGACTAGGTCCTATTACTATTCTAGGCCTCCAGTTTACCATCTGTGTTACCAAGTCGAATTTAAAACTAAGAGGGAAATATAGTATTAACGAAATCGTGAAGATTTAAATTTATGGTTTACTTTCCGTTTTTGGTTTAGTTGGTACCGTTACGAGTGTTCAAACGAATAGCAGATGAGTGCACTCTCTTCACAACATTACGTACCTTCAAACAAAGCTTTGTGATGATTACATGAAAACTAAAGGAAAGACGTAAAAACGTAATGAAAGGTGGAATATTCATATTACCTCGTAAAATGGTATTTTGAAAAACTTAACACTTTTTAGAAAGTATTGTGTGTTGGTTTTATTAGTTAATTCGTTATATTATTTAATACACGTTAAACTGCCATTTTTAGACGCTGTTGACGTCTATTTTTACACTCTGTTTAACTGATCCATCAGTCAAAAAATAAACCACTGAAAAACAGTGAAGAAAGTGACTAAATCAGTGGAAAAATTCACATCGATGAGTGAACGAAATGTGCCATTTTTTCTCTGATTCATCAATTGAATTCACTGAAGTGACTGTTGAATCAGTCAGGTACTGTTGACTGATCGGAAAAGTGAAATTCTCACTGATTTCATATTAAGAGTGCTATTCGCGGTAAAGTGAGCACTTTTAGAAACCCTCTCATTTGGATTAATAGCTAATAAATATATTATTTTAGTCTTATACGTTAACTTTTGGAGTCCAGGGAAATGTATACACTATGTTTATTGCTTGCATAGCAATATCTATGATAAGAAATGTCTGATAGGAAAAAAGTAACTAGGGCCACAAAAGTGCTGACTTTACCTTGAACAGCCTATACAGTGTTGCTGAGGTGCGTGTGAGCGTGCACGCACGCACACATTAACGTCAAGACATATTTAATGCTGACCATTGAACGTTTAAATGTTGCAAGGAACTTTGCAATGTGCTTTCTTCCCCGTTATTCTTAGCACGCGATGCCTAGGACACTATAAAGACTTTATAGTGCCTTTGCGCTACCTTTCGCGTCACAGAATGGACGTACTTTTGTGGTCGCTGTAGTCTTTCGGCGCACCACCCACGAGGTAATTAGGCAGTACTCGTATTTAACAAGTAAGAAATTCGATAATGAATGGTGTTCCCGATCGAATCTTTGACTACAAAAAAAAATGTGTTACTTATTTCGTTATGCAATGAAAATTGCTTGTTATAAGCTAGGGAGTGCGATTGTTTGCCTATAGCACTGCAGTGCGGTGAAGTGTTGCAAGGTACGCTGTTTTTTTTCTCTGTGCTTTATCTAATTGTTTGCTGGTTTACACATAGGCCAATTATACGTAGTAGTGCAGTTGTCACAGCGCGTGTGTAGTAGGTGCCTCGCCGCTCTCTCGTGAGTGGCCGCAATACATGCAGTTCCTCCCGGCTCCACTCTGATTACTGGTTCCTGCTGCGTGCGCCGAGTGCGTACAGTACTGAGCAAGCACCAGCTTTCTTTGCAACACTTCGCCACACGCCGCTGACAGTATGCATAGATCTGGGTTGAAAATAATGATTGTGAATTATGGTGTGAAATTTTACTTGTATTGAGTGGGTATTTACGGGAGAACCATTGTATAATTACTTTCATAAATTTGGCTTAGTTGTGTGTAGCGTGTTAATCACTCGCGCTCTCAGTAATTACGTTATTTCTGATACTAATTACCACATGCTTTGTTGTGTTCGCAGTGTGTACTGTACCTGTGGGCGCTGAAACTGTGCCATCCCACCACGTTATTCCTATTACGAGGTAATCACGAGTGTAGGCATCTTACGGAATACTTCACATTTAAACAAGAATGTAAGTATGCCTCGACATTTTTATTATAGTTTATTCATGGTAAAATGAGCAATTTTAAAATCAACCTTTGAAGAATTTCACTGCCTGTTAACTGCCTATCTGCTACTGTACACACTGGCATGCAGGCTGTTAGTTAAGTTGGCAACAAATTAAGAAAAATAGTTCCAAAACTTCACGCTTCACCGCGAGTGTACTGTTTAGATTTATGGCAAATCATGGTGGTTGTTGTGGTTGTACTCTATACACTTAAGAGTACGAAATTGCATATTAGTAGCACATTCACGTGCCTAACAATTTCACGTTTTCACCTGACTAATGCGTGAATAAAGTCATTAGGTCAATGGCAGTGTACATTTTACACATGACAAAAGGGTATGCAATGAGCAGAAAAGTATATCGTAACCAGGCCTTTTAGAAGTGCTCACTTTCCCGTGAAAAACTTGTACACTTTTTGCACAACCTAAGTAGTAGAAAGATGACTTTGGGCCAAGGAGTGGGGTCGTGATGCTGTTCGTGCTATGTAATTCCGGTCCACCGGCGGCCATCTTGTCCGCTATTAGGTTGGATCTCGATAACCTTTACCTTTGACACTGGCCCCAGTTGCCTTCGACCTTGACCCCAGTGACCTTTAACTTTGAAAACAAAAAAAAATATAAAAAATGTATGTTAAATTATTTATAATTTGTCAACAATTTATTTAATTTCTTATTGAAATGTATTATTTAAACATTTATTTAGACAATTTATTATTAAAAATCCTTATTTAAAAATTTACTATTAAAAATTTATTTAAAAAAAATGGTATATCCGAAGGGTGCCGCCCCCCTTCCCCTTCAGCACCACGTCCAGTAGACGACACTGACCCCCACCAATTACTCTAGTCGCTGGAACCCTCCTCTTCCCCCCTCATTTTAACTCCCCTCGCCTTTGCTAATTCTGTTGAATGCAGTCATCTTGGTGGTTTCTTAATGTGTCATTTGTTTACATTTTCAACACCTAGGTGTCACCATTTTCTCGATTTAGTCAACAGGTGAACTGCTGATTTAGCAACCAGGTGGCACCCATATTTGTTTGTTTTTAAAGTATAGGAGGTTCTGTCGACGCCCTCCATATTGGATTATAATTTCCAACATCTAGGTGGCGTTAATTTTTTGATTCTGCAACCAGATGAGCTGTCAACTCTCTTATTTGTTCTATAGACATAAGAAAATCTGAAATTTTTCATCCTATTAAAAAAAAAAAAATATTTCTCCAATCAACAGTATACCTACGTGCATTATTTTTTAAATTGATATTTTTTGTATTAAAAACTTAAGACCGATTTCAAAGATAAAGTATTTTTTTTTATCTTAATACTAATTAAAGTACCATTGCACCTTATACAATTATTTGTTCCTTAAATGCATTTTGTATTTTAAATTTCGAACTTCTTTTTGACAAACAAGGAATAAAGTAAATATGCAATTATTTCCAAAACATATTTTATTCGATAAAATCTACAACTACATCATTCACATGTTTGTGATTTACGGTCTTCGAGTCAACTGTCCACAGTTATAAACGAAACCAAGCTTTTGTACACTCGTGAACTTAACGGCGGCTTAGGGCGAGTTTCGATGCAAATTCCGTGCAGCAAAAGCGACACCGATAGGCTGGTAGTACAGTACTGGCCCCAGGAGGTTTCGACTCGCCCAAAGGTACAGGGACTGAAGTTGGAGGTGCAATGCGTAGATGATGTATGCAGGGAGGGAATAGAGAAACGACGCTTATTACAGTTCAGCACTGCAATGATGATGTTTGCAGGATCGCTTTCTTACAGAACTAGCACTGAAGAATCGGTGGGCCCCGCAGTTCAACTTTACACGACCTTCCATGTTTGTAGAGAGGGTCATTATGGTAGAAATTTAAACCACATTTGAAGCAAAGATACCTTATCCGGTTTGGATTCTTCATACATCCATGAAGCAGGGAATTACTCGAGATAAAATATATATTTTTAACACATTTATTTATGTACACATCACATTATTATTCTCCTGCATAGCAAAATATACAAGGAATACTTTTTTTAACGAGTTTCTTCTCTGAGTCGTGGCATTCTACACCATTTTTTTTTTATAAACATACCCTTGATTATCACAACTCCACAATCTTAAGTCTTCGGAGTTGCACGGAGCCCATAAATGTCTTTGAATTTTGCACTCGTGAGTCTTGTGGCGTGCGTCTCGACGAGCTCTTGAAACTGCGGCCAGCAGCGCTGTTCGGGAAGGTCTAAGACGTTTGTTGCGAATCGCTGACTCTTGGAGTCTTCCAATCACGAACACCGGGTATTTGCATATTATGGCTTCCTCCAATACGCTGGGAATTCTGACGCACGGAATATTTCCCTGTCGCGTGGTGCTATCGAGGTGCTGCCATGGACACGGTGGTAAAAAAGCGAAAACTTTGGTTTTCTCGTCTTCGTCACTGTACGAGATGGCAATATGCTTGACGGTGCAGGAGTCCAACGAGCAGAAACCTTTAATGCTGCAAAACATTTATATTTTTTACTAGAAAATTTTGTTATAGGTATAAAAAAAATTTAAGTTCCCATGCAAACTGTGATTTTTTTCCTTCAAATTTTTTTTACAAATTCATTTAAAACATCATCGAGGTCCATACACATCATCAGGCACGTGCGTTCTGTGTTGGCTTCCTCGCCGTCGTGATCTCGTGCTTGCGAGTAAATTTCTCGAAGGGGAGCGTCTTCCACAGATCCAGCTTGAAAGTAAATTACTTTGACGGGGGCATCTCCACTGGCGTGGATGTCGTCGGGGCTGCACCAGCCCCTGGTATGTTGAGTGTTGGGAAAATAGGTGGTGCAGTCCTCGAAACACTCCTTGGACGGGAGGCAGTCCCGTATGTGCTCGTCCTGCTGCAGGTAGGCCGGCAAATACGTGAAATTCAGTCGAAATTTCGTGATGTGCGTAGACTTCAGGGAAATTATTTCGTCAGGTACGGCAGCTCGTTCCAATTGTCCAAGGCATCAAGCGAGCGCACCCTTCCAAATGCTAAAATGGCGGAAAAGATTCTGACCGTGCTACGTCCTAAACCAAGGACTTGGCAAGGCTGGATTTGCATAAAGACCTAGAAAACCCAACAGAACGCGAAAAATGGCAAAAGCCATTCAAAAAACTACTTATCTGTACAGTGTAAGGATAAGTTGATAATGATGAACAACCTATAACAGAAACAAAGAAGTTTGGTAGTTATTCTTTTATTTTTATTATGTTTCTTTCCATTTATCTTACCTGTGGGACAAAATAATCTTTCATATATTATCAATCTTACATGTGTAAGCGCTATAATTTGTTATCCATCTTACGTATGGGAAATTTCAAATTGATTAACCAAATTTGAGTAAAATACAAGAAGAATTCAGGTACGATAAATATGCCGTAAGCCAGCTAATATTTGAATTTTTCGCGATAAAATACAGTAAAGGTTTGCGCTTCTGACAAGTTAGTAAACACAAAAGGCCATCACTATATATATATATATATATATATATATATATATATATATATATATATATATATATATATATATATATATATATGTGTGTGTGTGTGTGTGTGTGTGTGTGTGTGTGTATATATATATATATATATATATATATATATATATATATATATATATATATATATATATATGGCAAGTTACCCCAAAATACCATCACGAAACGGCGGATTAATTTTTGTCGTACCGACATGTACTATGAATTTTACAGAATTATTAGTTTGTTCCATTCCTACACAAGGAAAACCCGATATGGTAACACTTTACTGATCACGAATCAATAAACATGGTAACCTCAAAGTTTTACACAGAATTTTTCCCCTAATCTATTCGCGATCCCAAATGGGTAGGAGCAACTGCTAAGCAATTCCAGCCTTAACTCCCGCGAGCAAATGTTGTTTTTCAAGAACGTCAAAAACTTCGTAAAGTTTTTAAATTGTTTAGTAACCATAATTACAACAAAGTCCATAATTATTGTTTTGGTTACAAGTGGTTACAACCACCAAAATTCTGTAAGGCTTGGTGACATACTTGCTTATGGGTTTGCAAATACTGGTTACAAAAGGTAACATATGCTCTTTCACCAACTATCAAAAATTTCGGATAAGAGACCAACATTTCGCAAGTTTAAAATTAATTAAAATTTCTGGCTATCCTGGCCCTAGCCTAAAGTCAAAATGACGTGAAGGTCCTATTAGCTTGAAGAGTCTATACATTTGTGTATGAAACCACGAGCTACTTATCTGGTAGAAGTTTGTCCCCTCGAAGTCGTTGACTGACTCCGAACGAAGAAATTTACAGGTTATATATATATATATATATATATATATATATATATATATCCGCCAACTAGCGCTACCAATCGCATTATTTTCCTCAGACGAAAAAACGTAATTCCAAGAAATTGATGGTATTGCAATTGTTCCTGGGAGGGGTCGCGATATTCACGATCAATGGTGGTTGATGTTACCAAATAAGGTAAACCGACGCAGCGGACACCTATTTCCCTTAGGGGGTCTACATAATTGAAAAGTCAACCACTAATAATATTGCGATTCGCAATCCCACTTCCGGCCTGTTGACCAAGTTTCCGGAACTGGCGTAACCAGACGTCATGCGCGGACATTAGGTGGCGACCAGATCCCAGCGCCCGCTGCCGATGATGCTGCCACCGGGTGAAGAAACGCCGAAACATCCTCCGGGACTGTTGTCCGTCCTGGCTGGACGCTGCTGCACGTGAAGATATAGCACGTACAAAACATACGTTTTCCTGGAACCCCAGGTTTCCAAATGTCTTTTTAAGGTAACGTAAGCCTGACGAGAACATCACAGGTTAGTTCTTTAATAGTTTTAAGTCATTTTTATAGGTCTTTAACACCAAACAAGCGTGTTTAAAAGTTCGTGCGTGATGGACTTCTCGTTGAAACAAAATGGCAGGTAACCACAACTGCAAGTATTCGAATGGGTGTCTGGCGACGACGTACGGCCCTATGATTTAACAGGTCATTATTATTTGTACTTAGTTGTAATTAATAATTCTTCCAGGGCGTGAGGCGACGTGGTCCCGTCCGTCACAAGATGTTACGGCCACTCGGACAACACCCATACATTTTTCTTTTTTAAGAGCAAGAAAACGACTGCCTTCCCGAGGGGGTTCAGGGTGCGTCTTATAAAGAGTGTAGGGAAAAAATAGCCGAAAATACAAGTGCTTGCGACTAAAGTAGGCCGCCGATTGGTGTGAACGAAGACTTCCGAAAACACACAAATAACTAGCCAATGAGAGAGTGTGTCACGTGACGTAGTTAGCCAATGAAAATCATTGGTGGTGGTGGAGCGAATGTTTCTAATTGGTCGAAGGAAGGGGAGTAATTGGTGGAGGCCTGCTGGCTGATTGGTCCGAACGAAGGTTTCCGAAAACACGATAAATTAGCCAATGAGAATCATTGGTGGAGTGATTAATTAGCCAATGGGAATCATTGGTTGTGGTGTGTAATTAGCCAATGAGAATCATTTGTGCTGGTGGAGGGGGTCGAGCTAACGCGATTAATTGGGCAAATATATTGGGCGTGGAGGCTCTGCCGACTAAACAGCCAATAAGTGGTGGGGTCAGTCGTTTGCTGAACGTTGTGCTGTGGGGGACCTTTGGAAATGTAAGTTTTGTTATAAATTCTTTAATAAAATTTCAATATAAAATGTTAATAAATTTTAAATAGCTTTAATAATAAATTTATAAATAATTTTTTATTGTTTTTTTAAGGTATTTTGGATTTTTTTTTATTTTCAAGATTATATTTCACTGGGGTCAATGTTAAAGGTCAAGGTAACCAAGATCCAACATAACGGACTAGATGGTCGGCGGCGGACCAGAATAACAGAGCATGAATAGCTCCGCCGCTCCAATACCTAGGCCCAAACTCTTCTATTTTCCATACTAACCTAATTTTAAAATCTTTATAACTAACTGGTTGTGTTGAGTCTGTGCCGGGGGGGGGGGGGGGGGGGCTATATATATAAAGCGGGTGAGAGAGGGAAATATTAAATTTTGTCTCATCTCGTATTAAAAGGTATCTATTAGAAACATCACACTACTGGTAAAAGGTAAAAATTAATTTAGGTAAAATGTATGAATAAGTAAGTTATACTAATATTGTATTCCACTTTGAAGTGAGAAAATTAGTGATGGGGAAAAGGGGGTAGGAATATAGAGTTACAAATAAATTAGAAGTAAAATAATGTAATTTGGTTTTACTGCAGTTTTTCTTTAATTTGGTTTTACTGCAGTTTTTCTTTAAATGAATGTGGGTGCATAAATGTCAGAATGAGCTGTTGTGTAGTGTTCTTATGAAACTGGTATCAGAATTAGTGATAATGATTGATTCATCACTGCTTCTCATGCCTGTTGCGTTGCTGTTACCAGAGTTATGGAATATTGCTAATTTAATTGTAATTTATTACTGGATAAGACATCAGAAACGGAATAAACCATGGTGTGGCGTGGTTTCGAATCCATTACCTTACACCAAAATAAGTTTACGAAAGTAGCAATATTTATATTGTTTATATCATTGTGCAGTATTAACTTCGTGTAGATTTAGTTCTGGTGCCGACACTACTTGTTAACGTAAAACACTTCATCCTTGTCAGAGTTCGTAAGATAGAGTAGCTATATTGCATCCTGCTTTGTTCCAGGTAACTGTATGCACGCCTTAACACTATGCATGCGTATTTATTAAATAACGTGACATATTTTCCTAAACATAACTAAACAACTTCATGTTATGTTGGTATGATTGGACTGTGTCCATTGTCGACCATGAGGTTAAATGATTGGAAGTGGATACAGTCCAGTCATATCAACATAATAACGTGAACGCGCCGTTAATCATGCTATCTTAATAACATGAACTCTCCATTGCCATTAAACTTCAAAGATAAAATCAGCTTCGTCGGAGGCATCATCCCCTGTACGAAGAATTAAGTGAAAACTGTGTCGATATTCCAGCGACTGCTGCCGGCAGATTTAGTTAGTTTGCTTGAAAAATTTAATAAAACAGTGACAAATGTGTAAACATAAACAAGGAGTGTTATACGATCTGCACGGCCACCATAGTAACTCTTCTGCGGAAAAGGAATGTAAGGGGGGCAACAAGGGAAAAAAGGAACGACAAACGGGTGGTAAGGAAAAAAGGGGGAAACTAACCAAAACCCCCTAAAGGGAAGAACTTAAACCTAAGGAAGTCGCCGGGAAAGAGCGACTGGAAGGTAGAAGTAATGGTCTGGAGTTGATGATGAATGCAAGTGAAAAAGGCAGGAAAATTGGGAGGAATGGAAGAAGACTGGGACACTGGAACATTTTGGAAAGGGGTGTTTGTGGGGGGGGGGGGGGTTGTAGCAGTCGAAGAAATGGCAGTGACGTTTTAGAAAAGTGAGTGAAAGGTCTCTTGGATAGCGTGGAAATGTTACTTTCGTCTTGGCAACTGGAAACTAATAAATTATATTTTAGAGATGCCTTGGAATGAGATCGTAAAAACGCAATGAAGTTTTATGTGCTCGGCTGCCGAGCATACTGATATAAATATTTCTTATCCCATTTAATTAAGAAATGTTGTATTTTATTTTTGTTAACTGGTATGTTTTGTGCCATTCACGTTGATTTGTGGTCGTTGTTTATAGAGTTCTAAATTTATGTTCCCTGCGGATCGTAAACCATGTTTTTGTAATATTGCACATCGACATTCCAGTGGTTGCACTCCGGCCTGCACGGACGTTCTGCTGCTGTAAACTGGAGATAGCGAGTAAATTGTTAATTAAAGAGTTCTGCCTACCAGCTGGCAGCTGCGAAATTTAAATAGAAAATACCACGTTAAGGACATTTTGTCTCAGTGTGTTAATTTTAAGGATATGCGTTTAAAAAATGAAACATTCTTTGCGAATTTACAGCGGAGATGTTTTCATGACAGGTAAAAGCCTGATGCAAGGAATTTTTAAAATTTATGTTTTAAAAAATAGCACATACTGTCTATTTGGATTGAAAATATATGCTCGTAGGGATCTTCTAATATTCCGTGAGTAATGTGTTGTTTTTGAAACACCTACCTTAAAAATTAACGCACTGAGCCGAAATTTTCTTAACATGGGATTTCCTGTTAAACTTTCGCAACTGCCAGTCAGCAGTTAGTGCCTTTAATCGTTTGTTTTTCCAGAAGCTCTGGAAACACTGAAAACACTGAAATGTGGTAAGAGCTGTTAGAATGATTTAAGTTTCAGGAGCTTTAAAATATATGTGTATGTAATTGAGGATACTGTGGTTTAGAATTTTACAGTGATTCTGTTAAACATACCCAAGACGTCATTATTAAGACATAGCAAGTGACCTATGTTCTGGCTTATGGGCTAACCAAACAGCTTTGGGGGTGTGTAACTCAAGAATGGTAGGCGACACGATATCATTTCACTACCTCATTTAGTTTAATACAATTATTCATGTCATTCACAATACGTTAAATACATCTATTTAAGACAAGATACTTTACGTCAAAACCGGGAGAGTTCAGTATAGTAACTATTATTAAATTACCAAATTACTTTGTCTAGCCACGCCATTATCTAAAGGCTATGATCCCTACATGATCCGCTGGACTGATATCACCGTGTCTGTTGCTGAAGGCTACTTCACATCTCGGCTACGCCGGTTCACGGTAAGCACTGTGTCGCTCCATCTCGACGGACTGGCGGCTGGTGCAGGATGACCCCGCTTAGTGGCCTGACGGAGTTGAAGTATTTCCTCCGTTTCAAACTATGTTGCTGTTTTCCAAAACCTCTCGCTGTTCGCGGCCTCGCCCTCAATGCTGTCTTTTGTCGCTTCTGCGTGGGGTGTGTGTCTGGCAAGCGGGTAATATATTGCTTGCTCACACCGTAACACCTAGCAGTATGGTACAGTGAGTGGATAACAAACACACCGGAATCTCCTCCGCTCCATGCCCTGTTTATAGTCGAGCATCTGGTTCCGTGTTACGTCTTGAGGAAAAGCGCCATTTCGACTCTGATATGTGTATAACATATATCTATTTCATCTTTAGAAATTATATATTTTGTCATGGCTTCGCTGTATATAATTTGCTGCTATCATTACTATAAGACTGGTCACTGTTTTACATCTCTGTTTACATAGGCTTTGTGGTAAAGTTGGTTTCGCCTCTTGACAAACTCAGATTGCTTTTGTCTGCACACAAGTAGCAAGGCTGGGGTACAAATATTGTTCTTCAAGGTATAATTTGGGATAAGCTGTGTCCACGAGACCACGACAACACTTTTGGAAATGTTTTTGCAGTTTATGATATAATTATCTAGTCGTACAGTTCTAACGAAAACTACAGAAAGAGGAAAATTTTCTTCTTCGGTACAAAATTTTAATTTAGTTTGAAATATTAGGAAATGGTGGAATATATTATCGTTGCAAAATACGCATCTAGTGATTTTATTCTTAATGTATCGTGACAATGAGAAACACAGTGATACAGAATTGCACAGTGTGTTATGGTGTAAATTTGTGAAACAGTGCTGCAAAATTTTACTAATTCCAATAAGATAGAGGAGTTTCGGTGGCTGAGCGGTTATAGTGCTCGCCTCCCACCAAGGCGAACCAGGTTCACTCCCCTGCCGGGTCACTCCGGATTTTCGCAAGTGGTAATCGTGCCGAACGATGCCGCTGGTCGGTGGGTTTTCTCGGGGGATTTCCCGTATCTCCCACCCTTGCATTCCGACGCTGCTCCATTTTCACCTAATTTCACCTTCATCGGCTCTCAAGACCTCGTTGTTAAGAGCCGCCCAGATATCTCAACTCAACTCCAACAAGATACTCTTTCGCACGGTCGCTTCGCCTCGGTGCCTTTCCACTTATGCGTGGGCATGTCTAACACTGCCCTTGCCTGGCTATCACCGGTACCCAGAGAAGGTTGAGCGGAGCATTCACACGAGTCGCGATAACTCAAACCGGACATCGTCACCCTCGTCCTTGGAAGAATACACGACACTTGGAAGCCACTGGGCGAATTCTTTTGCCGTCGCCCCACCACCCTCGGGGCGTCAAGAACCCTCTGGGTCAAGTCACGTGGGCTACATAAGCCGTGACGTGCCTTCGTGCGGGCAGTATTGAGTGGCTATTAGTGGCGAGTGTGTGCGATCATCGGAACGATGAGCGACGATGCAGTAAGCGGGACTTGATGCAGGGTTGGCGGACATTTCGAACTACGTAAAGTATCGCAGTGGACGTTTTGACGGCATGTAACTAGTGCTGGACCGACCGAGGGGTTTTACATGTTAAGTGGATTAGGTTGTGTCTCGACCACTATTTACGATAACGCCCGTTGAAGAGATGAATCGTGCTAAAAGATAGCAAGCAAATATGAGGAAACTAATAAGACTTTGTTGTGTCTATAAACTTAATTCGCCTGCAGTGTATTATTAATTTAACAAAAATCTTCTTGTAGCAATGCGGCTCGGGCAAAGACATACTTTGTTTCAAAGCGATGTCGTGAAAAGTGGCAGAAACGCGTCTAAAAATCATTTAACATTTAAAACCCTCTCTTTCCTCGCATCCGTAGCTAGTATGACAGGGATAAGGACGTACATTACTCTTGAGATTGGCATAAAAATTGCGCACACTGATAGGAATGTGTTACTATTAGAGATAGGCAGTTGTATTTTGCAAATAATAGTTGGGTGTGCTTTATAACATTGAAAATAAATTGAGAAATTAAAATTAATTCTTTTCTTTTTATGAAGACCTCCATCCCTCTCGAACTTGGATACGCCCAAAGCAACGTGTAACAGTGCCAAGTTTAGTTATTCTACGCAGATTCAAGCTAGCATTTGTCTTCGATATTAAGTATGAACATTCTATGCAAGCAGGGAGTGATGGATAGTCTCGAGAAAAATAGGTGACACAGATTAGGCTGTTCACATTGAAACGAGCACTTTTGAAATCCCTGCTTAAGATATACTTTTATGTACGTTGTGTGTTCTTCCGCCTTATGTAAAATTATTACTGCCATGGGTCTCATCACTTCATCCATGCGTCGACCAAGTAAAACTTTGAATTTATTAAAATAGTAAATATTTCGCTAATCGACTCTTTTTTAAAATTCGATTCACTAAAAAAAAGTACAAAGCGAAATAAATAATTTAAGTCGTTACAAATGGTTACCTAACACTTTTTATTCGATGTTAAGATATTGAACTATTTTCCATCCATCGTTACCAACTTTACCGGGCGTATGTCACCAAGTACACCCGTTATGCAGGCAGGGTTTTTTTTTTCAAAAGTGCTCACTTTATTGTGAATAGCCTTTAACACAGTTTATTGTGAACTTTATTTTTTCGTCCAGGATTTCAAAATATAGCAATGTATAAATTTTAGCAATTTTTAGCACAATAGGAAAATTTTCGGTATATCGGAATGATTGATTTTAGATATTATTTTAATAGTAATTATTTTTACATATGTATATTTTCGGTCGATATCGGGAAGAAAAAAATAGAATTGATGCCATGGAAACGGAGTGAAGTGGTGTATTAAATTTAGTAACTCGGATTAACTTTACACTTTTACAGAATGTTTCAAAGTGCTTCGACGTTACCGTGTAAGGCGATATATAATTAAAAGTTATAAAATACTTGCACTACTCTAACAGCACTGATAGTAAAACAGTACGATATGCTTGGAACGACGCCTTGGTGACTTAGACATCGATTGGGTCTGTATATGAAGGGCGTGGAATGGCTTAAAATGCTTCCCGAGTCCTCTGTTTCGGTTCGTCGACATTTTCCATGCGATGTTGTGTGGCCTTGGCTTTGGCGTACTCCTGCAGAGAATTTCACTTGTGGTCATGCCGATACTCGGGACTAGCTACAGAAGTGTCTGTGAAGGTCACCGAATACAACTCTTACGTGAACTTGAGATTATTTCAAACTGCTTGTGTGTGATGTGAAGGTGCTCGCACCATCTTGCTGAAAGTTCATTTCGTTGTGTTTTTTTTTATGGCATTTCAGTTGGGGTGTGAGTGTTTCCAGCATTGGGAAATAACATTGCAGGTTTATTGATCAATAAAAATAGGCTGTGTGAAGTGTTATACGGATACAGTTGTCCAAGTGATCAAATGTGTGCGATGCTCGCGAGCTTTCTTTCCACGCACTCTCTAAGAAATTATTTGTAAATTTACCATATTAGTGTATATGTACACTGACAAAGCGCGAATGGTAAAATATTTTCCTATGCATCTATGGTAATGTTCCTACAGTTGCTCAGGAAAGAGTCGAATTCATAGGGTAGTTCCCAACATTGTATAGTAGCGATGCTAAACATTCTCATATGTTCAGCCTGATAAGTGGTACTATTTCCTTACACTGTATAGGTTTAAAACTTCCATTACAGCTTAGGAAGTGTACCAGAAATTTATATATATACACATACATATAAACATACACACACCGCGGCTATTGTCATACCGTCATTGGTTGCTGGTGTTGTTTCCTCATTCGACCGAGCCACTCAGGATTCTGTAACTCCGACACTACCTTCATGATTCGTGCGAAAACAGTTAACACCGACCAGAACATGCTTCAGCCAATCAAACATCTGGACGACTCCGCAGTGCGTTGAACTGTTATCTTGTCTCGAAATCTTTTCGCGAAACATCACTGCCGCTATCTATAGTTGGTTCTTCTTTTTACATAGTTTCCAAAAAAAAAAAGTTCCGCGATATAAAGCCAGCGTTGACAAATAATTTTTACCATACTGGTAAGTGATTGTCTTATTTTTATTAGTTCTCGGCGTATTTAAGTACTCAGACTTTCCGAAGATTATGTCCTTAAAGTTGTATTAGTGGTGGGATTATTATACGAATACGACACGCATACGTGCTAGCGATGGGGTAAATAGGTATCGAAGCTGGTTCAAATTCTTTTACCGGTGGTAAATTTTTTTCAAGCTCTTGCACTTGTAAGAATTTGCAGACACAAGCATTTTGTATTATACGTTTCGAAAAATAACCCTGTTGTATAAAATAAGTAAATATTTGTTTCAGTGCACAGAAGATAACCGCTAAGTGAAGCGACCGTCCTTAACATAATTTGTTTTTCTTGTGGTCGATGCAGCCGTTAAAGAAACATACGCTCCACGGATGTTGTAAATTCCCCCGTGTCGTTGCTATCAAACACTACATAGGCCCGCGGTTTGTTTGCATTTCGTTTATTATGCATGCGTGTAGAGGCTAAGAAGAGGCTGAACACATCGCCGCTCAACGTCAGGGTAGTAGACTGCTGTTTGTGGTCCGATGTAACTGTAAAAGCTAGTTTTTAAATAAGCGTTATGAGCAAGTTGGTGGTATATTTAGCAATATGAGATGACGGCAAAATTATGTGACTGAGTATAATTTAGCAACCGCCTCTTGTGGTTACACGTAAGAATGCATAACCCAGCTGTCCGTGGTAGATCGTTTTAGTATAGGCTGTTGACGGCAAAGTGAGCACTTTTTAAGGCCCTTATAAATTTTTTCTTTCAACAAAATTCCCTCTTCCTGATGCTTTTTAGTACAAACACTGCAATGTGACCAATAAACACACTGTATACATGTCATCACCATCAAAATTTAATGTCTGATGCTGCAATAACATATATTTATTAGCGATTAATGCCTGTTGGGATGGCCGCAAAAAGTGCTCACTTAATCGTGAACAGCCTATACCAAGGAGTTCTGTTCAGAGTTAGTTCTTTTTCATGAATTACCTATTCTAGTTCCACCTGCATTCAATGTTCTGGAATTATTTTTTATGCGGCAGCTTAATTTGATTTGTTTCGCGGTTGCATGTGAATATTTACAAATTTAAATGACATATACAGTTGCAGACAATAGTATATTCTCACAGAATAATTAAAATCACGACGTACATGTTAGGACATGCAACATACAACATTTAACGGAATAATTCACTGATTAATAGGTTTGCGTCTTTTTACACTATATTACTGCTTCGTGTAATTCTCGTATCGAAAGTACACGAGGAAATAGTAATCAACAATGTTCGATGGAGTTGTTTTACGACGCGGCATAAGTATACGCGCAGTGCGCATTCTACTTCAAGTGTGCGATAGTATTTGCTTGCATGTTGCGTAGTTCGCATGCATGCGTGTTGCATGGTAAAAAGAAATAATGCAGGTACTGGCGAGTATAATGTGACGTACAGGAAAGGAGGCGACACTCGCTCCAAGACAAATTATCGTCGATCTACATAGTCAGCAAAAATCTTAAAAGGGACTTGCTACTACGCTGATGTGTGCTTGTAATTCAGCATTGGTAGGAATTGAAGACAGATGATAGACGCGGTTTAAGTTTCCTATTTTGTGTGTCATCTTGTAGCCTATGTATATCACCGAGTCAATTTCACCATACGTTGACTTCGTATTTTCGGCCTTAAAAGTGTTGGATACCAAAAAATTACGTAATTATTTTACGTTTGTACCAAACATTTATCAACTTGTGCACCTTGTGTGTAATGCCATTATTTTAGAATAAAAAAGTTTTACGCTTCATGTTTTTTAAACAATTTGATGCCAAATCCAAAGTTGTTTTGTTGCAGCCTTTATAACAAATACTAAGTAATAAAAAAAATTACAATGTAAATTAACGCCATGGACTACTACTGCATGACACATATGAAACCGCCAAATAGCAGAATATATGTGTGTGTATGTATATATAACGTGTGTGTGAAAAGTTAAATATAATAACATTTCGGCTTATTTTAACATTAAAAATGAATTAACTGTCATTTGTTGATTTTATATATGTCAAGCGCTGCCCACGTCATTCATTTACATCGTAATTTTTTTCGTTAGTGCATCTCAGTTAGTTTTTTTGTATTTGACATCAAATTATTCATACAAAATATATGAAGTGTAATTTTTATTATTTTATCAAAATGTCATCTCATACAATGCGTACAAGTTGAAAAATGTTTGGTGCGGGTGTAAAATAATTAATTTTTTGGTATCCAACACCCTTTGAGACTAAGTTCATCTATGAATGCCAGCTAATATTGTTCTCTACCGCCCCGTGCTTACGCTTTCAGCCATGTGTGTGCATGGTGTTGCTTGCACTTCGTCTATTTCAGAAGAAAACGCGTTACAGTGTCGCAGTCGTTAGGCGATGCCTCCGTTTTGTTGATATTGGGCAGGCAGGTTTTCTCAGTTCGCAACCGTAGCTTGCAAGAGCGACGTTTTACTATAGGTCGTTCACGGTAAAATTTTTATTTTAAGCCGGTTTTTATATTTGTAATTTTTTTTAAATATTAGCATCGTCGAGTGACTAATAAATACGGTGTATACTTTCACCACTCCCAAAAGTTAATGCCTGAGGCTGCAACAAAACCTATTTCTTAGTGGTTAATGTCTGTTGGGATGACCTTGAAAAGTGCTCACTTTATCGTGAACAGCCTATATACGTGTATTGCAGCTGGAATCCGCCTCGTTAGAGATCAGCCACGTAATGGTTTGGCCAGCGGCCAAAACCTTTCATTTTACGCAAAAGTAGGTGAAGTGTACTGAGGGGGTGTGGCAGTTGGAAAACATGTCGGCAGCAGTAAACCGCCGTGCAGCATTGTTGGTCGAGAGTCGTGGACGCTGGAAATAGCGCGGTTCCACGATAAAATGACGGCGTGTGTCCATAAATGTTGTTTCGTTAATGTTTATTTTTCATTGCAATTCTTGAAGTTTAAGAACATAGTGTACGCCAAATAGTATTCGGTTTTCATGATTCCAATATTGTTATTCGTATGACGCAAGTCTCAACTTCCTTTCTTTCTGCTGAGTAAGGCAGCCGTCCCTCTACTTGTCGTTATTTTTCGCACTACCTCGCGCAGTAAGTGCGCCATTGCCGCTAAGCACAAGGTTCTGAACTGTTCCAGTTACACTGCATATACCCATGGGACTTTTCAGCGGTGACCCCATTAATTTATTGATTGAAATTTTGTAGGAAGGTTCAATGCAGGGCCGCGTAGTTTTGTTTGGATCTGACGTGAATATTTTGAGATACGGCGCTTTGAAAAATCAGTTTTTAGTCATTTTGGAGTACTCTTAAAATTGTGTTTCTAATATGAGTTAAGTCTTTAATGCACCCAACAGCCCTCGTCTGAAATGTATTTGCTTTTCGTATATCGGCACATTGGTCGCACGTTTGATAAAGACTGTTCACGATAAAGTGAGCACTTTTGAAATCAACCTTGGAAAAAAGTCACTGCTTATGCGTGTATATACTTCAATGGGCGAACAGAGTGACTTGCGCCCGGTAAAGTTGGTAACGATATATATATATATATATATATATATATATATATATATATATATATATATATATATATATATATATATATATATATATATATATATATAATCGTCGAATAAAAAGTGTTAAATAACCATTTGTGATAATTCCAGTTATTTGTTTCGCTTTCTGTTTTTTTAATGTATCAGTGTAAAATTTTGCTGATTTATAAAATGTTTACTTTTCTAATAATTTCGCAGTTTCTCTTGACCGACGTTTCATTTTACCGTGAACAGCCTATAGTTACGTGGGATAACGAGTACTTATAACACTCAGCAACGCAGTTGAAGTGCCAGGCAGGCGTGAGCCTTGAAACCATATCACACGATATAATCCATTTACTGTTACTTCAGCCTTTTCTGAAGCCCTGATAAAGTTCTAATTCCAGGTTATTCCTCCGCCTCGTGCAAACTAAGCTTAACAAGTCTGGAGAATTACACCAGAGGGGCAACGCACCGCATTCGTGCGCACTAAGTGTAACAGTATATGGATAAGGACTATTTATCTCTAGGCACTACCAAATACCTATTTTTTTCCTGATTTTTAATTCAGATCATTTATAAATGAAGCATTATAATTTATAGATAAAATATGAATAACATTTCAATTTAACAGAAAAAAAAAAGTAACTCTTGCGAACACAAGTATAAAACTATTGTGATACAGGATGTATTGAGGAAATAACTAAACACGTCATACATGGGGAGATTTTTCAAAGGTTTGATTCAAAAAGGCCGAAGAAACCGTGAATGGACTATACGAGATTTCGTAAAAACTTGTGCACGGTCTGCCATAGCAGTCATTATACCGGCCTGTACGGTACACGTCGTGGCATTTTTCGCCTGGCGCTACCAGATTTCATCACAGGTTTGGTAATTGGATCTGTCCTATTTTACGTGGCAGGTTCCATACCGGCTCTCGTACTTGACCAATCACATTGCAGTTTCAGAGCGTAGGGCGCTCCCCGTGGCTACCACATGAAACGAGTTGATGAAGAAACCGAAAAGGAAGCCTCCATTGTGATTTTACATCCGTAAGGTTGAAACTCTTTCAAATAGATTTAAAATACGACGACGACGAATAATATCGGTTATGACAACTTTCAGGTACTGCTTAAAACCGTTCTAAATACTTAAAACATTACCTACTGCATGAAAAAATTAATTTAATTCTTATCATATAAACTATCGAAATCATGAGTGAAATGGTAGTAAAGTGGTAAAGTAGTGGGGTTCACAATGAACATGCAATTTTTGGACGCGAGTTCGAAACCCCTCCGGACCGAAAGTTTTTTTTATCATTAAATTTTACATGCGCATAATATCCCGGTACGTAAAGAAAAAACTATATTTTGCAACCGGTCAGTAATTTTCGTCAATATTAAAAATAACACACCCGTACTCTTTGCGAGTTCGTGACATTTTCAAGAAAATGAATGAAACTATACTAGTAAGCAATCAATTTATGTAAAAGGCGAACAGTAATATAGCAGTACTAAGATGTTCTAGCTAGTATTTTATAGGCCTACGCAAGTTACTAACTGGTAGCAGTTCGACGAATGGGGTTCATATTACACTGCGCACTCACCGAGGGTGCCAAATGTTGGTACGCGAACTGCTGTCTTCTAATATGAATCTTCCATGGCCGGCTCATATAGCGGCTCATGCACCAGGGTTTATAGAACCTTGTACAAGAACCAAGTACGGCAGCGGGTATCGTGTGATATCCGCTTTAAGGACTAGGTTGCGACGATCCGACGAATGTTCACGACCTGCTCATTGCATCTGCAGTCTGTGCGCAAGCGAGGTTCGACGAGAAGAATAACAATTATATGATTCGTATATCCTCTGTTTAATTTGTGTTCATGTTCGTGCATTTGTCCGTAAAACTTGTTAACGGACGAAATACGCAGTCAGTAATATTATGTGCCGGTCTGACAGAACAAGGACTTATCCGTGCCAACATTTAGTGGTCGCTTGTGCTAGTTACCCACACTTCTTCTCTTTCATCTCTCACTGTATTTTCCTTTATTTTTAAACCCGACCTCGCTCGGGTGCGATTTAAAAAATATGGCGTTGTTTAAGTTTGCAGCAAGTATATACACTAAATGCTTAAGGTAACTTACTTAGGATTAATATTGTGTTCTAAAGACGAAAATGGTACCTGTGGGTCATCCTGAAAAAACAAAGATATGCTGTCGCGGACTTTTTTTTGTAGACATTTTTGAGATCTACAATTCTGTAGTACATTGATTTGGTGTACCTCTTATGGTTTAGTCAGGGTAATTAGCCATGTAAGCGTCCGAAAAGTGGCTTTTTCCGACTTCATAGAAAACGTCGTAATTTCTCTACTATCCTTAAATTAAATATTGATGTATTATATACCTAAACCTTCTCCAAAAAATGTTCTAAATGATGGTGAAAACCTCATCAAAATATATCTGTAGTGTTGGAAGCCTTCACCGAATACACAGACACACGCGGCGGGGCGACTCTTTATACTATATATAGATTTATTTTATACTATGTATATATTTGTTTTATACTATGTATATATTTGTTTTATACTATGTATAGATACTCCATCGACGTTTGGTACCGTGTCAGTCTGGATCACCGTAGCCTTCATGCGTATTTTATATAGAGAGTTTATTCGCGGTTCATTTTCTTTTTTTTTTCAATCATTCTTCCCCCTGCCGTTTGTGAATCCGTCCGCAATGTTTACAAATTGATGCTTAAGTGGTACAAACTATTGACATTAGCGCTTCTGCCAAGTTACGATGTGAAATTTTTAATAAACGTACGTTACTGGCACATAATTTCCTACCGTGACATGTATAACACAAAATCAAACGAATGAGCGGTGACCCAGTTAATTTTTTTTTATTTGGGAGACATTGCAGTAGAAGGAAACTGGCTTCCAGTGCAGCACAGCACTCGGCTGTCCAACGTGCAGAATTCGGTAAAATTATTATACACACTACAGACATTGTCAGCAAAGTACAGTTTATGTTGCACATGAAAGAAGAATACATTGTTTTATAATACTGTAAAATATTTTGCTTGAATTCACCTATTTTAATATTTGAAAATGTTAATAGTATTCAATTTTTAATCAAAATCTAAACGTATTTCCATTCCGGTTGCTTCAGCAGCACATTTTGCCAGAGAATATTCTTAAAATGGGACAGTCATAATAGTTACAGCTATGTAAGAATTGTGATAGTAGTATTAAAAATAACTTCAGTAATTAATTTTATGTACACTCGTTTCTGTGATAAAATCGTCTTTTCTGACAAATTGTTTGTACTGAGTTTTAATGGTAATAGACAGTTGGATAGAATATATGCAAATAATAAGTATGAATTGACTGTAGCAAGTATAAAGCCAGTGACAAGTTTGTACCAGATAGGCGTTTTTGGTTTTATAGCATTATAAATAGATAAAAACTTAAATTTAGTTATTCTATTTTTTATTGAGACATCCATCCTTTACGAACTTGGAATGCCCTTGGCGATTTGTAATAGTACAAAAATTTCACTTTCTTCATCATGATTGCTTTTTAATAGCTGCATTGAGATTATAAGCACATTCAGCAAAGTGAAGCCTCCTGCAATGGCATTCCCGTTGTTCTCACGTGTTTCTATTCTTCACACTGCTCGTGCATAATACCTATGCAATTTGTATGCATTGTTAAAGTGGTCAATGAAAATATAAATTTGGAGCATTTTACGAGTATAACATTGCTCACACACTTCGCACAATGTTGCTTGTGTATACAGGCTGCTCGGAAATCCCCCCTACAAACTCATAGTTTTTGCAGAGGGGACTGAGTAGACTACCTTTTGAATACGAACCCATGTCCGGAATCGTACCGTTTCCGTGCTACAACAATTTCAAATCAGGTGTATCACTCGTCCACTTCCACTGAGGGAAAGAGCAATGTCTCGGATGTGCCTGTGGTGGTATGCAACCGGATGTGCAGTACATTACTTCCGACAATCGTTTGATGGCACGCGACGTCTGAACTTCCTCGAGCCCCATTGCAAGCGCAATTGTTCGCGTACTCACTGTTCAACGTGGTGCAGTACAATCTCTCTCTTAATTCGGGAGTGCGACGTCTCTTTGGAGCACCACAGTCGTTCCTGTTGGCGGTGAAGGTACTTTTTTCTCGCAGCCGTTTGCGTAACTGTGGCAAAAGAGGTATGCGATGGTGTCGCACGTTGTGGATAACGCTTATGATACTGCCGATGAGCTGCTCTTCCATTATCTTAAGCTGTGCCGTACACAAAGTTCATGTCTGTGTATTCCGCAAACGTGCATTCAACCTCATTGAGCGGGTGAATTCTCTAAGACATCTCCAGCATACGTAGGCGAACCACTACCTTTCGTCTGACCGCATGATTCTGGGGATCTCTAGCTGGGCCACGTTGATCAGCGTCTGGTACTCTGTAATTTTGTCGATCCTTTTTTACGGTCTTGTCAACCTGTCTGCGCGAATGGCTTCAGATCCCTGTGGCATTCAGCCATTAAGGTTTATATCCACCTACAATTCGTTCTCTAAGAATTCCTTCAGATTTAAATTTCGAGTCTTGAACCTCATTCGAGTTGAAATTCCTCTATTGCCATTTCCGAAGAGTATTTACTCACATAAATTGGCAGATCCTTCTTTGGTGCGTCAGATACTCCAGGTTAACTATCAACATCGGATGACCATTTTTTAGTTGAAATTCATCTGTAATTTGTAAAGTTCTTAACATAAGGAGTGGCGTTATGGCAACACTTCGGACTCGGGAGGATCTAGTTTCGATTTCCGGACCAGCCATTCTACAGGCCACGGTCGATTCACTCCCCAGTTCTGGTTTTCGGAGAAAATTGTCCTTTTCTTTAATTACCTAGCAGCCAGCGTACGTTAAACTACGAATAAAAATAAATTGAAATTTTAATATTACTAGTTTTACAAAGAATTTATTACATATTATTTACCTTGCGAGCAACTTCCTGCATTTTGTCTTAATTTCTCTGGGTAAGTATGGCTGACAGCTTGTTCCGTAACATAAGAGAGTTTGGGCTGCTTTATACGCCGAGTCCCGAAGAGACGGCTATTCGTACAGCTGTGATAAAGTGGCGCTTGTGTGTAAAAGAATACCCGGAGTAAGGGGTTGGCCACTCCACCGTTCTGTGGTCGAGGGCTCTTTTAGTTCCCATTCACCTCCTTTCATCCCCCCTTTTTGGTGTGTGTGTGGGTGTGTTCTTTTTACTTGCCTAACAACCCTATATGTGTAGCGAATTCAGAAATTTGTACAAAGGTATGAATTCCCTCCCCCCACTTTTTTTTTTTTTTTTTTTTTTTTTTTTTTTAGTAATTCTAAAATTTGTTTTATCTTGCATAAAGACCTTTCTGGCTAAGAATTAAAAAATCTGGAGATAAATGTAAAAACACGCACGAACCCGGTTGTTCCTGTTACATTCTTTTTTATATACAAATGCAAACCCCATTTGTTTACTGATGAAATGAAGCACGTCGAACGTCGTGGGGTGGTGAAAGGGCTCGTAGCAAATAACTTTAATCAAAGTGACCTTTGCCGGAAGCTCTTCGCACAGCCAATAGTTATTTATGAACACGTGTTTACTGTGTACTTTACCGTTCTCTCGTCCTATCGCCTAACCAATTTTAGTGGAACGTTATTTCACCCCCCCCCCCTCCACACACCCCTTGTTTCGTCGACAGCCTGTACAGGTCAAACTAAGTATCTACTGCAGGAAAAACGGCGTAAAGTTCCTTGCGGTTGACCTCCTCTATCACGCCTCTTGGAAACAGGAGACAGGATTGGTTGTAAAATTACTTTAAAGGCGAAACGAATTCGGATGGAAAGGAAAGTTACATAGGCAGAGTAGACTAATATAGACAGGTAGTAACACTGATATAGCTCAGATGTGTTAATATTATGCAGCGGGGCTGCCAACTTTTGCTCCCATCTCCCCTGCCTCCACCGGTTTAATATATATGTGCAGTGGCCGGGCATCGTACCTTCAGTTATATTTCCCTAGTTCAGGCATATTTCCCTAGTGACTTAAGTACAATTGATAATATGATCAAGTTTGGTGATGTGAACAAGGGTTGTATAATTTTGTATTTCATAATGCGATACCGATACCGTTGGTAAGTTTACGATTGTCGATAGTACAGCTACATGACAACATAGGTGGCTAGATGTTTTCAGTAATATCGCAAGTCAAAAGAAACCGATATTTTCAACGGTACTATGATTTAAATTATACTGATAATTATCTCAATATTACTCATAATATGTATTTCGAAGTGATTGAGGATTTCGATGTGGTTGGGGATTTCGATGTGGCTGGGGATTTCGATGTGGTTGATGGTTTCCGTGCGATTGATGGTTTCCATGCGATCGGTGGTTTCGATTCAATCTATGTACAGAAAATATCGAGTAATTGTTTGAATAAATATCTACATTAAAATTTGTGATATCGAACAGTTCTACTGGGACGTCGGCCGTGGACTTCGGAGACCGTGGGCTTCTGAAACAGAAATTGTTCACTGTCAAAAACCAATGGCAAAGTCATAAATTTCTCGGGAGGAGGATTGTTATACTGACTGAAGGGTGGTGCTGATGTGCTTATCTTAACCTCCCTCCACATTTTACTCTTTGATTATATAGTATTATATTTATTAATAAGCTGGTAAATGTGTGATGGCAGTGCCATAAACAATATAATACATTTTATTATATTGTGAATTATTATCCTTATCCTATATAATAAGTAGACGATGTCTGTCTGTCTGTCCGTATTTAATACCTCCAACTCAAAAGAAGTTCTTCAAATTTTGCAGAGCGAATCCTCAGGGTCAAATACAGGCCAAGTTCGAATTTCAGCAAGATCAGATTACGCAATCATTACCTTTTACCCTAAACACTCATTTTTTATTCAGTCGTTGTGTGATAACCAAATTTTTTAACATTGTAACAGTTCTAGGCACGTGACAATACTGAAAACACATGTCACGGGCTGAGCCCATAGTGTTTAATACAAAATGTCAGTAATATTAAAACAGACGTAAGTAGTATGCGCTAGGGACTTCTGGCGCCTTCTTGGAATTTTTTTACTCGTTTTCTCTGAAAATTTCCCTTTTCCCCTCAAAATCACCCATTTTCCCCTTAAAACGCACAAAATTTCCCCTGTTTCACTAAAACTTTCTAGTTTTCCCCTCAAAAATAGCCATGTGCCAGAATTACAAATCGAACACCCGAAAAAAATAAAAAATAAAAAAAAATCCAATTTTCGACCTATTTTTAATGTTTATGGGGCTTCCATAATACTTCTAGGCTATCATTCCATGTAGTCTCTCTCTCTCTCTCTCTCTCCATCCCTCCCCCCCCCCCCTTCCCCCATCACTTTCTTTCCTTTTTCTCTTGTCGCTCTCGCATCTCGCATTCCATGTCTTTCTCTTATTCCTTTCTTTCTTGTCTTTCTCTTTTTCCTTACTCTCGTGTGTCTCATTCAAACTCTCTCTTGTTTTCCTTTCTCTCTTGTCGCCTTCTTCGCCCACCATCTACGTAGTTGATGTAATTTTCCATATACAAGTAGGTATATAAAAATATTGTAAAGTACATTCGAGGCAGGACTTTATATGAAATATTCGAATTTTAATACTACATTTTTAAAAATTGATTCAATAGATATTTTAATATTGGTTTTCATTCAGTTTGCATGCACTGACAGGTGTGTGTGTCTCGCGCTGTTATTACAGTGTGTGCAGCAGGCGACAGCATTATGCAACTGAGGGGAAAGGAAGGGGGGCAATGATCGTGATCCTAAGTCAGCTGCTGTGCAGTCTTGTCAAAACAATCATAAATCTATGAGTGGGTGCATTTATAAATAATTATAATTATTTTGTTTAAATATATTTTATCTAATGTTTTAAAAATGTCATCTTAAAAAAAAAAAAAAAAAAATACAGTAAAATTTATCGAAAACGTATTTGTAATGTAAATCTGTTTAAAAATTTAAATTATGTAAATTTCACGCTTTGCCATGAAAGCTGGTAACATAAAAAAAAAAATTATCATGAAGGGATAGGGATTCGAACCCACGACCATGGACAGAAGTGCTTAAATGTTATTTTAAAAGCTTTTCGTTACTTTCTGAATCATAAGTGTCTATGCTCACATTAATTGTTTTTATATATTCGTTTTAAATAATTATACAGCCGACCACATTTATTCGCAAGTTGGGTTGTAAGCATGCCAATATGTACATGCATATGCGATTATAATTTGCGAACGGTTAGTAAGCAGGCAGGCTCGTGAAAATTCAGTTTTGCAAGTATCATTTATAGCTCCAGGAATATATGTTAAAACACTTTATAACCATAGTGATTATCCTATATATTTGCTCCATAGTGATGTTTTTAACGAAAACAGTTTATGACAGACTGGTTAAGATACAGGATTAAAATAATAAATGAAATATTTAATTTTAAATGTTTTAAAATTTGTTAAAATATGTTACTACAAAAAAAATCAAAAATTGAACCCAGCTAATTATATATCTGTTCATCATGATTTTGCCCCCTGCATTTGTTGCTGGTAACCATGTTACTTTCCATTGGCATAGGGGTATGTCAAGTAAAAAATATATTTATCATCCGATTTTAAAATTTATTTAATTTTATTGTTGTAAATTATACTATCTGTTACTAACCGGAGGGCTATCAAACGAATCATTTTACTCGAGTTTCTCTCTGAAAACTAATAACCGGCCGTCATTTTGCGAAAACACTGATCTTCTTTGCTTGAGTCAGACTTGCCAACTATTCCAGCACTTAATTTTAGTGATGAACTCACATACTATTTCCAATACGAACAACACTGTTTACAACATAAACATCACCCCTCCCCGGACCAAAACGAACACCTTGTTTTGTGCGAATTGAGGTTACTCGAACGACTCCATCTGGTCCTGGGTTAACTTCAGTAACCCGTCCCAACTTCCACTTGGTAGGACTTAACTGGTCGTCCTTAACCAGCACGATGGGGCCCACAGTGATGGACGATTGTTGATCTGTCCACTTGGACCTCTGCTGCAGAATATGCAGATTGTCTTGACTCCAGCATTTCCAGTAATTTTGGTGTATTTGTTGGATTAGATGCCAACAATTTAAGCGTGAAAGAGAGGTGTTAGTCAAGTCAGGTTCTGGAATTGCTGTCAAAGGTCCCAATACCAAGAAATGTGAAGGAGTCTCAGCTGTACGGTCATTAGGATCGTCACTAACAGAACAGAAGGGGCGAGAATTCAAAATTGTCTTAACCTGAACAAACCAAATATTCAGTTCTTTGTAGGTCAAAATTTGGCTTCCAACAGCATATGATAAGTGCTTTATAACTGATTTCACTACTGCCTCCCATAATTCTCCGAAATGCGGTGCTGCTGGAAGGTTCAGGTGCCACTGGATACCTTCAGGTGCTAAGTTTGTCAACATTTGTTGGTGATAGCATTACAAAACTGTACAGCTCTACCTCTCCGATGGCCTGTCATTCTCTTGAGTGCTGCCAGGAAATGCCCTGTGGACAGTCCTGTTACAAGTTTCAGGTGCAGTGTCCTTGTACTCATGTACACAAAAAAGCAGAGGTATGCCTTGTAAGATTTTGCACCTCTCCTCTCCCCATGGTGACCATAAATGGTCCAGCATAATCAACCCCAACATGCAGGAAGGCTTGAGCTTGTTGCACTCTGCAGCTAGGTAAGTCACCCATTGGAGGAGCACATGGTTGTAGCAAATGGCGGAAGCATTGATTGCACTGTTCCACCCTGTGTCTAATGGTGCGATGAACACTGAGTATCCAATAATTCTGTCGGAGCAATGAATATACTGACAGAGGGACTGCATGAAGATATTTTATGTGCATAATCGATGAGCAATAAACTGAAATGATGCTTGGTAGAAAGTAACAATGGATGCTTTTGTTGGTAACTCTCTGAAGAATGCTGTAGGCGGCCTCCCACTCGCAAAAGTCCTCCTCCATTCACAGGTGGATTTAGGCCTCACAGCTGGTTGGTGTGTTGTTTCCTTGTGTACAAATTCTCAATTTCCCTGCTGAAGTTGGTTACCTGCACAATTTTGACCAAACCAAGAAGAGCATGCTGTAGCTCGACAGTGGTGAGCGGCCCTCAGCTGGGATGACTTGAACACAGTTGTTCACAAATCTAAAACAATATGCGATAACTCCATTGTAACCGAGTTAGAAGAGAGTATTTAGTCAAAAGAAAAGGAATCCATTTTTGTTATTGTAACTGCAAAAATCTGTCTCTTCGATTCCACTGCTTTTTGATTTCTTAGAGGTCCACTGGCTTCACTGCCTTTAGTGGGAGGGGAGCACTGAGATAGCCAGGGATATCCTTTCCACCAAAACGGGTTGTCGACAAGATGAGAGGGCAACAAATCCCTGGAGGCACAGTCAGCTGGGTGTTCCTCTGATCGAACATGCGCCCAGTACATCGTTGGCACACGAGATTGGATCTCACCAACTCGATTACTTACAAAGGTCTTCCATTCCTTGCTTTCTGATTTAATTGAAGCTAAGACCACCATAGATTCTGAACAAGCGAACTGCTCCAGTCCTGGCAGAATGGTGTAGACTTCAGCGACAACCATCATCAGTTTGGCAAGTAAGTGAGCAGCACATAAGTTCGAGCTTTGGTAAGGAGAGACCTTAAGAGGCAATACTTTAGATTTGGCACAGACCAGACACACAACGTCGGTCGCTTCTACCCGAAGATAGATTACAGCAGTATATCCTCTTTCTGAAGAATCTGCAAATACACGCAACTCAAACATTTTAGCTCCCAATGGGACTACACAGCGTGGGAGTGTCACATTTGAAATATCATCCATCTCTTTCTGAAGCAGACTCCATTTCGCCAACAAGATTTCAGAAGATGGATCATCCCAACCTTATTTCAGTGACCAGAGTTGTTGGATAAGCTGTTTAGCAAACAAAACTACTTGTGTTTTCACACCTAAGAGGTCAAAGATCCTGGCAACCACTGGCAAAACTGACAGTTTGGTACATTTGATACCTGCAGTAGGTTGCGACAAATATAGAAACAATCAGATTTTGAATCCCACAACAAACCAAGAACCTTTATAGAACCATTTTTAGGGTATGAGAATGAACAAGAACTAGAAGAATTATCTGGTGGAGAAACCTGACTCCTACAACTGAATCATTAGAAGCCCACTTGTAAAAAAATAAAACCATCCGATTCAAAGATGCCTGTAAGCTTATGTTGGAGACTAATAGTTTCCTCAGTGGAGTTTGCACCAATCAGGATATCATCCATATAAACATCTTGTATGATTTTTTAAGCTGCAGTGGGAAAATTATTATTTTCATCCAGAGCCAATTTGTGAGTGATCTTTATTTCTTGGTAAGGTGATGGCGACAGCCCAAATGTCACTGTGTTGAGCTGGTGTTCAGATAACGGTTAATCTGAGGGAAATGTCCACACTATTTTCTGATAGTGATGATCATTAGGATGTAGTAGAATATGGCGATACATCTATTGTACGTCAGCAGTAAGTGCCACCAAATGAAGCCGGAAATGGAGCAAAACCATTACAAGATCAGGCAGTAGCTTCGGTCCAACAAGTAAATGATCGTTGAGAGATTCCTCATTACTGGCACGGGCTGATGCATCAAACACCACTTCGAGCTGGACGAGTTACACAGTGTTTAGTGATGAAGTAAAGATCGACACGTACCGGAGAAAGCTCCCCAAGCAGTTCCATATGGCCTTGGTAGAGATAATCCTACAGGAACACATGATACTATACCTTCAACCTTTGATTTTTAGCAAGCTTGCAGTCCAGGGACAGAAATAGGCAAGATGCCACTGTCTTGGAGTCTCCTAAGTCGGGAGTTCATTCTCAAAAGGTAGCACTATACAATCTCACCCATTTGGGTCACAAGAAAATGTTTCTTCAAAGAAGGTTTCTGCTTATATATCTTCTTTAGTTCGGATGGTATGATGTGTTGGCACTTCTTCTACTTCCCAAAACCTTTTAATTAATTTATCTACTGGCTCAATAGAAGATACAAAAAAAGTTCCGGAGTAATGTTTTCGAACTTGAACCTTGATTAATCTTTCCCATTAACAGCCATCCCAAATTGATATTTATGGCAACTGGCTCTCCTGGTAATACATGAATTCGACCTTCAAGAATAATTTTGAGGAACTTTTCTGCAACAAGCAACATATCAACTCTGTTGAGGATTATGAAAATTGCTATCTGCCAGGACCAAGTTGTTGGACAAGTGAGGCCACTCCTGCTTCTGGATAAGTGCCTGTGGAATGGGAGAAGTGATTTGCGATAGCACAACAGCTTCAGTAACTATTTCCTCAGCGGTACCCACAAGTGGCATTATCTTAAAGCTTGTCAACCCCTTTTCAGCTAGAAGAGATGTTTGGCCTAGTGCAGTCAGTGGTGAACTGTGACAAGAATTAGTAAGACGCACTCTCTGAAGGCATTTCTCAGTACCTAATGAAGTAAGCGTGTGAACCAGGGTCTGTAAAAAGAGCTTTTAACAGCAAGTGGCTGACCTTATCTATCTAACACCTTGACTACTGCTGTGAATGACCCAGCCTGGGTTCCTGTGCAATACACTGACTGTGGTACTGTTGTCACTACGGGGTAAGTATGATTTAGTGTTGTCACTACTAGGTAAATCTGAATTTTCACTATCATTCCTAGACCCGATGGTTGTCTTTGAAGAGAAATGCAAGAGTGTGTGATGACTTTTCATGCATGTCTGGCATATGAAATTAGAAAAAAAATCTCTAATGGTGTGCTCAGTCTTCAAACAGTTAATACAAAAGTTCAATTCCTTAATACGATGTAGCCATTGCTCACTTGAAAGTTGAAGAAAGGATTCATATTTGAGAATGGAGTGCTCATCTATGCAGTGTACACAGTTTTGAGAATTTGATTTCAAGGTACTCGAGACAAATTTCGAGTTTCCAGCAGCCTTAGTAGATATCTTTCTCTCCTATGACCTTGCACTACTCTTGACACACTCCGATACTTGTGACTGTCTTTCCAAAAACGACATAAATATTTGGTATGAATGCATTTCATCTTGCGGCACAGAGAGTTCCCGATATTTCCTTAGTTTGGAATCAAGTTTATGCACTAATAAATGCAGCAATATTAGTTCCCAATGATTTGTAGGGAGTCCTAATACCTTCAAGGCACCCGTATTTTCCATAACTATATTCATCAAAACTTTAATAGATTGTACATAATCTGCACTTACCAGGGGTGCATCGAAGATGGCATATAAGTTATGTGATGGTATCACTCTTGGCTGATTATATCTTTGCACGAGGAGATTCTTTCCAACTTCCTAATTGGAGTTCGTCACTGTCAAGGTGCATACCAAGGCACTGGCTTCCCCTTGCAGCGATGGCGTCAGGCACAAGAACTTTTTCACTGCATGCAACTAGTCATTGTTATGCACCAGTTTAAGAAATGTCATAAAATGATTGTAACTGTGCCACGTCCCCATTAAATATTGGCAGTTGTATAGCTGGCATTTTTAGGGCCGATACCCTGTCTTTATCTGCCCTTTCAGCTCTAAGCCTAGGGTTCAAAATAAATTCCAGCCTATCCTTTATAGAGTCAATTTCAAAGTAAACCATGTCGAATTTGTCCCACAATGATGTAGATCCGACTGGTTTAGGGAGTTCATAACAACAACTAAGTATCCCCAAGTCTGAGATATCGGCTTCAAATTTGTCTTTGGATTTTTTCGATTGCCTTGTACATTGACCGAAAGAAAGTACGTTTTCACAGTCTTCAGGGTTTGCAAGCGCCTTTCTTCCCCCTTCCAAAATTAAGTTCAACCTTCGTTGGTGCGACTGCAGTTTTGTATTTAAAACATGTTCTTCTGACATGGTGGACGATGTGTTTCTTTAATGGTGTCTTGGCGGTGTGTACACAAGGATTAGATAAGAATCCGGTGTCGAAATTATAGCGGTAAGATTCTTTGTGTACACATTCATGTATTCTCACTTTGCAATTTTTACTTGTCACAAATAAAGTTTCGCTAGAGGATATGCTAAAAATTTCCGCATGAGAACACCATAAACTCAAGAAGAAAGTAATAGATGTGGGAGACATGATCTGATACACAAATATTGCAATAGCGCGCATGCCCGCCTTTCACGAGTGTACGTAACAATAAGTCCTTTGAACACATACAATGAAATGAAAACTTTGTTGCGGTTTGTGTAATCCGGCCAGGCATTGGCCATCTTGATTTTAATAACTTCTGAACAACCCGGAGGACCATTAAACGGACCTTTTTCCTCGAGTTTCTCTCGGAAAAATAATAACTGGCCTCCATCTTGCGAAAACACTGATCTTATTTGCTTGAGTCAGACTTGCCAACTGTTGTAGCACACAATTTTAGTGATGGTCACATAGTACTATTTAGAACACCAACAACACTGTTGACACAAGCAGTTGTTTTAAGTTATACTTAAATTGTACGTAGAGTACAGCAGAACAATCTAAAAAGTTCTCTCAGCTTCATTTCCGGTCTCCTCTTTTGAAGTCTAAATTACACAATGTCAGAATCTGGAAATGATTCATTATCTCGAAGGTTTTATAGGAATAAAAGTATGCTACTCGGTTTTTTTACATGTATGTTTATGTGACTAAACAAATCACCATCATATTCTCTATATCAGGAGAATTAGGCGGCATACAACACCAGCAAGAAATTAAAGACTTTTTCATTGAAATTTTGTATATTTACATACTTCAGACTACAAACATAAAAACAGAATTGTTAAATTTTCCACACCATTCACGCAGTGTCTTTACAGCAGTATGTTCACTTTTCACATAATTAATATAATATGCCCATACGCAGGTCAAGGAAGTCTGTGCCAGCAAGCTTCCAACCAGAACCCTTGGCCATATATTCTTGTTCACGACTGCCACTGTCAAACTAAGCTTCCTAACTGGAACCCGGCTGCTTATAAAATAGAGTATGCTACCCCTATGATGACATGCTGACTCTATGATGACATGCTGACTATGATGACGTGCTGACTCTATGATGACATGCTGACTTTGTACCAATCGTATTAGACCATCAATACATTTTTCGGAAACCGATCAACCAATCACCGATTCACCACATGATTGCAGCTGACCAATCGTGTGAAGACACTGAAACATCACGTAAGGTGGTGGTGGTGGTGACGGCCGTGTCAGTCGGAAAATTGGAATATTTCGGACTATTTGTGGGTGTGTGCGCGCGCGTGTGTGCCTCACAATTTAGAATAAATTCCCCCTTTTTTAAAATAGAATTATATAGTCCTACCTCTAAAAACTGAAAGGTGGATATTTTATTTAATAATCTCGTTTTAAAAAAGCGTATGTCTAGGTACTTCTTCATCGCTTCCTGGGTAAACATATTTACACTTTGCAATAAAAGTGCCTAGAACTACAGTAGGCTCCAACCAAACTTCGTCATTGGTCGATGCACGACTTGGACTTTGTACTGAGCAATGCAGCACCACGGCAGGCTCCCACCATGCTTCCCAATGCAGATCTTGATATGTCTCTTTCAGTGTATCGCCTCGCGCACCTGCACGGGATCAATGCAATGCTTGATCGCACGAAAACGACTCTTCGTACAGGCCGTTCTCTCATGCCGACGAGCGTTTAGACAATATCGATCGCAGAATCGACACTAACGGCAACCAGATACATTGATGCAGGTCGCGGCTCCATGTTAGTCGATGTCAAAGGCAGGCCTTCGCTTTCGCAATTCATCTTCGTGGTACGAGAGAGCTCTTCCAAATCGATGTTCACCTGGCGGTGTAAGAACTTCATTTTTTTTTCTATATAAATGCTCTTATATTTTTTTACATTAAAGAGCCTAGCTGGTGCTCACAAAAGAAATTCCACCGTAAAATTTATATGTAAAAAATATGGGAGCACTCTGAGAACCCACATACGCGTTCGCTCCACATTAAAACACGCAGATACTTATGTTATTTAAATCTGATTGTAATATATGTGTGTGTGTGCGTGTGAATATAGAAATTCAAAATTGCATTTTGGAATGTTTTTTGCAAATGCAAACCGCTTTATAGATACCTTCAGTTATAAGTAACAGTTAATTTTTTACTTACGTCTGCGATTGTTTAGCGGTATAGCGCAATCTTGGAGTTGAGACGTTACTTTCTTCCTTGTTTTAGAAAGGGAAGGCGAATATTTGGCTGGGTGTCTCTTGATTAGATTCCCGATGCGAGGAAGTGGAGATGCTATGTCTAGGCGTACTGTGTCCCCTTTATGACAGATGCTATGTCTAGGCGTACTGTGTCCCCTTTATGACAAGAAAAAGAGCCTCCCTTATAGGGGAAGTATCCTTGCCATCTTGAATTTACGTGTTTACATCCATAACTTAATTTTTGGAGTCAATATAAATAAAACAAGCTAGTCAGGGCATCGAAATCCTACTTTTTTCTTACAAGATTAGTTTCATATCTCCAACCGTAATCAAATATTACCTAATAATTTAAAAATATTAATCCCACATGGGGAAATACAGATATAATTGAAACCGTACAAATAAAAAAAAATCGTTATATAGTCCTCTGTCATGTTCAGCTCAGACTTTTTATTTTTACTAACAGATATTCATTACGAAGATTTGTAAGAAAACTCGAAGATGGAATGGATACACCCCCTTGCGCGAGAAAGGGCGATCGGAGTGGGAGTTGGGCTCCCCATTGTCTTCCACTCCAGTAATGTACTTTGTGTTCAACAACACCCGCGCAATTATTCCCAGTCGCCAAACTGGGAAAAGGTTTTGGGAGGAGGAGCGTGCGTGCTAAACTGAAATTCTGGAACGCACGCGCACTAAATGCCCGCCCACCCATGCCTTTAGGTTTATCGAAGGCAGTGCTTCAGTGATATAGGCTGTTCACGGTAAAGTGAGCACTCTTTGAAAACCTCTCACTTGGAATAGCAGTCAATAAATATATTTCATTGCAGCCGAAAACGTTAACTTTCGAGTCCGGTGAAGTATATACACTTCGTTTATTGCTTATATGGCAATATTTATTTGAAAAAGTGGTGCAAGGATAAAAAAAAATGACATCATAGGAAAAAATAACTAGGGGCCTCAAAAGTGCTCACTTTACCGCAAACAGCCTGTACCAAAGGAGAACGCAGTTTCCTTTTGAAGAATTTTAAATAACCCAGCTTGTCACATATCTTCTTACTCAGTCGTCTTCCTTCGGAGAGCCGTGGTGGTGCACTGGTTAGACTACTCGCCCCCCCCCCCCCACCAAGGCGAACCGGGTCCGATTCCCAGCGGGGTCGCTCTTGGATTTTCGCATGTGGGAATCGTGCCGGACGATGCCGCTGGTCGGCGGATTTTCTCGGGGGTCTCCCGTTTCCCCCGCCCTTGCATTCCGGCGCTGCTCCATACTCAATCTACTTCCACTCTTATTGGCTTTCAAGACGTCAATGTTAAGAGCCGCCCAAGTCTCCTCATTCACTCTTTCCTTCGGACGTTCCAAGCGCGGACTGTTCTGAAAGGGATTCCTTTACATTATTCTTAAAACTGTGTTAGTTTTCACGTTTTATTAGTCTTGCTATGAGTGTTAATTTTTGTCCATTTTTCTGAACACGAAATGTTTTTGCAGGTAGAATAAAATATTCGGAGCGAGTGTACGACGCGTGTATGGAGGCGTTCGACTGTCTGCCCCTGGCCGCCCTTATGAACCAACAGTTCCTGTGTGTGCACGGTGGTCTGTCGCCAGAAATACACAACCTCGACGACATCAGAAAGGTAAGGCATCATCTTACCGTAATGCTCAGTAAGGTGGATTAACACTTTGGCTAAGAACGTGACTATTGTACGTGGCTGTGCGGCAGGAGTGCTGACGGAAGGCTACACCGTATTTCCATGAGTTCTGAGATTATCCACAGAGATTGTCGGTACTGTTGATCTGGGGAACTCCATCGACTTGTTTTGATTGCTAGACCTTTAGTGGAAACGACGCAAATGTGATGAAATACTTTTTGTTACTTTTTGAATTTCTGCACGTACGTTTATGGGCTTGTACGGTTTGTTGATGCCAAAATGTTCACTTTGTCACAACAATTTCAGAAAGTTTGTGATGATGACAATATAAGTATTTATTGAAACCTGTGTGGATAATGTATTGCTCGAGTCGCAGCCACGAGATACAGAAGATTCATCCATATATCTATAACGAATCACTAAAAAAAAAAAAAAACCAGTAATTTATTTACGAGTGTTACGTACGACAGTATAAATTTGGAGTTGCCTCATTGGCCATCACTGCAGTCTCTATTCCGCAACAGCAGCTAGATTCCGCGGTAAGTTAGTTTTTTAAGATAACAGTGAGGCGAAGAGGCAGCTGTCCAAACATGTCCCACGCGCATCACTGTTATTTTAGAATCACTCGTAAATCCACCCCACACGTGCCATTCAAGCTCCGGACCAGGACTCTTAGCGTAAACAACGCCTACACGATCGACGCGGATAAAACTATTGCATGTACTTTTCTCCCCGACATTTACGGACATTTCCAGTAGCTCTAGTGACCATTATTGATAGCAGCTCCCATTCCTTTCCTTAACTGCATTTAACTATCTAATTGTAAAACACTTCCCGGCAAACTGGCATCGTCTTGATCGTAGTTATAAATGAAATAATATCATGTACAGATATAAATAAAAATTCAATTTAACAAAATGTTACTACGTTAACATATTTTTAAAACTGTGTATGATACATGGCATGTTTAGGAAAAAAACCAAACAGAATTTTGATTCGAAAAGTGTGGAGAAACCGTGAATTGACTACAGATAATGCTTAATGTCTAGTCGACAGCCAGGTCGAGACGGAGCAAGTTGCTCAGAGAGCCAAGGGGTATTCTTAAGTTTCTCGAAACGCAGTTCCCTATCATGAAGTCACGAGTGAGTGCAGAGTGTAGCGATACGAGTGGCCGCTTGGGTCGGCCGCCGAACGGCGTGCAGAACTCCAGCGGAAAACATTTGATTTAAAAACTGCCCAACTTGTCTTGAGCGAGGTCTGCTTACGAATAGCGTGAGAACCGTATCGATGGTCTGCAGTGTGGAGTGACTAACCCCTTTGCACTCGGGCGTGAGGTGTCGGGGAATGTTTCTTGTTACCGGGCGCTCCCCAAAACTAAGTCCGTGTACACTCGAGTGCACTGGGCGCGAAAGTTGTTAGTGGGGATACCGTCATGCTTAAATTTATCGCGAAAGGACAGAGCTCGGGTGCGGTAGATTGTGTGTGTGTGAGTAGTTTAGTGTAGTTTCGTTTAATTTTTCGGACAGCATGGCGGTTTCAAATTCGCAAAGTTCCCAGTGGACCCTAAAGATCTAAGAGTCGATTTAGCTTTTGCGGAGGTTAAATGTAACTGTTAAAAAACAGCGCTCTAGGTATGACCTTTTAATAGGTATCGATCACCTGGAGGAGAGGATGGAGATGCCAGCGTTGGTTCCACCAAAAATTTTGCTTACGAATAGCATTTAAAAAACTTTACGCCTCTAAATAAGTTTTTCGGTTTCTCCATTTCTCACTAAAGCATGTTTTTGTGATCGTGAAAATGGCTCAAACAGGTGCTTTCACGGTTATCGTTAGGTATGAACATTCCGATACAAAACACTCAAAAAGGAATAGGGACTTGCATCAAACACTCATTTTTATTATTAAGTCATAAAATGGTAGGGTATGCGCTGAAAGTCTCGTAGAGGCGCGTTATCGACGGCAAGACTGCACGTCATTACAGTGATTTGCGCGTAGAGGCGATGAGAGAGTTGATGCGCATGTCTCGGTTGCCCCTAGCGCACATTTTTTCACCTAATTAATTTTATTTTGTGGCAAGATTTATTTATTTGTTTTGAAACATAGTCCGTAATATTATAGGCTGTTCGCGGTAAAGAGAGCACTTTTGAAAACCGTCTCATTTGGAATAATTGTAAATAAGCATATTTAATTTTAACTTCAGGCGTTAATTTCCGAATGCGGTGGATAAAACACATTATGTTTAATACTTACATAGCACTATTATAAAAAAGTGGTTAAAGGATCAAATATGGCTGAAAGAAAAAAGTAATTAGGACACCAAAAGTGCTCACTTTAACGTGAATAGCCTATAATTTTTTTAAACAGTATTTTTATTTTGGGCGCATATTAATATGTATTTCTATTGTTACGTTGTGGTTGAACTGTATGCTAGCACAGTAAACCGTGTGCTTACATATAGGGAAGACGTCACCCAGGGCTGCTGTGCATCCGGAGAAAAGCCCCGTCGACGTACCTGATCGTCGGGTAGTTCAAGATCGTCGAAATTCTATGCGTGACATTAATTACAGCCAAGAAATTCCAAATAAAAATGTTAACCCAACACCGTTCGTACGACCTTCTAGAGCTTTTTTTTTTTTTTTTCACGCAGCCATGTTGTTTTTCATACGTACCCGACTTTTCCGACATTTACTACGGCTAACGTGAACTGAGCCCTTGCTCTGCCGCTAGCTGTGTGCAAACGTTTTAATTAAAGTAATTATGTTTGAAGGAACATGACAGATTTTGGCAAGATTTCTGAACATTTTCAAGTAGGTATTTTAATTTTTATCTATCACGACGGCACTAGTGTTTCAAAGGCCACTCACTACTCCAAGCAGAGATATTTCAATTATCTGGTTTTTTTCGGAGCCACAAATAATCTGCTAATTTGTAATGCCATCTGGATGCATTCATTTGTTTTTCTGGGAAAAGTCTAATTATTAAGAGCTCAATTAAACTTCGCTTTTTTCAAACACAGTCGCCTATTATTGTAATTTCGCAGTAGTAGAAAGTTTTTCTCCTAGTTTTACTCTTTGTGTATATGTTTGCCCTGTCCATAAGTATATTTACTACTAGACTGCTGTGATGCTGGGTGTACAAATGGTACAAGTTACTTCCGATTGGTAAGATATATATATTGTGTGTGTGTATATATATATATATATATATATATATATATATATATATATATATATATATATATATATATATTACTACTACTACTACTACTACTTACAGGCTGGACAGGTCCGAGCAAAAAGTTAATCGTCAGATTGCCTTCAATCGTTACTAACGGGATTCTGATTTCTAATTCTCACACTGTTTTGCGCTGTCAAGGAATTAAAAGGCCAATAATTCTAATTTCAAATAAGTACGCCAATTTAGTACAAGATTTAGACGATCGTGACTGCGCTACTAGGATTTGCACTCTACCCAGAAAATTCATTGTTCGTACTACAGCTGCGTAACGCCATCCTCATATACACAGAGTTATTCATTATTTTACATTGCCTTTAGTGTATCCCATTGCTGTATACTGCTGTGTGCAGAGCACGTACGAGTTGTCCCATCGTTACGTTTTCATTACGTTCTACGCGTTTTACACTACGTTTTAATTTTTAAATGTTTTTTATGAGCTTGGTTTTGAATACAAAAGTTGAATAAAAAAATTACTATGTTTACTTTGGCAACATGCACAAAAAACGGACGCCATGTCTTTCTGCAGTGCCTCGTGTCCTTGAATATTTAATATTCCAAGCAATTTTTTGTCAAGTCCTTTAATACACATCGAATCCCGATGTCCCGAAAACGGTACTTGCACAAATAACCAATGTAAATAATATCGATATTTTTTCCGATGTCAACATCCCTAAGGCACAAACCCTCTGCGGAGACGCGAAAAACAGTCGAGATTGATTCGGTGGCAGGCTGCCAACCCCAGAACACTACAGTAGTGCATTTGTGCTGCTTCGGCAATCAGGCAGGACCGTATTTAATCTGACGCCCTGTGAGGCTTACGGTTCACGATCTACAAAAACAAAGGACGGAACTCCACGCATCGAGTCGGAGAGTAAATAAAAGAGAAAGTTATTTTTAAAGGCAGCAGCCGATGACAAAGTGGCATCGGCCCTGCTAGATACGTAGACGAGCATATGCCCACATTTTTATCGCTTTTACACATTTGTAAGAAAATAATTGAAGCCCCATCGCTTTATATATCATGCACATGACTGCGCGACTGTAATATGTTTTCATAATTTTAAGATCATTTTTTGTTTATTCCCAGCGTGTCTCCTCCCATTTCCACGATAGGTGGCGCTTCTCAGAACACGATGTGTGCTTGCTATACACGCATTAAGTACATAAAAGCTGTTTGCGGAAAATTGTAAACTTTCGAAAGTCCAACTAAGAATTTTAAGTTTCGTACCACATTGTATACTTCTGCCGTCCACAATGTTAACTTGTCCATGGACCCGATCGCTCTATTCATGTTTCGATTAGGTAGGCGTATACATTGAGTATATAAATATGTAAAAAAAAAAAAAAAATACTGACTACTATGTGTGTACAGAAACTAAACGAGACTTGTATAAATGGAACAAATTTTTCTACATTTCTACCAACTTTACTGCGAGCATGTTAAGCTTGAGAAGCAGGAATTTTTTTTTTCAGTAGCTTTTGCCACTGCTAGCAGGAACTTTTTTTTTTTGCTAGCAGTGGCAACAGCTACTGGCTTTTACTGGAACTGGATGAAATGGTAATAAAACTTGTGTAAGGGAAAGGACTCCTCGATTCCGTGCCTAGCACCAGTGTATATATATATATATATATATATATATATATATATATATATATATATATATATATATACACACACATGTGTGTGTATATATATATACACACACACAAAATCCCCACCTAGACACGCCCCCTTATCTGAGACTGTAAAGAATAGCTGCGTGAATAAATTATAAATCAAATTTATTAATTTTATTTGTATTAAGACCTCCATCCCTCACGAACTCAGATACGCCTCTCAGGCAGTCTTGTAGCAGTAGTTTCGCTGGCCCGATCTAGAATGTTCCACGCACTCCCGAGTCTTACTGAGAGAGGCTAGGGCAATGACCGGAACATTCCTTCAAAGATAATGCTAGAAATTCAACCCGCTGAAGAAGCTGGGTGCACGAGTCGCGATAGGTTTATCGCGGCAGCTTGCCTTTGTAAATCGCCCCCCCCCCCCCCCATACCAGCAACACACATTACATCTCCGCACTGGCCTTTGTCACTGGCAGTGATTGGGCCTATCTTCGCTGCCACCTTGGAATGTATATACACCAAAGCGAGGGACGTTGCAACAATTTTTTTAATAAGGGGGGGGGGGGGGTAGGTATTTTAGAGTATTTCTTTGGTGCTGCAAAATGAGCCTCTTCCAAAAATTTTATTTAAACTCTTTTGTGGCTATATTTACACACACACACACACACACACATATTGGTTCCTTCTCACGTATTTTGACAGAAAATACTTCCTCTAAAATTACCGTCATGCGCCCAGTACAGTTGGTAACGACGAAGGGAAAGTGCTTTCACGTTGAATTAAATGTCTACGAAAACATTTAAGAAAATCGAAGATATTACTTTTGCTTTTTTTTTTTTTATGCATCTAAGTGTAAGAAATAATACATTTTAAAAATATTCACTTTTCCAATAATTTCACGGTTTCATTTGGATTGACGCATAGATAAAGTGGATAGGCCCTTGGTAATGTTAGTTTTTTTTACATATATTTTAAGAATACGCAATGGGCATGCAAAATGCATTGCTTTCAAAATTGCTAACTTTGCCGTGAACAGCTTTTATTTAATATGGTTATTGGTCTATTATTATTATATTTAATTATTTGTTTATTTCTTAGTAACTGGTATATGTGGATCATGAATTTTGTGATGTAAATTATTTTCTTGTGGCTCTCCCTAGTGAGAGTAAGAAGGGGCCCAATGCCTCCCCCCTTCCCCCCGTTCATCCCCACTACTTTCCGACGCGCGTGTGATTAAAGCAGCCTGTCCCGCGTGGCTCGTAGAAGGCTTGCTACGTGACAAGATGGCGGCAGCCAAGCGGCACGCGATCAATACGGAAGGGTTTTCGTAGCCCCCCCGTGACTAGACCCGTGCGGGTCAGAGGCAGCAGCTCGTGTGGTGCTTCGTGCTAATTACCGGTCCGTGATACGTCTCGTGCTCGCAAGTCGATAATGTAGCAGCGCCGATGGACGCTGCGAAGGCGCGCCGAGTTAGATCCAAACACGACACCCCCCTCCCCCCTTCCAATTCGGATCAACAACTCTTCAGCTTACTCGTGTCGAGCACGTTTCCAAATGATTTCGTTAGATTTCGATCAGGGTTTAGCGTCAAGCCAACCGCCTCCTTGATTGAAGCAAGGGAACGACGAGGGCGACATTGGCATGCGCGTCATGTGCCTCCATCGCCTCTACACGCACGGCTGTGAACCGGCGTACATGCATTTCTACGTACAGCATGTATATTTCAAAGATCCTGTACCTTCAGTAGCTGAATCCGATCGGTGTATTTTGGGATACAACCACTTCCAAAGGCCGTTTGTAAGCATCGTGGAATGCTCCAAAATAACGTGTTTATACGAATAAAAAGGTGCAACCAAATTAATTGTTTGTGTGGAAGCAATTAATTTTTTTTTTTGGTGAAACCGAATTATTTGTACTTCATATTTAATTGCTACAGACTTGTAACATCAGGTTCGTCCAACTAAAGATTTATAATATGGCTCGAGGTGCATTAACCGGTTTCCGTTATCGTAAAGGAAGTAAGAAGAGCATGACCCAAGTTCGAACCCGGAACTTTATCGGCCGGACGCTATGCCCTAGCACCCTCAGCAAACGTGACTGCTACGATGTTCGTGAATACATAATTTGCTAATATATGCCATGCAGATACTGTTTCAGGTTTTATAGCTTGACTTTTTGGTTTTCTGTTGAACTTGTTTCGTCGGGATTGTTTATACCGTTACCAAGCATCATTAAACGCACTTCCAAACACTGTTAATATCTTAATAGTCACGAGATTCGCCAATTCTCGAATTGTATTTTTGGACCAAAGCAATCAAATGATCCGATTATCGTAAAGCCAACGTAATAAACATATCTGATTTTGTGGCCACAACAAATTCTGTAATAATATATATCATATTGTGTCAGGTAACCAAATGCTTTATTCACTTCAGGCTAAATATTAGTTCGATTCTACCATGATTTCTATAACGCTTCGCTGTCTTCGCACACCTGGCGCTTAATGTCGCGCAATCTTCCAAACTCTCAAAGTTGCCACATCGGAGGCCTGCCGTGGCTTAAATAGTCTCACTGATCCGATCCAAAAATTCCCCGCGTCCCAAGTCTCGCGGGGAGAGGTAAGGGCGATGACCGGAACATGCTTCAACGATAACCCATAAATCCAATCCGCTCGAGGACGGGAGCGCACGAGTGTCGAATATGCGTATCCGACATGCGCGGTGGCAAATCTTTGTAAATATCAGCACTTTCCTCGGGTTACCGCTCGCCCTTGGCACACTGATTCACTCGTGCGAGCAGGACGGGGGAGGGACGCGATGCAGAGCAGTAAGTATGTTACAATATTTATTTGTATGACCAAACATTCTTATTAGCAGCCTAAACAATTGGTTTCCTTAAATCTGGTATGTAGTGCGAAATAATTTGCTTTATGTTATAAATGGACTGAAGTTAACAATTGTATTATTTTTAGTGTGTGTAAATGATGTCCTGAAATGGTAAGTCCGTGGATTTCATTCCAGTCCCATTTCATAAAGTAGGGCTTTTTTTTTTCGGTAGTACTTTGTTGTTGCATGCCGATAAATAACTAGAAGTGTCTTTATCGTTCGCTGGAAAACTTGGAAAAGTAGGGGAAATTCGATCATGATATTTTGTAGCAGCATTGATTAACCACAAATTTTAAGTTGGTACTTCTGACACTAGGTTAAACACATGAAGCTAATTATCCTACCTTTCTCCCAACTTACTAGAAGTGTCTTGTCTGCATGGCTCATTGAAGTTATTCTGGAATTGATCGCAATGCTGAAATCGTTAAATAGTTTTGTTTTGTTTAACAATTGTAGCATACCTACGTAATGTAGTTAGTTGTCTCTTGCGCATATGAATGAAGACTGTAACCCATCTCTTATTGAATCTACCTTTCACCAACCCACATTGTGTGACCCGAATGTTTGTTCAACTTTCATTTCCTTCTTTCTTTTGATTAACTAATTTCTTTTCGAAACTCTTTTCTTTGAGCGATTCTGCAAATTGCCTTCATCTTGTAATTACATCGAAGGGTACGCTAAGAAAGACTGCCAACTCTTTTTGGACAAAAAAGGGATTAAAGTAGCTTACTCTAATAGTCATTCCCAAAAAAGAATTTAATTTGTCGATTTTCATCATAAAACACCTACTTACGTTAAGCATCGTTAATACAGCAACGTCTAATACGTAGTAGTTGTGAAGCAGAGCATTAATTTAATTTTCGACATAACGTACTGGCGTCAAAATAAATATTGGTATTGTCTACAATTAATTTCAAAGTTACAGACACATGCGTCACAATGTGTCGTTTTAAAGGTACAAGGAACAACAAAAACGACGTTATTCATGGTTTATATGTGCACACGCTCACTGGTGTACTCTATGATTACGTATGGCATATTGTTCTGTCCCCAAACAATAACGTTACTCAGGTCCAAAATGTTGCGTTGTACATAACATTTAATACAAGACTCGCTTCTCGCTTATCCTAATCGTCCCCATATTCAAGTTGTTTAGTGCTCCTAATTATTCATACACAGTATAACGCAGCTAACTTTCGTGTTGAGAATTGTAACCTTAGACTTCCACGGAACTCTGGATATGCAATCAATTAAACCGTGTAATTGTGTGCATGCAGTCCCCCCCCCCCCCCCCAAATTCATTTACGTCCACAACCTGCTTCTTGTGAATTCTAAATTAAAATAGAGACGAAAAATTTAATCACATAATTTACCCTGCAAAAGTTTGTTCGGAAGAAACCGTATCATTTATAAGGAGAACGTTGGAAATTACTTAAAGATGAAATATTATTAAAAAATTAAAACAAAAATACTAGTAAGAAAATATAATTAATTAAAAATATTTTAACGTTGACAGAAATAATTGAACGAAACGCCTATGCAAAATGAAGCAACATACTAAGTAAGCCATGAATGTTTAAGTCCTTTTTTTCTTTTACAATTTTCCGTTTTGCGACATGGAGCAAGCTATGTTTTTGGACGTAATTTGTTCACTAACATGTAAATCTCAATTTTCATTCAGGTTTCACGTGGCTGTGGGTACGGATTTTTGGAACATCTATGTGATTGCTGGATCCAGGTTATCAATCATCTGTCATTTGTCATCGGTACTGTCTCCAGGTTTACTCGGTACTTTTTTTACTATAGGCTGTTCACGGTAAATTGAGCACTTTTGAAAACCTTGCTTAAGATCTGCTTGTATGTACGTTATGTATTCTTCCACCATACGTAAAATTAACATTATCGTGGACTTCGCATGCGTTGGTCAAGTGAAACTGTGTAGTTGTTAGAAAAGTAACTATTCTATAAATTTTCCTATTCTTACACTGCATGCTTTAAAGAAGGGAACAAAAATCATTTCGATATTCACAAATGTTTACTTGACACTTTTAATTCAGCGTTAAGATATGGAAATACTTTCCCTTTGTTGTTACCAACTTTACTGGACGCATGCCATTCAGTGTATCTGTTAAAAAATACTCGGGATGGGGCAGTGACATTTTTCAAAGGTTGACTACAAAGTGCTCGTTCGACCGTGAACAACCTGTGTACTGCGAAAGAAAATGTGGCCTACTGTGTCGACCCAGGGACCTTGTTGCAAAAAAAAAAAAAAAAATGGCAGCGCGCTGCGAGACATAGAACTTTCGTAGAACCTGTCAAGCTGAGGCACATATTATAGACAGCACAACATTATAATGACGATAGAGGTTTGTTTTTAAAACTACACAGACTATTAGTTGGTAGCATGGCATCACTGTTGATAATAAGTAACTTTTCACACGCATGCTTTGAGAGATAGTCACGGACAAAAGTCTAAGAACAGCGGTACAAAGCAATTGGGTTACATTCGCAGATGAGTGTAGCAAAGCCAGAAAGTGGGATACACGATAACACACGAAAAAGAACATTTAAACTACGTTAATCATTGCAGAAGACTGTATCATCTGTCTAAAGTGCACACCAGTGCTGGACATAAATGTAAGCACAACAACGTATTGTGGCAAATTCTTGTCCAATGTTTACTCTTCGGTACTTCGTTGGCCATCATTTCCTGCGAATAAATAACCTCTGTCAGTATTTAGCTTTGAATTAACCAATTTTGTGACAATGCCGGGTTCAGTTTTGTTCCACTCTTGTAGAAGAACCCCTTCTAATTGTGTGTTTCTGGAAATGTTGTTTTCCCACTTTCCTGCTCAATTCCCCCCAAAGATGCTCACTGGGGTTTAAGGTTGGGTTACTGTGATGGGATATTATTTAACGCATGGGGTGTGTTGTAGACGATCTGCAGGCGAACTATTTATGCAGTGTGATTGGGGTCATTGTCCTGTTGGAAGTATAAGTCGTGGGATATGCCCAGTTTTTCTACACTTTTCTTGAGATTTTGTTGATGGTCTTTGTAAACAAATCTAACCATGCCACCAATGAATACCAGTTCTTCCACACCAGGCTGCCGTGCACTCCATACTATAATACCACCGCCCCCCATGTTTACAGTAGACTGCGTGTTTTTCAGGTATGGCCTACCTTAAAAGTATCACTATCATGATCCAAATCACTAATTCATGCGTCAGTCAAGTCAAACTGTGAAAATATTAGAAAAATAAGATCTGCCATATTTAATTCTTACTCTAGCACACGTTAAAAATATAGAAAGTAAAAGAAATAATTTCAAGTACCCTTTTCGCAACACTAAAAGTGTTGGGCGTACTTTAAAACAAGGGGCTATTTTCCCGCCGTCGTTACCAACTTTACTGGGTGCATGAGAGTTAAAGTAAATGCAGTTCAGGGCAGTGATATTTTTCAAAGGTTGATTTCAAAAGTGCGTACTTTACCGCGATCAACCTGTAGCAGATGTTATGCTCGTAAATTGCGTTTGCGCGGAAGGCTGGTAAACCACCAGACAATCACTTAGAGGCTGTTCACGATAAAGTGAGCACTTTTGAAATCAACCTTTGAGAAATGTCACTGCCCCTTCCTGCATGTATTTTCTCGGGTACACTGACATACACCACCCTCTAAAGTTGGTAACGATGAAGAGAAATCAGTTCCCTTTCTTAGCGCTGAATTAAAAGTGTTAGGAAAGCATTTGAGAATACTGAATTAATTAGTTTTACTTTCTGTAGTTTTAATTCATATGAGTGATATGAATGAGCATAATAGTAAATTATTCAATTTTCTATTAATTGCCTTGTTTTACTTGACCTACGCATGAATAATGTGACCAGACGCATGGCAATGTTAATTTGACATATGGCGGAAGTATACGGAATGTGAATACAAGTAGATCTTTAGCAGGTCTTTCAAAAGTGCTCACTTGACCGTTAACAGCCTTTACCATCCGTACTGTCACATTGCTTCGTTACACGAGTGTAACACTTAGGTATGTTGAGCCATCCAGAACCCCGTCTCAACCAGAAGACTGTGCTAGATGAATCATAGACTGAAAATGACTGCGTACGTCCCGAACTTTGACTCGCCCATCGCCAATGGAACTGTTAAAAATCACATCGGTAGACAGTGATGAGCATGTTTGTTACATTCTGTTTCCAGACAGTCCCACGCATTCATATGAATCAATCTGACGTGAATGTATTCCGGATGCCATATTAAGTGTACAGACTTTCTGAAGAATTATAATCAAATAACAAATCTCCAAGAAAACAAGTTTCGAATACCACACAATCCGAAGTGCAGTGAGCTACACTTAAAAATAAACGTGTTTATTTACACATGAAACTTATGCGTAAATGTACTATTTGGTATGTTAAATTTTCAAAGACAGCTGCGAAGTTTAGTTGATACGATAATGTTAGGAATTGAAATGTATGTGCACCAGCGTTAATAGATTTATTAATAATGATGTATGCGTTTTAATATTTGTGTAAAAATACACCATCATGAGTTAAATAACCTGTTTGTGCATTTTTATCCCTACTGTTTCACTGTATTAAAATCACCGTGCCAATTAAAAACAAAAGTTCGAGGTGAAAATTTACCATGAAAATACACACAAGTGCAATTTTTCAATGAACATACTTATGTAAAACGTATACTAAAAAAGTGTTAAAATAATTGAGTTACTTACATTGACAGCATGAGTAATTTTACCCTGAAAGTATCATTTTACACTAACAACGTGAGTAAAGTTACATTGACAAATGTGATTTTGCAATTGTCGTCCACGAGAAAATTTAGGTTAAAAAAATTTAATGGATACATTATTTTAAGATGAGTATAGGCTAGCACAAACCTGTCCGTTCATATCTTCACTGAGATACTTTAATGTTATTTATACAAGCATCTGCATTTAATTTGATTGTGCACGATGCCTATTAGGTAAATGATTAAAAACACTTTTTTTTTATTTGCATAATGTTGGATTGCGTACGTAAATACAAAAAGTGTACTAACATTTATACACTGAAAAATTCACAACCGCTAAGTTTGGCACTATGCATAAATTCGAATTTTTATTAGGTTATATTTTAAAAATTAATATAGTCATACCTAACTTATGCATTCATACCGAACTAATTATTGCCACTATTTTTTTTCGATCTTTTTTAGTCAAATATTTATTAGACTGATTTCTGCACATCTGAGGTTGACGACGAGGAATATATTAACTAAGGGAACATTTCTGTAGTAATTTGCATGTGAAATTACACGTTTTCAGCAGTAAAATTACTTTCGATGAAAGATAAAAGCTAAATATAGATTTGGTTTGCTGTACATTTTCAGCATAGGCCTAGATAGGTGTGGTTTGCAATGTTAAAAGTTTTATTTTTTTTTATTTCAACTAACAAAAAAAAGTATAGAATTAATATAACTTACATTTATAAGACCACACTTGGTCAGTTTTCCAAATTTAAGTCTTGGCATTTGAATACACAACCAAAGCAAAATAGTTTTTTTTCTGACCTATAACTGTGAGAAATAAATTTATTTCAAAGATAAATAATCCAATGTCTAGAAGTGTTTTCTTGTTAGACCTACTTGCAAAACTGGGAGAACCGAACGTGAAATTAAAAAAAAATGAGTATGTTTCTCACAGTAGATGAAATTCGAAAACTGCTCGACAAAGAAAACTATGTTCATGATGTGTGTAGAGCACGTGAGCCCCTTGGTATAGCGTTTAGGAATTCCCGGTAAGCGCGGTGCCCGAGTATGGATCACCAGGGACGGGAAATTTTAGCCAACAATTTGGAAAACTTCTTCCTGATGCATTTGCTTATATTGCAAAGTAAGTAGAGGAATGGAAATTTTGCTTGTCCTGATTGCCTTTTGCTCTTTTTTCTGTGTAAATTCACTCCTAAATTTTAGATGTTAAAATATACTTACTTCAGTGGATACTCTCTGCAGCATACATTTGCGTTAAACAGTTTTTTACTCACCAAGACGGAAGCTAGTGAACCACCAGATATCTTAAGGCTGGGATGTCTACAGTACATCAGAATCTCGCTACGTGTCATCAAACCAGCATAGTTGTTTCACTCTAGTCAACGATACTACCAACAAATCGAATGCCAGCAAGCAATAATGCGGGATCCAAGCAGTTCATAAATCAGGCTTCCATTTTCATTACTAATTTCTAATGACATGAAAATTTCACATATTCATTGGGGACAAGCTGGACTTATTATTTATCTGCTTTGCTTTCGCGTTTCGGCCAGTTATTTATTTGACGCCGTAGAAGGTTCGTGTGCCTATAGCAGATCCGAAAGAAAATAAGTGACCAATCATAGACAACCAATAAAAATGTCATTGACAACCAGCCAATGAGGTAACGACAGTGGCTTGAAAAAACGGACATTCCACTATGAAGTCTAGCCCAGAAGTCTTTGAACAAGGGCGTGTTGAGGTTTATAATAATTTTATTTCCTTCTAAAATAAACCCACTTGCTACAAAACGATGTGTAATCCTTCTGCTTTAAGATAGAAGTTCCCTTAACAGGTAAACTATGAACTGGGCCCTATATACACAGATTAAAATAGAAGTTCCCTTAACAGGTAAACTATGAACTGGGCCCTAAATACACAGATTAAAATAGGATAACTACGTTGCGGTTACTTGTCCTGATTTTCTAAGTCTCTCAAAGTAATGGTACAGTCATAGTAAGTGCAAGTGCATTAAAATATACACAGTTTTAAGACCGTTTTTTTCTTCACCCCTGGTGTTCATTACATCTATAAATGAGTAGATTACATCGCCCGAACTGCAGAAGCCTGAATTATCTTAAAAAAAAAAAACTGAGATGGACATGTGTGCCGTGGATTAGAGGCGGATTTTAACTCAATTGGAATATTGTTTGTTGTAATATGCGGCTAATATCTATAATCAGCAGCAGGTAACGATTGGCTCGAACTGGAGAACAGTAATGCCGGAATTCGGTGCGTGCTGGTGCCAAAAGAGTATTAAATCGGTTCTCATGTAGTAAGAAAACACTGATTTGTTAAAACCATTTTAATATACAACCGTGTGCGATTGGCTGAAATCAAGACTAGCAAATTCATTTAAACAACCACTATTATGTCGTTCACGTTCTCATGCACTCGTTTTTCGTTCACGAAATATAGTACACAGTTACTTCAAACTTTCCTGAAGCCCTGCTAAAGTTCTACTTCGAGGATATTCCTCCGTCTCATGCGAACGCAGCTTAATTCAGTCTAGAAAATGACACCAAAGGGACAGCGCATCGCGTTCGTGTGCACTTTGTTTAATATAATAATTTGCTTGTGAACAACTTCTTACTAGGCTTTATAAGCTGTTCACGATAATGTGAGCATTTTTAAGGCCCTCCCAACAGGCATTAACAACTAATAAATACGTTTTATTGCAGACTCAGGCATTGACTTTTGAGAGTGATGAAATATACACCGTATTTATTAGTCACGTGACAATGTTGATATTAAAAAAATGGCTTCAGTATAAATAAACTGGCCTAAAAGAAAAATTTGGAAGGGCCTTTAAAAATGCTCACTTTACTTTGAGCGGACTATACCAATGCAGGTAGTCTGGAGTTATTAGCGATGTTACCCCGGACCATCGCTGAGAGCGAGTGACACCCGTCTTGAGGGGAGGGTAGGGCGAGTTCGGCCCCGAAACGCCGCCGAGCCGCGACATATATCCAGCCCGATGCGAGCTCAGTGATTAGCTTGGCGGTTTCTATACACCACTCTTAAAGAGTCGTACAAATCTCTCCACTCCTTAAATCCTAACTACGCTATTTTTATACCATTATTGTCAGAAAAGCAGTCTAATGTTGGATATTGCGCGGGTAGCATGTACACACTACCCCGTATTCCCTCTACGTGATTGGGGAGGAGGCGGCCGAGCTCAAAAACCCATACATTACCAGATTAGTTCTCTTCGTAGCGACATAAAATTAAAAGTTGTAATGTGTTTTTGTAGCCTGCTAGATGGCCGAGTCCCTCCCTACCATTACGTGCAATGCCACCAATAAACATGTGTAAGTAAAAAGAAAACGGCAAACGTCTCTAATCTAGTAAATCACTCTTGAAGAGAGCGTAAGACAGTCGTCTACCTGTAGCTATTTTTGAGTTTTAGGCTCAGAAACGCGGGGGCGATAAGGGCGACACTACCGCTCACATAAAGTGCCCCTTCGCCGCTACCCGCAAGGCTCGCACCGACGTGCAGTGTTCTCGACGTGTTGCGTGTACTACGGGACTTTCTGCAGTGGCTCTATCAGTTTATCGATGGGACGCCTGTAGCGAACTTTAATAAAGGCTCGTTTCGTAATTTCGCTTATGTGTCGTTACCTTGTTTTAAAATCGAAGGTCTGGAAAGGTGTCGACGTTGTTAGACGGTTCCAAAATTATATTTAGACGATGCGTGATTTTAAAAGCATCATTTTCCTCCTCGTATGGGTTTCGTTTTATTTTTGTGGTAAACACGTTTAGGGAACGTTTAATAGTTTCGTCACAAAATGCATACTTCAGACATGTTGCAATGCATTCGAATGCCAGGAGGGCGGCTGCATTGAAACTCGGCTTCGCTTATAATGCGGAAACTCTTCGTTTTCGTGTCAGAATTTCAGTTTCAGAGGTATTATTGGAAATGTGTGATTATAGAAAATGTACTATCTACTAATGGCTTTATATCTTTGTAATCTTCACTGTACTTGCAGAAAGGCAATGTGAGAGAAGGAGAGTGGGCGAAGAGTTTTGGGCAACTCTTAACAGCGAGGCCTTGAGAGCCGATGAGGGTGATCGAGGTAAGGATCAGTGCCGGAATGGAGGGACGGGAGGAAATGGGAGAACCCCTAGAAAACGCGTCGACCGGCGGCATTGTCCGGCACAGGACCCACCTGCGAAATACCGGGAGTGTCCCGGCCGGGGATTGAACCCGGCTTGCCTCGGTGAGCTGTAAGCAGCCTAACCGCTCACCCACACCGCGGCCTCCCAAAAAGGTAGAAACTTATTGATAAAAAAAATATATATGTCCTTGACTTTTTACAACCAGCAGATAACACACAATGGAAATAAGGCAGAAAAACTCGTAAAATGTAAATTTTCTACGATCGTACATTGTAATTACTCTGAATCCGAAATAGACACGAGCACATTCGTAGCGCCTTGATATTGGTTCTCGGACAGTAGCAGATAATCTTAGCGCCAGAGCGGGGTGCAGTTGATGGGACGGATCATGCCGAATAGAAAAGCGAATAAGTAGACAACCCCCGACAACGTAATTTCATCCTTCGCTCCTCTCTCTCTCTCTCTCTCTCTCTCTCTCTCTCTCTCTCTCTCTCTCTCTCTCTCAAACTTTTTTTTTTTCCTTTGCCGGTTCCTCATTTTCCCTCGAGCGAGCGTCCGCCCCCCCCCCCCCTCTTGCTGTTGCAAACGACGCCATCGGCATGCGATTGTCGATCAGGGGGAAACAAAAGTTTACAGACCTATTCGATCAAATGCCGAACTCGTTGAAAGTCCTTAAGTTGCCATTGCGAGACTATTACTAAAGAGATTATATTGAACCATATGCGAAAGAACCACTTGCATCATTTGCCTGACTTAATATATTATTCACTAGCTTGCCTTTAATTTATAAGTTTGCCCCCCCCCCCCCCGTTTATTCCACTTTTATCTTACGTATTTCCTCGTTAGTGAAGGAAAATGTTCAAAATACGTCGTAAGTGTACGCATAATTTACACACATTGCTTTTGGCCAACAGCGTAGTACGTACACGGAATTATTGCCGAAGCATTAGTTTATTTTTGGGAAACATCTGAATTTTTGTTTCTAGTACAAAACGAAATTAAGTGATTTCAGGAGATGCCCATTTTGAAGACGTAAAATTATAACAACTAATAGAACATGTGTATACTTTTAACTGAAAAGAATTCAGCATGCCGTAATGTCAGAATAATTAAATAAAGAATCTCAAAAACATGTACAATAAAATAGACGCGAAACAATAGGGCTAAGAAATAAGGCTTAAAAATGACACGGTTAAAGTGTGTAAAATATAAAATAGTAGCACTGCCTGTGCAGATATACACAGTTGAGAAATGGACAGTCGATATATTAGGCAGAAAAAAATTGGAAAAACAGAAATAATTAAGTTCCGACGTTGAATAGCGGGATTTGATTTATAATTAATTGCGAAACTACGAGAAGGGAGCTAAATATATTTAATTTTGACTAAAGGACTGCAAAAATGTAAGAGCCACTTGGTATTAATACATACAACGAATGACTCCCGATCGACTGCCGCATATCGCACTTTTACGCACAAAGCAAGAGAACTGTTGAACGGCCAGCAACAAGATAGGAGGGCACGCTCTTATAATGAGACAAGTCTGGGTACAAATTCCACAAAGTAGAAAAACAACAGAAATATATTTGCATTTTACGCCCACCATGAGATTAACGTGAATAAAATGAAGTTGTCGCTAAGTCAAGCCTGCGACTCTTAAACAAGGAACATACCTGTCGCGACAAACCAATCTTAAAAAATGTACGAGGCGTGACGAGATGGTCAATGAGTGGGGACGGAAAGGAGCACTCCGAGAAAACACGTTTCTTCGCTGAAGTGTTCGGCATTTAAACGACGTTAGAAAAAGTCCGAAAATTTCTAGGCGAGTCCTTTCTGCAGATGGAGACGTTTAATCACTGAGGGCCGGTTGCGTGATCGTGGTTCGAACTCTGAGATCATATCTAAGATCGTCAATGAAAACTGTTGCATCATTCGAGTTCAGAACTGGACTGGAGATCGAGAATAGTTTATTTCGAATCGCCGAAATTGGCGGTTCGAAATCTCGATCCTAGATCAGCAGCCATCGTCGACAAATGTAGTTTGAAAATACGCCAACAGATAGAACTACGTTCGATTGTTTTCTTGGGAAATTAAAACAACATTATACGTACTTGAATAATATTCTGTAAAATTCGTACAACAATAATTCTCTTAAAACAGATAAAAGATCGCACATCTAGTTCTATCTATTATGAAAAATACGCCTACTTCTATGACGTCATGTATTACGAACCAATAGCAAAATGTGTCTCTTACTTAATATCGATCTCTCCAAGATCGACGAATCGGAGATCCAGAATCATGACATTTTGTTGGTGCAACACTTTTACATTGGAACAAAGATCAAACTGGATTCTGGTTCGGAACTTGGATCATTCGACCTCAGATCGGGGGCGATGTTGGTGCAACCGGCCCTGAGTCAACTGTGGACTCTTGAGGAAACCTACATTAGAGGTATTAAAGGAAAGGTCATCAGTCGCCCTTTGGTCGTTTTAAAATCTGATTAACTAAATCTTTCATCAAAGAGAAAACTGGCGGATGAAACCTTGCTGTTAAGAGGCAGCGGTAGGCAATAAAGCGAGAACGAAGGCCCTGTGCAGTCATTCTGAAAGGGGCTGCGTGACAATCGTAAAGTCGAAGGTGAATGTCTGTGCTATCTCTCATTCCGTGTTATACAATCCGATGAAAAATTCTCACGCAACAGGAGTGAGGCGGGGGAATCGTTTCTTCATTTTATGGATGGAATTGGATGGAAGAGGAGCAGTGAATGCACGTTAAGGGTTTTTTTTTTATAAGGAGAAAATACCTTGCTATCAACGATTTGTAAAACTGTACTATGTTCTTCCTCTTAACATGTCTCTTCCTTTATTTTCAGGAATGTTTTTGTATTTTATCTAGCCCTATAAGGGTGTACGTTCCCAGCGACAGACAGCCTTAGACACATTGAAAAGTAAGCATGTGATAACGCAACATAAGAATACACAGACATACGTAAAATACACACAGATGTACACACGATCGAATATTGAAATATTTTAATGATATACACGAATCTAGTGAGGTTGCAGAAACCTGGAGAATTGTACAGTGAATAGGAGGGTGCCTCAGGCCCATTCTTTCGACTGCACCAAAGATGGACATAAATATCTTTAGTAGTGCTTGTGAAAGTATTTCGGAACCTGCGCTAGGTTCGAGCAAGGTGTGTGTGTATTTTTTTTGCATCAAGGAAATTTTAAGATTTTCTTTCTGATTAATCGATTACTTAAGTTTGTAAGTGAACGTAGAACAAAGTGATATTGGGTTTATAATTTATGGGAATTTTGTTGCTATAGCAGAATGTTTGTTTGTGATGGTACTGTAATCGCCATGTTTTCCGTAGTGTGTTATTTTTGGATTTTTTTTTTGTACTTTCAAACAATACTATGATAAATCATTTTGTGGCCCGTTAGTGTAAACACAAACTGAACTTTTTCTAACCTCCATTCGTGCATGTTAAAAAAATTGTTGTATTAACCGCATAAAGTTTAAACTGTATTTGTTTTCGTAATAGCCGCCGTCATCAAACCAAGTATTTGAAACAGTATTGATAGAACTAGCGGCCTAGATACCTTACACAGGCAGGGTGTTTCTGTAATGACGATACTAACTCTCCGGAACGGTAGACAAGGCCACGAGTACATTTCAGATAAAAAAAAAACTCTGGTCCGGAAACGCCTCAGACGAAAGTGAGGCCGTAGTTTGCTGGAGGCAGGGTAGGCGTGCATCACAAGGAGTTGTAGAAAGTAAAGGCCACTAATGCACTGCATGGTGTGATGTGTAATTTCGACGTGGTTTTATCGTGAAGTGTTTAGAATGCACTCTGGTGTTAGCATACTGAAACGTACGCTTGGTCAGTTTGATTGAAATGAAATACTCTGCCGCGCAACTGAGATGTATGGTGCTCGTTCACGGCCTACGCAATGGAGACAGCAGCGGAGCAGGAAGGTTGTGTGGGTTCATGTGTTCACGTGACAGACTTCCATGTCATACCGTGTTTCCAAGACTTTTCGAACGGTTGCAGGTAACGGAGCAATTCTCACCACAGTTCCACGACCAAGGAGGAAGTTGAACTGCACGGCGCACGGACCTAAAGGCCCTTACACGATGGAAAACTTTTAAGATTTGACTTTATGTTTGCTTTCCGACATGTTGTTTCTTATGGAGTTCGACACAATGGAACTGTCGAAGGTAAAGTCAAGCACTCTTGACTTTACGATTTCGAAAAATTGAAATTTAAAGTCAAAGTCAAGCAGCCATTTTGCCGAGATCTAACAGAGGTTATGTGGAAAGTGCGTTATTTTATTGTAGGGCGATTTTAATCTCGGTACATTAAACAAAGCTCGTTGTAAATTAAATTGCAAACGAATATGTGAAGAGAAAATATATGAATTGGCGTATTTTAATAAAGTAAACAAATGCGTTTTTTTTTTGTTTTGATATAAACTTTTAATATAAATTTTAAGCCTATTAAAAAAGTGTACGTAAAATGCATTCCTGCATAATACCATAATTAATTTCATCACAAGATATATATTTTTACGAAGTTAGCAGAATCGATGTTCAATTCTCTGAACTCTGAATTTACAATTGTATTGTGTATTCGTGGTTTCGTCAGAAGAAAGGAAATGTAAAGTCAAATGTTAAAGTTTTCTATTGTGTAAGGAGCTTTAAGACATCGAGGCGGCAGTGGTGTGGTGGTCAGACTACTCACCTCCCACCTAAGCGAACCGGGTTTTCGCATGTGGGAGTTGTGTCGGACAATACCTCTGGTCGGTGGGTTTTCTCGGGGATCAGTCCCCCCCCCCCCCCCAACCATTTTACATTCTGGAGCTATTCCGTACTCTCCTCGCTTCGTCCTCATCGGCTCTCAAGACCTCGGATGTTAAGAGGCGCCCAAATATCCTCACTCCACTTAAGAAAGTATTAGACCGCCTGCTGAGGAGCCTCCAATAGGTACGAGTATCGTGCACAGTATATAGTTTTGTACTAAAGAAAAGTTAGCTGCGTCCCAACCATCCACAGGAAGATAATGTATTTCGCAACTAATGACATGTTATGTCAATGGTCACCGCAGGCTTGTATGGTCTACAGTCACATTCTCTTGTGCTTTTCACCGATGAAGGCGGTGTTACGATGTTCACGGGACACCCTAGTAAAATATTGTCATTAAAGTCGGTGTATGCCATTATAAACGTATCCCAGTAAATAGATGGTTTGGGAAACTGTTTTTTTTTTTTACAGAAAAGATAAACTGTTATCTACGGCCGGTGTTCCCCCCCCCCCCCCTATTAGATGTATTCAGAGATAAAAATAGTAGAAATGTTTAAAAACTGTTTCCGTAAGGGGAAGTACGAAAAGTACAGACTGATATCTGTATTTTGATGTGATTGTCAGTTCGTAGTTCAGTAGTTTTGCAAGTTCAAAAGCTAGTTGGGTATGGGGGTACTTTCGGAATTTTTTTGTGGGGGGGGGGGGGGGTCACCTTAAGCAGAAGTGTCGAAGAATTTCTTGAGGGTCTGAGGAAAAGGTATTTTTGCGGCTCTGGATATTGGGGGTTTTGGGGCAAAGCTATTTTTGGGGGCTCCTATTTGAAGTGACAATATGTATTTTGAATATTACTAAACTTTTTTTTATACAATGCCGGTAGAAAACAAGTTTCTTGGAAATTGGTTTACCGTTTGCTCAAGCTAATATATATTTGTGTTTTATTAGAAAAATAGCATATTTTTCACATTGAATTTCGGTTCGCCAAGAACTATATTTTGCTGAAAAACAGTTAATACAAGTTCTATTTAAATTCCTAATTCTTCCACGATAGTTGAATGTTTACCGACTGTTGTAAATGCCTTTGAATTATGGCAGCTGTAGGTAGAACACAGTTGGTGAGTTTGAAGGTACGTGTTTTTAAATCGTACGCTCTCTTGTTGCTATCCCCTAACATCCACCAGCCCTCGTCCAGTGTATTTAATAGCATAATACAGTACTAGGCTATCTTGTGCGCTGTTTGCTAATAATACAGTTGACCGGGACGGCGTAACCAGAGGATTCCTAGTTATAATCCATTCACGGTTACTTGCAACTTTTCCAGGATATTACTCCGTCTCACGTACACAAAGCATAATTAAGTATAGAAAATTACACCAAAGGGACAGCGCACCGCACTTGTGTGCACTCTGTGTAATATTTTCCATAAGAACTATTTCTTGCTAGGAATTACCAACACACCCATTTTCTCCCTGTTTTATTCATATTAATTATAAATTAAATATTATAATATACAAAGTATAATTAAAAGTACAATTTAACAAAAAATACGGTTTTTATTATAACATAAATATAAAACGCTTTTGATGATGATATATTTAGGAAACAGCCAAGCGCGTCGTACATGGGGTGAATTTTCCTAAATTAGATCAGAAAGTATGAAGAAACTGCCTATAGACAGAATTCGTTGGAAAGGGATGAGATAAAGGGTGAAAAAACAGGCGATGGTCCTCTTCAAGACCATGCCCCTGACGTCCGAACATCGCTCTTTGATGTATCAGCTGATATTGAGGATTTTGCCATTTGACACACACATTAGGCATGAGTCTTGTACAGACAAATATCGTGAGGATCTACGATAATTTACTGAATTTGGAATAGGTATTTAATATACGCCCTTATTGATCAATTTAGTGAGTAGTGAGTGAAGATATTTGGGCGGCTCTTAACAGCGAGGTCTTGAGAGTCGATGAGGATGATTGAAGTGAATATGGAGTGGCGCCGAAATGAAAGGGCGGGGGAAACGGGAGATCCCCGAGAAGACCCGCCGACCAACGGCATCGTCCGGCACGATTCCCACTGCGAAAACCCGGAGTGACCCGACCGGGGATTGAACCCGGTTCGCCTTGGCGGGAGGCGAGCGTGCTATTCGCTCAGACAGACCCCTAATTTATTAAGTATTTCACTAGATATTTAACGCTTGTCACGTGCCTAAAATTATTTGTTTTCTTTCGTTAAATTATATGTGCTGGAAGACGTAGAAAATTCCTTTTATGCTAAGACCAATAAATTAAATATTACTATTAATTTGCAGTTAATCTAACCGACTGTGATTTTTCCTTATGAGCATACTGTTTTGTGTCGTGTTTCCGTCTGACATTACTATAGTATATTTTGCCCCTAGGGCTGTTCCATTTGCATTTTACAAGCCAGCATCGAAACCACAAACGTCTTACACAAAAAAACATTTATAGCGTGCACTTTTGAAAGCCCTCTCATTTAGAATAATAGTCAATAAATATATTTCATTTTAGCCTTAGACATTAATTTCCGAGTGCGGTGGAATATACTCACTGTGTTTATTACTTACATGGCAATATTTATTTGAAAATGTGGCTATAGGATAGCAAATGGCTGAAAGGAAGAAAGTGTAACTTAGGGCCTCAAAAGTGCTCACTTTACCGTGATCAGCCTATAGAAACGTGTATTACTTTCTTATTAATACAAGTTGGTAAATAATTAATTGAAAACAATCAAAACACAATTTAGTTTTATTTAATCATTCTGTTTCCTTTCTACGTGTGTTAATAAACGTTCTGGACTTTATGAGTAAATCTAGTGTGCAGTTGTGATACTTTTTTTTTTTTCTGTAGCAGTTCTCAATCCCATGTACCAATTTTAGCGACAGACAGTTAAAAATTACATTTTTAAATATATTAAAGTAGCCGACCTTGTCTTAATATTACAGTCATTTGTTACGCTCTAATTGCTTTTTTTTTTTTTTTTTTTTTTTTTTTTTTTTTTTTTTTTTTTTCCAGTGTACGATATACAGAAAATGGGCTAACCGCGCAGAAGCTGTAGTTAACTTTAGACTGTTAACGGGTAATCGGACACTTTTTAAAGCCCAGCTTCAGATCTACGTTTCTTCTCAATTTGTATACTTCCGCCATATGTAAAATTTGCATTGTCAATAGAACTAATTACTTCATTCATACGTTAGTCGAGTGAAAACGTGCAAATGTCAGTGACCTAGACTCGTCACTAATATGCTATTTGGTTTTATAATGCGTAGGCCTTCATGACAAAAAAAAACTTTAATTTACCATAAATTTAAAGTTTGCACTGCAATACAGCGTCAAGACCTTGGGAACTACATTTCTTAATTCGCTGCGTCGGACTAAACTGGGAGCCTACGTGTCAGTGTGTAAGGTAGCCTCTACGCATTTAACGGGTAGTTAATTTCTTTCAGGAGTTGACTTCAGATGTGCCTTCTTCGCTGTGAACAGACCGTACTGGTAATGCAGCAGCTGTTGTCCATGTGCCGTCATCGTCGAGCACAGGCATATCTATGGCAAGAGGCGTGAACCGGCATTTCTGGCACCACTTTAATGCACTGTGGGAAGGCGTCGTTACTAGCGCGCGAGATCTTCGCCCACAAACGGCCGCCGAGAGCTAACAAGCTGGCTTTACCGCGCAAGTGGCGCACAGTTTATTTCTCAGCGAGCCGGGCGTAGTTACGGGGTCGCTCGGCAAGCGCTTGCAAGCATTGTCCCGGGCGCGCGACAGCCGTGTAGTTCCCTCCGCTGATATCTGATACTCTGCCTCGCTGTAGCTGTAAACCCGCGTCTGTTCCCCAGGCAACGTGCTCGAGCTTTCTAATAACCCCGCTCTTGTCGCCTTCTTTTTCGCTGCTGTTGTAAAAAAAAAAAACGGGGCTGGGGGATTTGTTGTAGCCGGCGGCGTCGATATGAAATATCCACGTCCCCATCTTCCTTTCTTGCCGACCGTTCGAACTTGCGAAATCAACTATGCGTTTCGGGTGGGTGGGTGAGCGAAGAGATTTGGCCGATCAGGGTGAAGCGGGGTGAGTATTGAGCAGCGCCGGATTGTATTGGTGGCGGGAAACGGGAGAGCCCCTATAGAAAACCCGCCGACCAGCGGCATTGTCCGGCACGATTCACACTTGCGGAAACCCGGGAGTGGCCCGGCCGGGGATTGAACTCTGTTCGCCGTGGTGGGAAGCGAGCAGACTAACCGCTCAACCACCGCCGCCCTCTATGCTTTTTGGTGTTGACTATTTCTGGTAGCCTAATGCGGGTAATGACTCCTTATTGCTGTTTCCTCGTAGGGCGTGGATCATCACGGGTGCGAATAATTCCCCGATCGGACCACAATTGTTCCACACGCCAAAGTTTTGAACTTCTTTGCTGTCGGAAGAGAGTTTTACGGCGCTTATGCCGCCCCCCCCCCCCCGGTCTACCTTCCTAGCTATAGCTACGTCCATGAAGGTATTCGCGGCCCCAAACGCAGCCATGCCTGCCCTAATCCCCCTCTGCCGTGATGCATGCCTCCTTTGCAGGACTTTCTTCTTTTTAGGCGTATGGGGCTCAGTCCAGCTTCCGTCTCTACGTAGGACTTACACAAAGTACTTAGCAATATGGTAGGTTAGGGAAAAAAATGGTTGTTCCATGTGATGAAGGGGTTCCCAGAATGATGTGACAGCACGCTTGTTTGCACTAAACAATACCCTTGTCCTCTGTCCAAATTCAAAACCACGTGCCTTCGCTTGTTTGCCCATCATCCTTTAGTGTGTAATGTCCCTTTCCTGACAGTGTTCATTTGTGAACTCGGATGCTCTTGTTTATTTCCACCTGGATTTGTAATCTTTCCAATTTTGCTTTATGCATTTTTTTTTTTTTTTTTTTTTTCTATATTAAGTTTTTCACACAGCCGTGCAGCGTTGTAAACGCCGACAAATGAGATGCTTAAAAACAGTAAAACATCGAAAACCAACCAAGGGTTCGATAAGAATACATGTTGGGTCCTCTTAACTAGAGTGGACTTTCTAGGGTACTCTTGACCTGATTTTGGAAATGAAAAGAAGTACGAGGTGGCAGAATCTCTTGAAAGTACTGCTGTACCGTAAGTGTTCCCCTTATAACTATCAGGGAAGACCGAAAACCATAGGAAATTGCTCCCCACACTACAATGCCACCTGTTTTGATAGTGTGTTGCTTAATAGTAAGTCCTGATTCGTGCGTTATCCAGTGCCCTTCCATGCTCGAAAGATTGTCATCCGTATCCAGACGGAACCTGGATTCGTTACTAAGACGATGCATCGCCACTCCTCCGTCGTCCATGCCATCCGGTTACGTCAGAACTGTCGGACGAAATCACCGGTGTCGGGATGTCAATGGAACACTATGCAGACGTTAAGTTTTCTTCCGCAAGTCACCTCGCAATAGCGTGGGTGAAAACAGGAGCTACTTTTGATGCCGCTGCAGCTCTCTGGATGGTGGTAAGAGACTGTTACGTTCGCGCGTGTAGGCCGATGAAATATTCTTCTCTGTTGATCATTCTGGGTCACCCTTAGTCTTTCCGTCGCATACGTGTTCTGCCATGACCACACTGTTTCCAACACCGTCGCGTAGTTCGCAACAGTTAATATGACGGGCAATCGACGGAACAGCTCTCCTGACTTCCGTGGGCCATCAATTCGCCATCTATCAAAGTCCGTAACTTGTTCACTGCTGTGTCGAATGCGTTGCCAACGCATACTGGCTACTTTACGAAGTTCAACTCCAACACGAACATTGATTATACGGCACGCAACTTTGTTCTACGACTGTTTGTGCTATCACGCTGCTTTAAGCACTAGCTGGTGGCAATTTTACGCAGTCACTACCAGCCAGACTAAATATGCTGCAGTCATACCTGTTTTGCTGCTCTAGGCATTGCCAGTTTTTGCGTGTTATTGATCATTCATTCCCGCTCTGTGTCTAGCAAAGTCTTCAACAGGTTATCCGTATCAAATCATTTATTTTCCTTCATGACGGGGTCCCTTCATCACGAGGCCCAGTACAGCTGTCCCCTTTGACCAAACACACCCCCCCCCCCCATCTCAATCACTCTACAACACCGTGTGTCTGATCGCCAGGATTTCTAGGGCGTGACCGCGCTTAATATCTGTCATGCCTCCAAATTTTTATTATTATTATTTTGCATGTTGTTAGTTGTGGTGGCACAGAACATAGGTAATTATTCTAGTTCAATTAGGAGGCCTGCGGTGGTCTAGTGGTTAGACTACTTTCCCACCTAGGTAGACCGGGTCCCAGTCCCGGTGGGATTGCTCTCAGATTTCTGCATGTGGGAATCGTGCCGGACGATGCTGCAGGTCGGCGGGTTTTCTCGGGGATCTCCTGTTTCCCCCGCCCCTTCATTCCGGCGCTGCTCCATACTCACCTCGCTTCACCGTCATCGGCTCTCAAGACCTCGATGTTAAGAGCCGTCCAAATCTCTTCACGCGCTCACTCGAGTACAATGGTAGCCTAAATTCATTTTGTAGTGTAAGCATAATTTCTATGTTTACCAGAGGCATTGTGATTTATTAATATTTTTGGCCCCTCCTGTCTTACTGAAGAAGGGAGCTCTTGATTACAAAAGACTCGTGGTGATGCACAGTGAAAGATTTGTAATGATTCAAATTATTTATTTCGCTTTCTGTTTTTGTAATGTACGAGTGTGTAAAAATTAGATTTATAAAATGTTTACTTTCCTAATCATTTCACAGTTTCACTTGACCGACACATGAATAAAGTGATGAGGCCCATATCAATGTTAATTTTACACAAGGCGGAAGAATATACAACGTGCATACAAGTATAGTCCATTCTCGATTGGAAGCGACTTATGAAAATCAACCTTTGAAAAAACACTCAAGGCATAACATGTCGACCTGTTTTTTTCAATAACCTGTATTCCACAAATATGTAGCACCGTGGTTAACTTTAGAGTACTGTATTATTGAATAAATAAACCTATACCGTAATATATTCTATAACGTGTAATATTTATTTCTTTTTAAAATATGAATCAAAGGCGAGTGCAGCGACGTGTTGGCAACGATCGGTAAGAAATAGTTAACAGTTAAAATATCATTTTAACCTTGTTTTTTAATATACTATTTGTAAATTAAACGGTGCCTATCGAAATATTTAAATATTTAAGTAGCCCCGATGGCAACATATCTCATTTTATCGTTTAAAATAACAGCGGAAAATATCGTGAGTAGGCCATAATGGTACGGTATTGTTTTATCGAGCGAGAAAGCAATTGAAAACTGTCTGCTGGCGAGGCTTGTCGCACTCGGGGAAATTTCACTTCGCTAGTAAACAACGAAATTATGTTTTCAATTGTAGAATATTTCATACCTTACAGCAAAATAATGATTTTTGAATTTGTATTTTACAACTGAAAAGAGATTTTAATGTTTGAATACGTATTTTGATATATTTAAATATGATGGCGGGGCAGTTACCTAGTGAAGTTGGCAGACGTAGTGAGCCATGACATGGCGTGTTGCTTTTTGTCAAACTACACGTAAACTATTCTTACTCCGAAAAATACTTCAAATTAATACATCACGTTTGTAGACGTTGTGTTTTTCAAACCTACCTAGACAAGTTACGATGTTGTGATAAATCTGTGTTTCCACGGCAGTAATAAATATACTGTGACGTGTGTTTCGTTAATCATTGCGTCTGTGAAATGGCGTGCCTTTGTGCATCGTGGTCGATACGCTGGCCCTGTGTGTGCGTGATTTCAAATATTTGATTAGCACTATTTATACGTTTTAACTGTGAACTGTTTTTATGACGTAGTTATTTATTTACATCCACCTCTGTTTACTTATCACAATGTTGTACGTTTGCCCTAAGGGGTTTGAAACACATTCGTATAACGTAATTTGCCACAATCTCAGAAGAAAAATACTAAGCCCAACCCGATAAATTTCAATAAACCTAATAAACAGTAAGTAGCAATACATAGAAATATGAACGGAATAGAAGTTATCGCAGGCTTATTTGTGTGCATGTTCACAGCTTCCTTTTAAAGTTTGTATGACAAAACTGAGCAACACGAGTTGCGTGCTTGAATTTAATATGCCTTTTTTATTGGTTGTTCCTTTTTTTAAATATTTATACCAACTGAGGCCGTGCTTTTAGAGAAATTACCCAACACATATCAATAACAAAAGGGTAATTGCAATTAGTACAGCCCTTTACCTCGCAGTTGTAACAGTGTTAAACACAATCGCGGCAAAATACAAACGTGCATTACATGTATTGAGCTACGTCGTGGAAAACAAATATGTTAATGTGAAATAACCGTAAGAACTGTCTTAAATTCAGACATTTTTAAAACGTCATAAAGCTGAACTAAATAATGTTAGAGGCCTAAACTGTGAATATTCATACGGAATGGTTTTTGGAATATAACCGAATTCTTCGAAAAGCTGTAAACAGCAAACACATTTGACAGGTATAAAAGTAGAAGTCGCATTTCAATGTTTATTTTTATATGTACCAAAAGTATACGAACATATGTACTCACACAATGGAATGTAAACATTGATTTTGACAGATGCTACATGGCAGTCGCATGCCAATGTTTGTTTACATTTGGCGGAAGGATACAAAACGGGCCTGTAAGTAGATATTTAGCAGGGCTCCGAGAAAGTTGCTTCCAATGGGGAATGGACTATAGATCTTAGACAGGTCTTTCGAAAGTGCGAATTTTAACGTGAACAGCCTATACGAGAAAACGTGCTATAGTGTGACGATATTTCGTTTATCTTCCCCCTCCCCATCAGGACGTACTTTTTTTAGGAAAACAATGTGGTTGTTTCCCTGTCTCCAACGTTTGGCTGGCTTTGGTTGTAATTACGTTAATAAGAATGAGGGAGACCATTTTTAAGCTACCGCACCGGCACTCTTCTGTTGGAAATTGGAAGTAATTCGGGAAAAAAATAACTTAAGTACATACTTGACGAATTGAACCCTCGATGTCATAAATGCGTGTCAAGGATGCTAATAGTGTGTTCATAACGCTTTTTTTCATAAATATTAGGTTCTAGTGTGTCGTGTACAAGTACATCATATTTATTTCTCATCGCTCCCGCCTTCTCTCATTCTAATGTTTAATTTTAATGCTGCTTGCATGACATAATTTCTGGCAAATAAGATTTACAAAATATTCAAATATATCTTAATAATATTATAAATGCGAGAATGTATATGTTTGTTACTGAAACACGTCGTAACAACTCGACGGATTTGGATGAAATTTGGTACAGGGGTCGACTATATTATGGATTAGCACATAAGAGTACTTTTCATCCCGGGAGAACGAACAGTTTCTTAGGGAATATATAAAATATTACACCAACCATTTGAGTCGGCGCTGGTTGGTGGTCTGTTTTTTATATTCCTTAAAGGAGATGTATTAGAGTAATAAAGACGAACAATTAAGATACAGCACTTGGTCAATATAATTAAGGTTTGATTTTTCCACGCGGGTGAAGCCGCGGGTAACAGCTAGTTTATATATATATATATATATATATATATATATATATATATATATATATATATATATATATATATATATATATACATACACACACATAATGCAAAAATCTTTGGAATTTACATAAAAGAAAGCATAGCAATTCGAAGATACCAACGGTACCGATACATAGCGTAAAATTTAAAGTGTTTCCAACAAAAAAAATTTTTCCAATATCACAAATAAACACGGAATAAAATTAACGTAATGGCGTGTCTGACTAGGGAGGGTTTCTTTCTCCCCACTTCAGTTTAGTACCGTGTATGGCCTCCATGTGCTTTGTAAAGTCCCTAACACACGTCCTTCCAGACAAAGGTCTCATTCCATCATCTGGGCAGCTCTTGTGAGATCTGGAAGCGTTTCTGGTGTTTTGCGAACGATTATAAACTGCTGGCTTTATCTTGTCCCAGGCATATTCAGTCCTTCGGTGCGCTCTCTATTGATCACAAAATAACTACATAAATCCTACCACCCAAACTGCCTTGATCTCACAATATTTCCAACTGTTTGTGGGGTGTGTATTTTACACTGCCCTGTAGCCGATATTAATTATCGGGAGTGAATTTTATTTATGTATACTTCGCATGGTGAACTTCAGTTGCCTAGAATTGGTAACAAGTGTAATCGGTAGATTCTGCTTGTTTCATTTACGCATGATTATCTCTGCTGCGCGACATATTTACGTTATGTAGTAAAGGCAATGTTAAAAATTAGTATAAAAGTTTCCTGCCTTATCGACAGACTGGAATTGCTACGTTGTTAGGCGTATTTTCATATTTTAAGTTTCGTGGCATTAGTATCGCAAAACATTTGTGCGAATGCTCTTCACAATAGCTAGTTTTATGTTAGCATGATATGTTAGTTTTACATTACTATAGTATGTCAGTATGTTACAATACGTTACATTACATTACGATATGTTGCAATACATTACGTTAGTATGTTACTATATGTTATGTTAGTATGTTACAATACATCGCAGTACGTCACATTAGTATGTTAATTGTTACGTTAGTACATTACAATATGTTGCAATGAATTATGTTAGTACATTATGTTAATATGTTATGTTAGTATGATATATTATGTTACAATATGTTACGTTAGAACGTTAAGATGAGTTATACTCTCTATTTGTGTAGAAATGAAGGTTATTTAACAAAACGTACACCTGCTGGTAATTGTAAATACAAAAGAAAACGTAATTGAACAGAAACATGGTATTCTTTTACCATCAAATATACCTTGTATAATGTGGAAAAACTTGTGTTCTTATGTCGCTGTTGGAACATCCGAATGGACTTAAATTTGAAAACGGATGTGTTTCCGAAAACAATACAAGAGAAATATCAATGGGTAGCAACCATTTTGTTGTTAATTGAAGGAATGTCATATTTCCATTTTACAAATAAAGAAGATATAGTGCCTCCGAGTGAAGCATTACCTAATTCCATATTTATTTTTGGCGATGTTTGATGTGAACTGCAGGGTGAAATACAGCAATATTTCAGTTTTGATCGACATTCAAATGTTGATTGTTTTTATCGACCACAAAATTATGCATGTATACCAAAACGTAATTTACGTGATAATGCAAGTATGGTTATTGTGTTTAAAATGGATAATATGAATTTGCAACATATTTACAATGATCATGTTTTAGGCGATATGACATTTGCAAAGTTTAAGGATGTGTGTTTTTACTGTTGGGAAGAAAAATGCGTTTTTTTTAATGAGTATAATAATGCTTCCCGTATATAAAGGCAAATATAGGTCATGTTTTGACAGTTTTTTACTTCTAGGCGAATAACAATGAGTATTTCAAAGTTTGGACAAATCAGTATAAAACGCAATCACAACAATAGCTGTTTAACCAAGAATAGCTATGTGAATTGTGATTTGAACGCATATATATAATGTAATATGGGTATGGCTGTGAAAGATACTGATGCGGCAAATCAACGTTACGTGGAAGAGTTAAACACTATTACGCTAAATGTATTTAAATCTCAATCGAACGATATTCAAGAGAAATTAATAAAGTTAGTTGATTTGAATGATAATGTTTACAAAAGGACTATTGTTAATTGCAAACATTTTAACCAATATTAACAATGATTTGTGGAGTAATGAATGTTGAATAGATGAACGTTTAAATGGATTTATTAGAGACTTTAATGATATGACAAATGTTTTTACAATACAACTTATAGAAATGCAAGAAAATGTTAGAGTTGTAATTAATTAAGTGGTAAACGATGCTATTACATAACAACTTTAAACATAAATGGAACAAATAACGCAATATATAAGAGATGAATTCATTAATAAAAATTTGGTTTAGTTACACAAACAGATTTGAGAAAAAAAATTGGAAACACATATAAATTATTTTATTAATGATTTGAAAGTAAAAACTGTAACTAAATTAAATGTAGTTCTAAGTAAAGTCGATAAGATTGAAAAAGCGCAAAGTATTCGACCTACTACATCAGTTAGAATTTAATGTAATATAATCAAAACATGTCTGCCTCTGCTTCAGAATTACATAACGTTATATCTGCTGTGAAAGAGAAATATTTACAAGCCAAATGAGCCCGTATGGAACGGGATGTTTTAAACGAATAAATATTTAAACCTATTACGAGTAGAATGGATACATTGCATTCTGCATTAAATAAACCTAAAGAAACAGCTTTGGAAATTAAATCGGAAGAAGAGCCTTTAACAAAGAAAAAGCAAATTCTTTCTCATTTAACACAATGCTATTTATCTTTACAACATTCTTTACCTCTCCGTGATACGACATTTGGTGTTTATCGACATGAAAGCGTCTGGTTCTTGGCAGATTTGGTAATTAAATTTTTTCCTGATAATAAAATTAAAGTAGGTGATTACATAACTGATGTGAGTTAAGGATTGTTTGAATTATTGTTTAAACACTTTCCAAATGGATATTCCGATACTGATTTGCAGAAATATAAAGAATGTTTCCCGGAATTCGTTTCTCGGATTAGATTTCTATGGCATTTCGTGTTTTTTTATTTAATTGTGACATAATTGATCATTTTTAATTAATTAATTTTAGAGTGATGGTTAGTTCATGGGAATACATTTCTGGGTTTCATAATTGTTTGTGCTAGGTTATATTTCTTTGCTTGTAACAATGCAGTTTTAAGAGAGAAAAATAATATTCCCCACGCTAAAAACTTTTTTTTACGAAAATTGTAATTAAATTTTTCTATATTAAAATTTTATTTAAAAAAACGTTTTACCGTGTAAACGATTTTTGCAGTGTAAAATTCATAAATGTTTTTTATGATGTAAACAATTTTTACGGTGTACACTAGTTTTGATAGTGTAAGATTAAAACATTGTTTTAAATGTGCTTTTAAGATGTTTTTTTTATGTTAAACAAATGGTTTACATAACTAGGCTAAATGCAATATTGTAAACACAGTCCTCTTGCTCCAAACGTAAAAGGTTTTTGAAAGGAAGACTAGGCGAGCCATGTCAAGGAAAATCGTGTAAAGTGGAGGCAAGTTGCAGTCAGGGCGATGCGCGTCGTGGAGTGAAGTTGTCGAGGATGCGGAGGGACGTAGAAACTTCTATTGCCCATGCACAGAGGCGACTACCAGGCTCTGCGCATGAAGGGTAGGGTGTCGGGCAGGGCATGGGAAGGGGAGCGGATTTCGATAGTGGCGCGCTAGCGGTGCTTTTCTAAAACATTCTCTCATTCCCTCGCCTGCTTCGCGCTGTGCACATCTCCCGCCCGCTTGTGCCCCAAACTCCCAGCCCGCACGCTCTTAACTTTCATTCGCGGCGTATTCTGCTCCAACTCCGTGCACTGATTACCCTCATCGGCTCTTGATACCTAAGATTCGCTCGCTCCCCGCGCACTCAATTCTCGACCGGCCGCTATCTGGCTTTGTTCACGAAGTTTTAGAAAGTCTTGTCCTCTGTATATTTTGTAAAAACACGTCGCGCTTTTGAAAAATTCTCGAGCGCGTTGCTTTTTAAACACACAAACTATTTACTTACAATTAATTTGGAACTAATTATTACTTAACATAGAATATTAAACTTCAACGAGATTATATTATGTTTTCGTATACGATAGTAGTCGAAATTCTGGGCTGGGAAAATTAAAAGTAAAATATTTTTAGAAAAACAGATTGAAAGTATAAGACTTATTGAACAAGTTTGTTTGATACTTTTTTAATGTTTCAAAAATGAGTTTAGCTTTAATATTTGTTTGCACTATAATAGTTAAAAATTTAATTAAAATGTGTGTTTGTCATTACGTACAAAAATATCTTTTAGTTGTGTTGGTAGTAAAATTAATCAATTTATTAGTTAAAAATCACTGGGAAAATGGGAAATGTTTGCTGGAAAACTGAATAAAGTTTACTGGATATGGGAAAAAAAAGTTTGGTGTGATAAAAATATTTGGTACATATTTCTTAGTGATGAGGAAAATTAAAGTTTTATCGGCGGGAGTTTGGTAGCAAAATTTTTATTTAGCTGGAAATACGCCAACCTCTTGCGCCTCGGAAAAATAGGAGGAAGCTTCAGTCTCCAAGTCTAAGTAACAGTTTGTAGGGAGGAAGGGAAATAGCCTTCCTAGGGAAACAGTCGCTTTGAACTTGAAGGAAGCCTCCGTTCATGGCCGAGGCAGCGCTCTGGGGGTGATTGGCTGGGCCTCTGTGGATCGGCCAGTCCCCGAGGTATTCGAAAAATGCGTCACTTGAGTGCTGCAAGGGGAGGGGGTAGTGCGTGGCCTTGAATCGTTAGCGCCCTCCGTTGTCAACGGAAAAAAACAGTTTCTTACCTTGAGGAGGGCGGGTTTTGCGAATCGCCGCTTTGGCAGGGACAGTTCTTGGGCGTGTGGGCGGAGGGGGCGTTTGTCGCTAAACAGGTTCTTGTTGTGTTGGATCGACACCAGGGTATAGCGCCCTCCTAAAAACGAACTCTGAATTGGTGGGAGGGGTGGGATGGTCTGGGTTCTTGACCTCAGGGCACATCGCTTTCGCGAGGGATGGAGGTGGGGTGCAGGGAGGTCCGGAGCGATGTGGCCGTATCTAGCCAGTCATCGCCATCTTTTTACACCGTCGAAAAAATTGACAATCGTGGGCAGATGGGTGAGTAACCTCCAGGACAGAGTAACTCACTCTGGCGAGGGGTGGGACTGGTCAGGAACCGTCAGCACCCCTGTATCCAGTTGCTGCTATCTTCAGTTGCTCATAGAGGCTTGGACTAGATGGATGTATACCTCAATAGCTCCTTCATATACACCGGGCTATGGAGTGTGATAGCTGTGATTCTCGGTAAGCGATATTATATGCTCTGGGGTTCAGATCTCGTCCACAGTCTTCGTAAACTATAGTGTGGATTTTTTTTACAAGTCTTTAACTTATCGTGTGATAGTGCGTTTATCGTGTAAACCATGTTTCTGTGTTTGGTCGACGAAACTTCGAAGCATTTTCAACTCACGTTTTTTTATTACCAAATGCCGTGAATTTCACAGACATCGCGGAAAAAATTTGTAGTACTTCCGTTATTTTTCAATAATCCAATTTTATTCATTCACATACTTGTAGGACGAATCAAGTCGTTCATAGTAGCTTGGTAAGGAAATTGGTTCTGTCAGTCGTAAATTTAAACTCTGCTGCTTTCCACGTAACAGCTTATAAGCAGACACATGCCATACGATCCACTCATTCATCGACTGACCTCCGTGGTGAACGGATGTGTTTTCGGGGAGCTCCTGGTGCCATTTCTTTGCGTGCTTTTCTATTGTGACTGTTTAAACTTCAACTAGTCAAATTTATATATTAGTATGCGCGTAGTAAACATCATTTTTATCCATTTGTCACGTAAATCTTATTCACATTTATTTCCTAGCAGCTATAACCTTAGTCGTTTGTCAGTCTCCGAATGTGCTCCATGTATATATAGTCAGGCTGTCGACGTAAGATTACTTCATTCCTTCACCAGTCTCCAAGCCAGACAGAAGTGTTTTGCGAGAGGTGCGATTTCATTATGCGTGCTAATCAATTAATTTATTTTTACATGTGGATTGTGTTTCGAAAGTTCCTCCTCGCCAGTCTCACAGGCAGACGGACGTGTAAGATATGTGTGAGAGGCGTCAAGTAGTGTTATATATATATATAGTTATTGTGTTTGTTTAATTTATAGAGACATTTTGCTGTAGACTGTTAATTCCATACTCCACACTCACGTATTTGTGTTCGTTCGTTATACAGCTCTCTCGTGTAAATTATATTGCTAGCATACAGCTCGGGGTAGACTAATTCATCCCTTTTTGTTTAATTTCATATTGGAGAGTCACATAATTCCACTTATTATTCACGTAGTCGTTTGAAATTTGCGATTCTATGCGTGGAATTTATTCATACATAGAACAATCTGAAATTCTCTAACGTTTAATTGCAATTGGAAACAGTCGTCGTCTATTTAATCGTTTGTCATTACTAACACGTAAATACCATCTTTCAAAGTCGCCTATCTGCGATCAATATCCCATTCCAAACCCAAAAAAACATAAAAATGTACACTTTTACGAGTCTTGCACAAAACTCACCATATATATATATATATATACACACACACATATATACATATATATACACACCCCGTCCCCAACACGCCACACCTCATCCGAGTGTCAGTCGTCGTGCTGACATCTACCAGAGCTGCTCCCCAACCCACGAAAAGAAAGAAAACAATTCATTTGACACTTAATGCCACTCTTGCACCAATAAAAACTAACCCGTTCAATGCATTTAACCCTTTCAATAAATATAACCCCTTTCATTAAATTTAACCTTTTTGATTAGCCCTTTCAATAAATATAACTAACCCTTTGATAACAATTTGATATCAAGTTTAGGTCAGTCAAAAAAGGCGGCATCCCTTTTGGTGTTACTGGTGCGCCCCTACTACTTTGGTTTTAATTTGCTTGAATTTTATCCAACTTTGTGCGTTTTGCTTGTATCTGCACTAGACCTCTACTGCCTCTCTTGGTCATTTCAAAACTCTCTCTTCCGTTCATTGACATGCGTTTTTTTTTTTTTTTTTTATATAGTAAAAAATGAAGCGTGGATGTTAATCTTAAAACTCGCCACTGTAATTTGGCACTACGTATACGTGGTATTATACTACCGGAGAGTGATAACTGCAGCTCTACCGTACTAGAAGCTCATTGGCTCTAAATCTATGGGAATTACAGTTTCTAGTTAACACATGACGGAAGTTAAAAACGAACTATGTTTACTTTGTCATTGTAACTGTCCGGCCCACAAATCCATCACGGTAAACGAACTGTGTGTTTGTGAACCGAGTGCGTGATCGATGGAGGTCGTTGGCCCATATCCCACGTCAGGAGACATCACAATAGCTCATTACCCGGCGGCAAGTTCGCCAATTGATTCCGATAAATTACGGTACATGAAAATCGCATCTAGCCGAGCGAAACAAAATGTACTGAACTTTAGATTGTCTATATGGTGACGGGGACGGTGTATTCAAGAGTTCTTACACACGTGCATATGAATGCTCTTCCATCAACAACCACCGTGATGTTTGTTTCTAAAGTGACAAATATCTATGCCTATCTTCTTTGTGTCAGTACATACGTTAAAAAAAAAATTTTCTGGATTGAATACATAATATATAATGACGATGCTAGAAAACACCATGAATTTTACACAATATAGTATCATTTGGCATAAAACATTTGCTATATACATATACACTAATACATTTATATATAGACACTAACATATATATATATATATATATATATATATATATATATATATATATATATATATATATATATAGATGTGCAAGTCCCATATTACTATGTGGTGATATTCTTTTTCGTATATTTTACTTTTGAAGTAATGTTTGTCCAAAATGTTTGTTATAGCATATGTAAATGTGCTGCTAGTATTTACCGCAGCGATTATTGTGTGGCAGAATGGCATGCAAATGTCGGAATGTTCATCCCTAAGAATTTCAGCTGAAACACCCGTTTGTACCACTTTTACTATCACAAAACATGCTTTAAAGATAAATGTAGGAACTGAAAAACGTATACAGACGTGTAACATTTCTCAAATGTTATTCGTGAGCAGACCTCACTCAGCCACGTTGGACGGTTTTTTCTAGTAAAATGTTTTCTCCTGGAGCTCTACACACGCCTGAGCATGTTGCCTACCCTGGCGCAGGCAGCCGCCTCAAGGGTTCGCCCTACCTGGCTCATGAACTGTGTTACAGGATGTTAGTAATTCACGTTTTTCTGCGAAACTTACAAACGTGCCGATCTACGATAATAACACACTTTTTCTGTCTCACCTATGTTTTCTGCATCACTGATCGTCAGGTTGCAGCCCGATGTGTGGAAGGGGCCACCAGTTTTTAACTGCCCATTTTTTTAGTATTTCTAGTCTCACTATTTATTATTATTACTATTATATAGATAGACTACTTATAGATTCACAGACTCGTCCGTCATCGGCCGATGACGGACGAGTCTGTGAATCTATAAATAGTCTACCTATATAATAATAATAAAAATTACCGAGACTTAAATGTGAAAATTAAATTAACTATAAAAAATCTTTTAAAACCGAGCTTTTATTGATAAATGCACTAAAAAGAGAACAATAATCATATTTGTAGTTAACAGAATTTGTAAGACGTGGTCGAACACCCATAATAAACTTACAAATTAATGTTTGTATAAATTTATATCTACTATATAAAAACTTGGTGCGAATAGTTACGAACCTTACGCAAGATATGTGCGTACTACGCTTTCGCAAATGAGGTGTACGTTCTATATTGCGCCAAGTTTTTATACACTAAATATATATTGATATAAACATATTAATTTCTGTAAGGTTATAAGCCTCTAAATGAATTTTTATATATGTAATTATTTACATTTTACGTGTATAAGAAAAACAGTCAAATTTAGAACCGTTTATATAAGTAGTGCGAGTTAGTGTGCAAATTCTTATATGCTTACCGCTATCGTACTCTGCAGCAATTCGCACTTTAACCTAAATTCCGTACAAGTCGAGATAAACAAAACAGTGGTCACCTCTTGCTCCCCAAAAATGCCCATGTGTACTGGACTTAATTCGTCATCTGGGTTGTTTTAACTTGTTCAAGTATTGTGGTGGAAGTGTGAACTAGTTATTTGTAAGTTTTTGGCGAAAACACACTTTCAGTCCTTAGTGTGGGGTCGCTCGTCTGCTAATCAGCGTAGCGATTTGCTGTCGGTATGGAGGATGTCATTTACCCACAAAGTTTCATCCAGATAATTTTTTCTTCTTCAGACCATACTTCGCTGTGGCGTGTAAAGGCTTCTGGACGTACACGATTTTAATTATTTATATAAATGAAATTATTGATGAGTATATCCCTTGTATCATTTTGAATTTTGGTAATTCACAAATCTAGGTTTCTGTAAATTGCAATACCCTACTGAATATAACCTAACCTTCAAGCCATGCCAGAAAAAGGCGGCGGCAGAGTGGGACATGAGATAATGGCAAGTTCTTGGAAGAGGGGGCAGATGAAAGCAGCAACTTTTCAGGCGCTCTGGCTAGAATTTGCCATGAAATAGATAGTGCTAGCCTCATGGCAGGCGAATCACACACGGCACCGCATGAGGCGGATTTTACTTCTCTCTCTTTCCCTCTCTCTCTCTTTCCCTCTCTCGTCCCCCTCCCTCTTATCATCCCGCAATTCTACTGATATTCATATAAATGAGTGGGAAGTCCATGGGGAGTTCGTAGACCTAGGAACACAGGAAACAGGAAATATACCAATTCCACGATGCTAGTTTCGTGCTGGTATTAGACGGACATGGCCCCAGTCGGGTCCGCTGTTAGCTCCCATAATAACTAGATACCTTAAGCTACTTAGGGTCCTATGTACTGAAAAGTTTCCTGTGAAATCTTCGCGCCTAAACGCGTGTCTCAATGAATAAATGTCCTGCAAATACGACTTTTTGCCAGAAAAGATTTAAAAAAAAAAAAAAAAAAAAAAAAAACGCACACTTATCTATGCCACTATTTTTTTGGTCATATTAAGTGTATTCTTGGAGGAAAAAAACGTTAAAATAGTCAAATATCGCATTTTTAAAGCTTGTTTATGCGGTTTCCTTAAGCGGCAAGAGAAAAGTACAAAGACACGGGCGTAGTTTAATCTGTGGGCTTTCATCGCGTATAATAAAAATCCACTGTTACAGATATAATTGGCACAGTACAGCTACAGCGTCACGCCTTGCGCGTAGGAGCGATGGGGCACTAGGCGTGCGTGTTAGAGTCGCCCGTATCGCTCCCTCGCTTCTTGATCTTGGATGCGCAGCTACACAGTCCTCTTAAGGCACCCGCCTATACTTGGCGCGTGAACTGTTTGCAGTGTGATTCTTAAGCACGTTCTTAAATATAAGTATTTAACGTGTGCACAGTCTGTTCGCACATGAAAATAAATGGCACTTCAACTATAGGCCCGGATAAATCTTTCAACAGATCACGTTTATTGCGAATACTATTTTAAGTCCCAGCCACAGGTACACATTGCACGCCCGTTCAAAGCCTTGCGCGTAGCGGCGATGACGCACGTGATACGAGTGTCAATGTCACCCTTATAGTTCCCGCGCTTTTCGACTTCAAACGTGTAAAACAGCCCCATGTACAGTCTGTCCCACAAACTTATGTACTTTGACAGCTCTGATAGTAGTATTGTTATTTTAATTGCGAAATATTTTCTTCGGTATACTGGGCAGAATGGGATTATGTAAGCTGTATTTTTGGCAGGGAAAAACACTGTTGCAAGTATAGAAACAGCTTTTAACAAAGTTGCCTTCAGAACTGCCAAGGAAAGTGCACTCGTTCGTGGCTCCCGCCTGTATAGGCGCTCGAACTGCAGTGCAGTGTGTCTGAAATACACGTTTTTCAACTAATCGATTAAACGCCAGCCCAGTGTGCTGATCTACGAAAAAAACAAACACTTCAGACGAGAGCAGTTGGATGCTCAAGATGTTACGCACATTCGAAACACCATTTCATTTCATACCACTCCAAAAATAAACGCTAAAAACGGTGTGGTAGAAGCAGTGCGGTAACAAGAAAATGTGAGAAATTGTTTGTTCAGGGCTTTGGAAATCTACAAGTAAAGGTAGGTTCGTGGGGAGAAGTGGCAGTGGGAATTAACGGGAGCTAAGGGTTGGAAGGGGAGTGACGAGGGGGCAGTGCCCAGACGGCGCCTGCCAGATGATGTGTTCACGTGTGCTCGCCGCCAGGCGGCGCGATGTGTGTACACAGCTGCTTGCTCTCACGCTTCTCCCTCTCCCACTCCTCCACCCCCCACCAACATTCCTCCTTTTGCCCCGATGATTTCTCTCCACGTCTTCTCTAACATACTTCTGTAAGACATATCACGCATCTAGGGATGAGCTTAACCGATATTTTCAAGTGTCTGTGATAACTGTTACTGTGACACAATATCTGCGATTTTGTCACTGAAAAACTATATACTAAAAATAATCAATGCAACATCTGTATTTAGGTGAAATTTGTAATAATGGTTCCTTTTGTGAGATTTCACCCATTAATGTGGTATTTTTTCAGTCACAAAAAAATTATGTTAATCTTCTACAAATGTCGGATTATAATTTAAAAGGACCAGAACAAGTACCTGACAGGGTTCTCAACTTATTGCCAAAAATAACATACAAGTATATAAAAAATTATTGTATTGTGTTTATTAACATCCATGGTTTTTGTAGACTAACTATAAAAATACATTATGTCGGAGCAAGTATAATAAAAATAAAACTAAAGGAATTCATGGGAAGAGATTTATTACTGTTTCAATCAGAAGGTATGGTTAATCACTGACTAGCTTATTTAAAAGTATCCAGCCACCATCTCTTGGAACATTCAAAGCCAGCTGTGATATATCACAGGCCATTGAAATAAACTGTGACGAAAGAAGCTCCTTCGCTTGTCACCGGTGAACCTGTCACTATGCGATATCTCAGTCACAGATATTTCAATGACTGTCACAGATATATCTGCGACAGCGAAATATCTGTTACCAAGTAGCAAACTTGGATTTATCGAGTATCTCTACATGTGTCTGTCCCATAGCAGGAGCCTGCCTTGTGATGACATTGCACATTTTTATGTGATTTTATTTTCGGACCAATTGCCATCATCCAATCTTAACCAATTTTTTGTAGTCTATTCGCAGTATCATCACACTTTTTGAACCAAACCTTTGAAAAATCACCCCATGTATGATGTGTTTGGTTGTTCCGTAAATATGCCATGCATATCATATGTTTTATACTTCTGTTAACACACAAGTATTTAATTTTTAGTTAAATTGAACTAATATTTTATTTATAAATTGTAATATTTAATTTACAACTAATGTGAGTAAAAACTGAGAGGACATAGTTATGTTGGTAATGCCTAGTAAGAGATAGTTCTCTTGTAATATATTATTAAACGGAATGTGCACAAATGTTTGGTGTTGTCGTTGCTGCAGTTTCGTAGACTTTTAAGTTTTTGTTTACATGAGGTTGAGGAATAACCTGGAAGTAGAACTTTAGTGGGACTTCAAGAAAGTCGGAAGTAATCACGAATTGGCGGTATACTAACCATAATATTAGAAATAATGAAATTGCAGGTGAATTGACAGTTGGTCTTGTGGAGGATATAGTTGCTCTCATTTTGAATTCATTAGTTTGGTTGCCACAACTTCTATCTCAGAAAGTATATCAAAACTTTTTACCACAACACAGTATAAATAGTAGTTTCCAAAAAAAAAAAAATATTTATATTTAATTGTTCTACATTCACTGCCTTGGTTATTTTTGTCTTGTAATTGCTGAAATGAAGAAATGCAATTATTTTTTATGGTTAACTACACAGATGATAAATAACAACCACAATCAAACCATATAAAGTTGAGAAAAGATACTAAGTAGTACCTTGTGTTCTTCCATCAGTAAAACCAGTCTATTATACTATAATTCCAAAATGCTGGGATCAGATCCTCTTTAAAAAATTTTGGATTTATTTGGCACTACATAAGCACGATAGCTTAAATCATTACCAAATCATCAGCACAATCTTTCATCTAAAAAATAGGCTTTTAATTGTTATCTTCACAAGAAAATGGAGAAGTGAAAATGCAAACTATTTATTTATTTTTGTATGGCATTTGTACAGATTATTAGTTTTATGTCTAATGATTGCAGCCAGCTGGTTTCTGTAGGAGTGGCATCATCAGTGAAGTCTTAAAAAGTTATTTTGTATCTCTTAATTGGATGTATGATATAGGCTGTTCTGTAGCTCCTTATCTGTACAGTGTTACCTCGCCTCTAGCATGTTCAGTTCTAAACTCTGTTTATAATTTATCGTTTATAATTTGTTTGTTTTGATCTTGTTGAACTGTTGTGTCTTGCCCATGATAAGCCCACGTTTTTTCCATTCTTCTTTGAAGGAATGTTTTTGAATTGATGCTGGGTTTAATTTCCCCAGACTGGTTTTCTAGATATGAATCAGGTGTGTTACAAGTTTAGTATGCCATCAATTAATGAGTTTCTTGGTGCTAAGACGAACAAAATTTTTTCTGTTATGTTATTGGTTTTTATTGTGAACGATTTGAAGTTTCTACATCAGTCAGCAATGGTAAATAATTGTGTCAATGTTTACATTGAATTGGGAGGGGAAGCCATCCTTACAGCAGTTGACTGGGATCAAACGCATGACCTCATCTCATTAGACTCCGATGTACTAAACACATGGACATACTACACACTTTATAACTTATATCATCCATCTCTTGAGTCCTCTCAAGACATTGATTTTAAGAGCAGTATATATATATATATATATATATATATATATATTAGTCCATTCCCCATTGGAAGCAACTTTCTCGGAGCCCTCCTAAACATCTGCTTGCAGGCCTGTTTCGTATCCTTCCGCTAAATGTAAACAAACATTGCTATGTGACTGCCATGTAGCATCTGTCAAAATAAATCTTTACATTCCATTGTTTGTGTACATGTGTTCGTATACTTTCCCTACACCTAATAATAAACATTGAAATGTGACTTCTGCTTTTATACCTGTCAAATGTGTTGTTTACTGTTTACAGCTTTTCAAAGAATTCTGTCTTAGGTCTGTTTCAAATACAATTTTGTATGAATATTCACAGTTTAGGCCTATAACATTATTTGGGTCGGCTTTATGACGTTTTAAAAATGCCTGAATTAACTATAGTTCTTACGGTTACGTTACATTAACATATTTGTTTTCCACGACATAGCACATTATACGTAATGCACGTTAATATTTTGCTGCTACTGTGTTAAACACTGTTACAACTGCGGTGTAATGAACTGTAGTATTTAACTTTTTGTTATTGATATGTGTTGGGTTATTTCTTTAAAAGGACGGCCTCAGTTATAACGAATAACGAAGGAATAGCCAGTCCAACGAAAAAGCGACATTAAAGTTAAGCACTCAACTTGTGTCACTCATTTTTTGTCATACAAATTTAAAATATAGCTGTGAACATGCACACACATAAGCCTACCGTAACTTTTATTCCGTTTATATTTATATATATTGCTACTTATTGTGTATTAGGTTTATTGAAATTTATAGGGGTTGGGCTTGGTTATTTTGTTGGGATTAGTGGTAAATCATGTTACACGACTGTGTTTCAAACACCCAGGGCAAAGGTACAATGTTGTGATAAATAAACATACGTGGATGTAAATAAATAACTTCGTCATAAAAACAGTTCACATTTACTACATATAAATAGTCCATATCAAATATTTGAAATCACTTACACAGACAGATCCAGCATAACGATCACCATGCAGCCACGTCACGTTATTTCATATGCAGCGGTTAACGACACACACCGTAACAGTATATTTATTACTGCTGCAGAAACACAGATTTATCACAACCTCGTAACTTGCTTTGGTAGGTTTAAAAAACTCAACGTCTACAAACGTGATGTAATTTGAAGTATTTTTCCGAATAAGTACAATTTACGCTTCGTTCTAACAGCAACACGCCAAGTCATGGCATGCCACGTTTGCCAACTTCCATTTGTTTCTGCCCAGCCATCATATCTAAATATATTAAAATAAGTATTCGAACATTAAAATCTCTTTTCAGTTGTAAATTACAAATTCAAAAATCATAATTTAGTTGTAATAAGTATGAAATATGCTACAATTGAAAATGTGTACAATTATAGTGCGTACTAGTGAAGAGAAACTTGTCGAGTGTGAAAGAGACAAAGACAGAGAGAGCGACAAACCTCGCTCAGTAGACAGTTGCTTCAAAGTTGCTCTCGCTTGATAAAACAACACCGTACCATTACGGCCTACTCACAATATTTTCCGCTGTTATTTTAAACTGTAAAAATGAGATATGTTGCCATCGGGGCTACCTAAATATCGAAATAGGCACCATTTAATTTACAAATAGTATACTTAAAAACTAGGTTAAAATAATATTTTGACTGTGAACTATTTCTTACTGGCCGTTGCCAACACGTCGCTGCTCTTGCTGTTGTAAATTCACATTTAAAAAGGAATAAATATTAGAAGCTATATTAGATACTAAGGTAAAAGTTTAATTTATTCAATAATACAGTACTCTAAAGCTAACCACAGTGATATATATATTTGTGGAATACAGGTTATTGAAAAGAACAGGTTGACATGTTACGCCTAGAGTGTTTTTTCAAAGTTTGATTTCCGTAAGTCGCTTCTGATCGGGAATGGAATATATATAATACACACACCAGCAGTGACTAATGAGTTCTGAAACTGGGAGAGTGTGGTAATAGGGTTGTCAACTTTTTCTTCAGATTTGTCATAAGGGATACTTTTAACAACTAGTCATACGACACATAACCCCAACAAAATAATCAGAGAAGGGCTATTATTAAAAAAATAACACTTTTAAATACTATCTATAATGTGCACAAGTCACTATTATACATGTCAAAATTTTTTCTGAACACGTACAACAAAAAAAATATTAGTTGCAACTATAGTCGTAATTCATTGTGAGTTTGAATTTTTTATTTAATCGGTTTTCAAGCAAATGACACCAACACACTGGATGAAAAGATACTGCATACATCTCGGCAAGTGCTACTTCGCTGAACACACTTGTTGATGAATGCCACCTGCCAGTGTAAATAATTGTAACTGTCGTTATTGAATTACAGCATCAGAATAAACTTACCTTTAGTCGTGGGAATGGTGAATTACTGACACTGTGTTTAATATGCAGTTAATTTTTAAGAAGTCTGAAATATGGGATATCTGATGTTCCATCCCATGTTGATAGGGAAAAATTCTTTCAGGCCCAGGATATAGAAAATCTTGTAAAATAGGGGACAGTTGGCAACCCTAGGCTATCATAACCAAAAAATATTTTTATGTGCTAGTTAAATACAACATTTTATGCCGTATGCTAGCTGACTGAGGATGCAACAACTTTTTCAATTTTTTTTACTTTAATATTTTTTACTAGTGGTACATGTTAACTGAAACTTAATATTACAAGATTGAAAGTCCACGCTTGATCCCTGGGATTTAGCAGCAAACTGTTCTTGTGTGTACATTTCACTCGCAAGGACTATATGTCTCCAGGCACTCCGGGGACTGCATTTTCTATGAAAGTGTTAAAATAACATATGGGAAAAGAAAAACTTAAGTAAATAATACTGGAGTAATAAATTATAATATTCGTTATTTAAAGGAGATTGCATACTTACTGCTTTCTAGGGGTTTTATCATGAGCAACGCAAATAAATGAAGCGCAGAGCCTTTCTAACTTTATGCAAGTAAAGCCAGTCTGCAAAATTGTGCATACTTTTATTGAATTTTCATGTTTACAAACAGCTATTTTTACTGCCTTGGCTTTGTGGTTGACCTATGTTTAATTGTGGTTTTGCCAGTCTTGAATTTTTAAACCCTATGTTGTACTAGTAATAAAAAATTTTTATACTAAATGTTATTTTTTTTAAATTACCCATAATTAAAACTTGGGATTCGGAGTTTCAATTTTGGCAGCATTTTCAAATATACTGGGGAGACTGTCTAGTGTTGGGAAACATTTTTGTGTTGGTGCAGTGCTGCCCTAGCTTCCTCTGATGCACTGTGTTTGATTGACTGAAAATTTGTGAGCCTCCCCATTCTTCCCATCATCCCGATCCAAAACTATTCTTCCCGCTTTTTGTAAAACATTGGCTGGGCAATAATCTCCAAGTCGTAATAATATTTGCTGAATAGCTGATAAGCAGATGTTTATCGAGAGATTTGATTTGGAGGGCTGCTCCTCATAGCCTTTCCTCAGTATTGTAACATAAAATATAGGATTTTCTTAATTGTTGATTATTTTCCCCATTTCACTAGCTGTATTGTGTCACACACATATGAAAGAATCCCTTCCAATTGCAGTGAAAAATTAATGCTGGTCTTAAAAGTGGGCTGGACCCCTGCGTTTTTTGTGAAATAATTGTTAGGGGGAAAATAAAAGTTCTGTAAATATGACTTTTTGTCAGAAAACATAAAAAAACACTATCTATGTTCCTATTTTTTTTTAGTTTTATCATATGAAGTGTATTCTTGGAGAAAAAAATTTGTGAAAATGGTCAAATATCACATTTTTTAAGCTTACCTATGTAATTTTCTTAAGCAGCAAGACAAAAGTACAAAGATACAGGCTTAGTTTAATCTGTGGGCTTTCATCACGTGTAATAAAACTGCATTTTTACAGATGGCTTATTGGCTAAGAGAGGACTTTGGGAGCAGTATTAAGTAACTGCCTGCTGGATATTAGTTCATGTGCCTTGCTAGTTCTGGTACATAATTTTGGAAATGTTTTTAGAGGTGGTAGCTTGGCAAATAACAGGTTGTGAAGCTACTAAAAGAAATTGGGAAGAAGTGTGCTAGACAGTTCAGTGAGAGTGAAGTAAGAATGTTGCACAGGTGGTTTGGGCCTGGTAGTGTCCCAGACTTGGTTGGGGTTGGTGTTTAGTGACACAGGAAGTAAATTTTCTAATTTTGCACAACTAGCATCACCTTGCTTTTTCCCAACTGCATGCCCTTCAAGGAGTATCTTATCAGTTATGCACAGTTGATGGGCAAGCAGTGTAGCAGTGGCTGAATCCCAACACAGGGACCCAGTAGTGATATGGTGGAGTGCTTACAAAAGGAGGACAGCCTAATATCAAGTGGTACATTGTTCAGTAGACAAGAGGGCCCCGAATTAGGCTATTGAAAATAAGTAAAGGGAGGTGGCTATAGTCCAAAATTCATATTGAACAGGTTTCCAAAACGTAGCGGAAAAAGAATACTTACTAACATTTTATACTGTTTATTTTATCTTATTAACTTGTGCATACCTTGTTACTCTTTTAATCAAATAGCAAATTTTCATACAGTGTATTGTGATTCAGTTTTTACTGTGGAATAATGGGAAATATTTTTTGTTCTAGTTGGACAGATTTAAGGAACCACCAGCGTTTGGGCCCATGTGTGATTTGCTGTGGTCTGACCCTTTAGAAGACTTCGGGAATGAGAAGAATGCAGAACACTTCAGTCACAACAGTGTAAGAGGCTGCTCTTATTTCTACAGGTACGCTTAGCTTTTAAAAGGCAATATATAAACCCTTGCTATAGTCTTGATGGGTGCATTTAATGCCACTCATTTATGCACATGTTGCATTTTAGTGTATGTACTACTTTCAGCAAATTCTAATTGCAACGCTGGACTGGACGGCATTCAGTGTGCACTGGTTGAGTGCAGCGTGTCTGTGCCACTGCACTAGCACTGTGTGCAATGATTTTCCTTGTTCCATTTGTAGATTGCACAAAAGAAAACTAAATTTATACAGCGCTGTATCTTAAGTCAGTGAGACTGGTTGAATGCAAATCTTGCTGATACACACATTTGTTTTGGGGACTTGCATTATAATTCCAATTTGTAGATTTTAGGGCACATTGAGTACACATCCAGTTGAGTCAGTTGGAAGGTGTATCATTATTATAGTTTTGTATTGTATAGGTTGCGATATTTGTTGTGGAGCTATAAAATAATAAATTACGTTCTTGAACCAATGTGTATTATACAGATACATGTTCAAATTAAAGATTTTCTCACAGTAGTTTTGTTCTCAGATAAAGCATTTTGTGTGTGATCCACAGGTTACTGTGACCATATCACCCGGATAGCTGAATTCATCTAGAGTTTGCTTTGCAACTGTGTTAAGCTTCAGAAATTCTATTTTTGGAATGCAATGAGTTTGTTTGGCAATTGAACACACACTTAGCCGTTAGCATTTTCCTACAAAGTAATTCAGATGTCCAAAGTTGTTTTTTTTTTTTAAATGCTGTGCTCCAGCATTAATAAATAATAGGTATTGTTTTAAATGCAAACTGCATTGAAATAATGTTTTGGGAGGGGGGGGGGGGCTTAAAACCATTATGATCGGAGTATATATTTTTCTGCCATCGACAATCAAGTTACATCATTAGCCAATTACAGAGTTTGTAAGAGTAAATTGACATTGTAACTCTCAGCCAGGAGAAAAAGTTGGTGAATTCTCTTATTGGTTAGAGGGCGGAAAATCAATCTTTTCCCTGTTTTAGGAATGTTCAAGCTGTTCACAACTTTAATATGTGTTTATAAAAATCAATGTTTTGCAACACAAGATAACTAGTATTCATCTCTAGTACAGCTCAGAAGTCTGTAAAAATCACATTCTGCTCTTTTGTTTACGCATATTCTTATAAGCTTCCAAGAGGTTAAAACATTTTATAAATTATTATTTTTTGATTTTAGCACATTGTATACTATATCTTCCAGCAACCATTGATTTCCTCCTGTCTGTCTTGTCTGCCTACTCTCTAATTTTGAAAATATTCAGGTGCACAAACATATTTTCCTTCAAGTAGGTCATTGTTTCTTTATAAATGACTGCACAATTGTTTTGACTCTCTTGTGGCAGACCAACACTTTAGCTTTTTCACGTTGCTCTTTCAAATTGCTTCTGTTTAAGAGCTTAATGTGGTGGCTTGGCAATATTCATCAGTTTGTTATTTCAGAAACCTTCTGTAGGTGTTGTTCCTTACTATTTGTTTCTCGTACTACATAAATAAAATAATTAGATAACATTAATTACCTGTATCTTGTTTTTATTTTTGACACAGCCATTTCAAAGTATCTGGCCATTAAAATACCAAATAGAAATCAGTCAGACATTTTATCAAATCCCAAAAAATCTGGAACTTGTAAATGAAATCATGACCTCTTAAATTTTTTTTTGTAGTTCCACAGTTGTAATTCAAATTGAACACTGTATGACACCAGTGTATAATTTGTGTTGTAAAGCAGTGAGGGGCTCCACTAACTGTTTCAGCTATGCAGCTTGCTGCGATTTTCTACAAAACAACAACCTGCTGTCCATCATAAGGGCACATGAAGCTCAAGATGCTGGGTGAGTGTTAATTTCAACATCAACAAGCTAGGTTATTCATGTAATAATACTAAAAATACAGGTGTAGCATAAATGAGATGATAAGAAAATGAGCTGCCTCATAAAATGACTGTAATCCTAGTACAATTGTATTTCTGTGTTCTGCTGGCACACGTCACGTGAAGTAAGGTATCTTTATGTTTGATTAGTGGTAAAATTTGTTTCATGTTCAAATAATTAATATTTTCTCTTTACTATTAAAAAATTACTTTGGTTTTGTGCTCAGTTAGGCGTAGCAATCTTTCGTCGGCTTGACTTCTGTTATGTTTTTAATATTTTATACTAGTGTCTAGGGACTATGGAATGTTTATACTAATATGAGGGAAGAACTGAAGTTAATTATGAAGACAGTAGTATTTAATTTAACTATTATGATATACATTAAATATAAGTTATTGGTGAGGGAGGTCCTAAATTACAGTATATGACTAACCAGAATGATGCAGTCCCCGCTAGGTGCAAAGTATTGTGGAAATGGGAAGATTTGGATCGTAGAAATGCCGCCCAGAAATAGCACACTTCTCTCTTAAAGAGGTCTGTTAATGTTGTTGTCCCAAATGCTGATCTCTCAAGTTTAATTGTCTCTCTTACCTCTCTGGAGGAAAGCACTCAACTCATCCTTGAAGGATAAGTTTGGGATGTAGATAAGGAAGGGGCAGTAATGTACTATCTCTTTAAAATTCTATTTGAGAAAGTTCACTGTCATGAGGAGGGGGAAGGGGGTCGATGCATACAGTGATTCCAACTAAATAATGATTCCCTGGGTGTCAACTGACATATCTAGTTGTGTTTGGGGAGTGGAGGATAGTGATTTTGTTATAAGATCTGAGGGGGTGGATTGTAGAACTGCCACCTGAGAAAATAACATTATTCTCTTGAAGTAGTATGAAAAATAAAATACTGATCTTTTTGTTGTCAACTCTTAAGTCTCACCCAAACTTTTCCAGTAACTGACCTTTTCCATGACAATTAGATTGAGGCACTGATGAGGTAACCTATAGGACCAAACCTCATACCCACTACAAGGTGAGGTTAGGGTGAAGAGGCTAGAGATTAGTGGATAATGGTACCTGAAAGTTGTAAGGGCACTTCGATTACTAATTAAAAAACAATTTTGGGTTAAAATAATTTTGTTTCAATTTCATTAATTATACATTTTGCTGTTTTGAAATATTTGCATAACATGTATAATTATCATGATTGTATTTCTCCACAGATGGTCTATCGAATGGTACAGATGTACTTATAAATTATGGATTGATATCCAAAGTTAAAGGTGTTTTCATTACAGATACCAAAGTACTAATACAAATGTACACACACTTTATAGATGACACTTGGCCAGCCTCAAATGGAAAGTTGCATGTTACAAAGGAACACCAAAATTCACATTTTCGTGAACCATCTTAGGTTAATAAATTCAGAAAAGCGTAAATATTCACAAAATTACATTGACATTGTAATGGGGAAAAACTTCACATACAATTTTACTTAAAATTACGTGGTATAACAAAAGATTAAGCCATACTACGATGGATACAAGAACTGTTTAAAGCCTCGGACACACGGTTCACTTTCTTGTACAACAAGGTGTATACCTTTCTTGTTCAAATTGACGCGTGCCGCTTTCCCCGGAGGAACAAATTCGCTTTTTGCAACTTCACATTTCCTGCCATAAAATTACGATGAGCCAACAAGAAGACCCAGAAATCCATCACCTCCTGCGAGAACACCCCAACCAATTCGAGGTGAGGTATGACGTTGTGTGGACCCGCAGTGTGGAAGATAATAGGTTCAACAACAGTTGCGACCAGGGGCCTGTCTTCATCACAACGATCACTCCCAAGCAGGGCACCCGGGTACCCGAGATACTTTATTGGATGTCGGAGCCCGCTATAGCTGGGACAGAATGAGCAGCGACGTCCGACAGTATGTGAGCCACTGCGTCACATGCTGCTGTGGCAAGACTTGACCTGTACCTCCACCTACAGCCAAACCAAGGAGAACCAAGATGGCATGGACCCATTTAGCCGCCGATCTGATAAGCCAGTATCTCCGGAGCTCAAAGGGTAACAGATACCTACAGGTAGTAACTGACCAGTTTTCCTGGTGGGTAGAAGCATTTCAGCTGCCCAGCCAGGAAACCACCCCAATAATTGATAGACTGAAAACAGAGGTGTTTCCATGCTGGGGTTTGCTACCAATGGCAGTCAGCATGTCTAGGATGGAAGGTAGAGAAGTGGACTACCCCTATATACCACCCCCAGACCAACCCCACTGTGTGGAGGAACCAGGAGATTAAGAAGTGCCTCGGACTCAGTGTGGGCAATGATCATCAACACTGGGATAAACATATCCCTACCATCCTGTTTGCTCTTAATCACCAAACTAACAAGACAGTAAACACTAGCCCAAGTCAGTTTCTTCTGGGTCAACCACTGCGCCGACCAGCCCTACCATCCTGTTTGCTCTTAATCACCAAACTAACAAGACAGTAAACACTAGCCCAAGTCAGTTTCTTCTGGGTCAACCACTGCGCCGACCAGGCAACTGGCAGTGGGATAGTGAACCCACAGATGTGCCACAACCCGAAGATGTCCGGCTAGTCACACTTGCACGTACTGCTAATGGCCAGGAAGCCCAGGATCCCTACATCCATAAGCAGTATCCTCAATCAAAGACGGGTGAGAGGTTTCAACCTCGGCGAAGCCGTCTTACTCGAGTCATCCCCTCAACAAAGCCAGCAATCAATTTATCACTGTTCTTGCTGACAAATGGGATGGCATGTATCGCATAGTAGGCAAACAAGACAAGTCTACTGGGCCGAAGGCCTGCAGGTACATATCTGAAAGGCCACCCAAGGCCGAATATGCACTTTTCCTGGCAAAATACGTGACCAAAAGGACGAGGCTTATGCCGATGAACCCTCATGATGATTCAATATAGAGGATGACCCAACGCCAATAATGGCACCTCCCAAAGTTGAGCCAAGGCCACCGAAGAGGCCAGAGGCGCGAACCCTGGAACTCTACAGGGAGCCAAGCTATTCTCTACCCAGGAGAACAGACTTGCCACAGCGCCATGGAGCAGTCTCCGTTTGATTCCTGCCCTTGACGCCTACTAGCTATGCCCACGTCACCACCAGAGACGTGATCAGGTGAAGTGTCTTGGCGAACTCCCCGGGACAGGGAATACATTTAGACATGTTGCCGGTCAAGCCAGATATCGGAGAGATCTGAACTACCACAGGTGAAAGAGGCAGAGGCAACCCGAGCACTTTCCCCTCCACCTGTTACCTCTCCTGAGCCAGAAATCAAGGTCGTTCCAGCTTCTACGAAGCTGATTCCTAACTCCAAGGTGAAACTGTTACCCATCATTGGACTGTCGTGTAGCACAAACGCTGACGCTCAAATCCCAAATGCTGTATTGGAGGAAATGCCCAAGCCATGAATCAAGGTTGTCTGCTCCTCCTAGATCAGCAGCTGCTTCTACTTGCTGTTAGAGGCAACTACACCCACTGCTCTTAAAGTAGTGGCCTCCTTTTCTGTATTGTCTCTTCTAGACGTCCCTTGAATAGAGTAGCTGCTACCAGAGCTATTTTCATAGCCATCAACGCCACTAGCGATCTTGGGTAGTTTAGGAACAGGTCGCCTACACCTGTCTACCGTAGGATACTTCCATACCACAATCTGCTTGGTTAGGAGATAGCATGCATCACTGTATTTATTATCTTTAATAAATACATATTGTTCCTTTCACTAAGAGTATATATTCTAGAGGTATTTCCCTTCTGACCACTAGGAATAATATCAACTGTACGTCGTTAACTGAGACCAGGTATTACCATACCAGTACGAACCGTAGAGTAGGTCTGTGAAGTCCCTTCAGGAATCCGTATGTCTGATACACACGCCATTCGACGGCCACCTGTTCTAGACCCCAGGGGATAGAACAGTAGAGCCCTGACCGCTAGCAACTCATCCAGCAGGGCCGAGACAGTCAACTCAAGTTATATTATTCCAGAGCGTATAGAGTGCTGGAAGAAATATTTGCTTGGGACTGAAGGCCTAACCCCTGATGTGACCCTCATCCAATAGTGGTAAGAAGGTGGCCCATACAGCTCAATGCTCTAGGTCTGCATGCCAGTGGCGGGGGACTGATTAGAGCACCGGGAACCACTATTGGAAGTACTATTAGATAGGGATCTGTCTCATGTTCACGATGATCAGGAAGTATCTTTCACCTAACCTTTATGCATTTAGGAAAAAGGTATGGCTCGCAGAGGGAGGAGTAAAAGACTGCCTATATCGCCGCTCAGCGAGTGTGCATATTAGCCCCGACTACTCCCAGCAGGCAAGCAGAACGGGACAGTGCTCAACTAGCCCATCATCTGGGGAGACGTTCCTCTCCAGTATTAACTTATATCTATTTCCCTACGCACATCGCCCAAGAGTACCACCTTGTAGTAGGTGGTCTGATAGAGGGTGCTGAGGTAAGGTATGTGGCGGCTAACCCCTGGTTCTGGAGCCAAGAGTCTGTGGAGTGGAATCAATGGTACTGTGTTGGTCAGCATGGTACCAACATCCACCACCGTCCTGCAAGAGTTGCTGGTTCCAGCCAGCTAGCATCAGCTCCACCTTCATTGACCGAAGTAACCCCTGGAAAGACAGGTACTCTGAAACCGAAAAGCATCCCGACCAAGCCCGTTACCACTCCAACAGTGGAAAACTTTGTTCCCAGCCGCCAACAGACACACCCAGCACGAGTTGCTGGTAATAAACGTATCTCAAACGTCTAGCCAGTGCTAGCCAAGCATGCATGACCAACGCAACCAAAAACATGTTGCCAGTTGCTATAGATTTATAGTCCAGCACACATCAAAGTCCACTTGCATCGTGTGACGAGCTAACTTGTTTGCAAGTGGCTTGCATGCTAGCTAGAATCCTTTAGAGACTGTTCTATTTTTCCTTCAACTTATTGTGCAATTAGTTGTTTACATTTTCGTTTTATATTTTATTATGCAGTTCCCCTTCATTTATTAATTCTGATATTGTTAATTTGAGAGTAGAAAACAGATTTTCATTCTGTATTAGTGATTTGTTAGGTTTGTAAGATCCTTGTGCGTTATGGTGGAAATGTGTGATTGGCACGCTGCAACATACAAGTATTACTACTGTGTGTACAGTATGTACATGGGACCTGAATACAAGAGGGTGTTCACCTTCTTCTTCACATTTTTGTGCACACCTTCTTCTTCACAAAAGATGTCCATCTGTATCAGGCTTAAAAAGACAATTTTACTCCATACTATTTGAAGTTAGAAAGAAGAAAGAACAAGGTGTACTGTTAACTAAACAACCACCTGGAACGATAACAGCATGTTTGATAGGTTGTTGTATATTGACTCACAAATAAGACACAAAATGCATTATAACTATTTTAACACTTGTTTAACACCAAAATAAACATTATATCACAAAAACAATTAAATATGTATTATTTACTAGAATAGTTTTCCTACTTAGACGACTGAATAAAAGTTTGTGGACACTAAAATGTTTGTTCCTTTTCTTCATTGTCACATTAATGACAAACATAATAAGATATTAGAAGTTACATGGGAAAACTGAAAGTTTGAAGGAAAATTTTTTTTGACAATTAATTTAAATCAAACACAATTTTACCCAAACTAAGAAGAAACTGTAAAGATAAGGATCCCTTGAGCTAGACAGAAACTGGCACACAAATAAAGGTAATTGCAGTAAAACGTTAATGTTGTTACCACAATCACTGGGAGGAGACTGAAAACCTTTCCAGTCCAGCCTGTCGTCATTACACCTACACCTGTTTTCTAGAATTATAGTGAGTTGTTTGGAAAGGGACACTCCTCACGCTCCTTTTGCCACCTTCAAATTCTCTTCCAGCCTCAGTCTTCCCTGCTGACAGTGCAGGTGTTGCTAGGCAGATCAGGTAGAAATTGGAGCAACGTTAATGGGAGAGGGCACAAGCTAGATTCCTGTCAGAGTGAGAGAGGGCATCCTGCAGAGCAGAAAGAACTTCACCCCACATACCCCACCCACTGCTGATTCTGTCCATGATCAGAGATGACTCGACTGGCATTCTGCTGACTTTAGTGGAGGAAGAGTAGGGTAGGAGTAATCCCTGAAACGGAACACTGTTTATACCCATGCTTGAAGTGAGGAGAGAGAGGGGCTGAGATGGCAAAGAAACAGTGCCGGGAACAATATTACAAGTGGCTCAGTGTTAGTTTCTAACTACAGTGCAGCACTAGTAAAACTATGAGCTAGTTATATGAGTAGATGTTGCAGGCACCAGTATTGTAGCTGTCAAGTTTGGTCAAATGTTAGCTCTGATTTATCACTTACTCGAGGGGCCCAATAATTGTAGAGAGCTCTTAACTCAATACAGAACGTAGCAACTAGTCTGTTGCCTGCCTTCTTTAGTAAAATCACATACTTTAACGTAACATGTCTTCTTTCCATCTACAATATATACTTTTTTTTTTTTCTCTCTGGTGTATGTTTACCTTGAGTATTAAAATTACTCTCTTGAGTTGGCTATAGGTAAATATTGAATAATTGTTGATGTGTGTGTGTGTGTGTTTCTCTCCCCCCCCCCCTCTCCCCCGCCCCCCGAATTGAGGAGAAAATGATACTTCATAGTAGAGGTAGTCTCTTAATGTTGCAACTTAAGTTGTGTAATTCTTTTGTTGTTTGAGAGTGAGGGCAAGAGAGTTTAGTGTCTGATATTTTCAAAACGAATTTTAAGGGAGGGAATATGATTTTAATTAAAATATTAAAATTTGAGTAGTTGTTTTTGTATGTTATTTGTGGTAAGCATAAGGAAATACTAAGTTTTGAGAGTGCCGTAGAAAACTTCTATGTATGAGGTCTGTATGAAAATTCAGTATCTTGCTAGAATTACACAAGAATCTTATTGAGAGGTGGTACAAAGTTGTTACCCGATTCCCTTTTCAAAATAAAAATGTCCTCACAACACATGTTCAGAAGTTACTTGAGATGCTTCCTCCTGTTGTGGTTTCCCTCGAAAGCCTTAATGTTAATGCCTGCCGTAACAAGTCTTTTCTGGACACATGTTTATGGAAATGTTTCTTTGTGTTTTTGTTGTGAAGAATGAAATATTACATGCTTTCACTGATGTGGTTATGTACATTTGGTGTATTTATGTAGTTCCAAGATTTTACTGTAACTTTAATGTTGAGCAGGTGTGTATTAAAAGTATACACACATGTGGGCGTTAGGCCTACCTTTTTAATCTGCTAACTAAAAAGAAGCCTCAATAAAATTGTTTATGTTCAATAAAACATAAATTTTGTAAAATTTAACTATGCTAGAATGATATGAAAAGTTCAGCTCTTGTAGTAGGAGCAGTCACCTCTATTTTTGTGAAAAGTTCTTGCAAAGTTAGTAGTTTCATTTACTCTTATCACCTTAGTCTATCCTGTTCACCTCTGTTTCTAACAAGGTAAATCTATTGTGTGTATTCCAATGAATTATGTTGTGTGATTTGTTCCACCACTATACATTCTAATTGCTGCCATATTTTTTTTGCCAGTTGTCATAAATTTTTTCAAAAAGCAGTACTGAAGTTAATCTGAATTTTTTTTTGTTTTTCAAGGTACCGAATGTACAGGAAAAGTCAAACAACAGGTTTCCCATCTCTGATAACTATCTTTTCAGCACCCAACTATCTGGATGTGTATAATAATAAGGTATGATTTATGCTGCATTAGTCTACAAAATGCTTTCCAGTGCTGTGACTAAGTAGTACAAATTTAGTGTCTTTTTTTTAGTGGTTTTTTGAATTTGTTGTAGTGAGCTATTCAGACCAGTAGCAGATTATTTGGTGGTTTGTGGTATACGTATTTTGGCATGTATAGGCCGCACATTTTTACAAAAAAAAATGTGGGGTGTGACATATATGAGATATTGGCATTAAAAATAATTTTTCCCCAAAATATGTGTAGAAATTTGTCAACATACAGTAAATTGTAATGTTTTAACTTAAAGGGAGTAAGGAAGGATGGGAAGGGAAGAAAAAGAAGAGGGGAGGAGAAAAATAACTTTCCATTTGTGTCATTATTTGTTCATTGGTGTTCATAAACAAAATAATCTTAATCTCGCACATGTAAAATGTAAACATCTAGTCACATTACCATCTGTGGAATAGTAATCGCACAATGTATATTTGTAAACATTGCAAGTTTTGTAGGGGAGAAATTAAGTCTGAATTTATTATGTTTGTATGGAATTGTGACTTAACAATATTTACAGGACTACAAAAATTCAGTGCGGCCTATACTTAAAATATTAATTATCCCTAATTTTTCAATTTAAACTTCAGGTGCGACCTATACATGCATGCGGCCTGTACACGCCAAAATACTATTATATTTTGCAAGGTGTATGTATATCTCCATCAATTGTGTGTATGCAATTATAAAAGTCATAATTTTTTATCTGTAGTGTGTTCTTTGCATATTCAGGCTGCAGTTCTAAAGTATGAGAACAATGTGATGAACATCCGGCAGTTTAACTGTTCTCCTCATCCGTACTGGCTACCCAACTTCATGGACGTGTTCACGTGGTCACTTCCATTCGTGGGTGAGAAGGGTAAGGAGCATGCTTCATGGTTGAATCTACAATACATGCCATATGAGGCTGGATCTTGTACTCTAGGCTATAATGCTGTGTTTGGTCCATGTGCTTCTGCATAATCTTAATTCTAGGGATGGGTCTGTTCAGTTGTCTTTTCTCTGTTCCATCACTTTTTAGCCTTGAGAACCAGAACAGAGAACCAAAATTATATTCTTGATTCATTGACTTTATAAAAATAGACTAAAGTCCTACTACATACAATATAATTTATATGTAAAATTTTATTTGTGAGAAAAATAGCACACTTCACACACACAATTTCATTGTTGTAAACAAATAAATCAATCAATCACTGTTATATATGTCGCAGGCTCATAGTGTGTGCACTGTGCACATGATTTTCTGTGGTATTGACACTAGCAACACTAAGTGATTCCAGTGGACTACCTACACCAGAGGTCTATCACAGGAAAATGGCATCCAAGTGAACTGTTGATATACCATCAGTTGAAACTGCGTATGTTGTGCTACATCAATAGCATGAACAAAACACTTTGAGTGCTTTGACGTTAAGAAGTTGTTTTACTGTGAATTTTCACATGGCATTGGTACAGAAAATGTAGTTTGTTATTGTAGAAGAAAAATTACTTCTATTTTCAGAGAGAAAAAAACAAATAACGACTTCTGAAATGTGGCAGTTTTTTGCTGTTTATAGTGAAAATTAACTCACTGCAAAGTTTTCAGTGCATGAAAATAATTTCTTGGAATGAATCAAAATCATCAAACTTTACAAAACACCTTACAAATGTTCATTAGTTGAATATTTGGGACCTTCAATTTCATCTCTATGAAAATACACAGATCACAGGTGAGCCAAATTTTTAAAAAGATCCAGAGAGTTGTGGGGGGGGGGTTTAACCGAGAACTGATAACAACCGGTAAAAAAGTGTAATCAATCCATCTGCACTTAATTTTCACGGAAATGCAATCTGACATAAAATCCCATACCAAAAAGTTCTAACACTTGCGAACAGGTTGTTAAATGTATATTTGTATTTCACATGTAAAGATTGGCAACCCTGCTCACCTTGTGTTCATTTGTTGAATGAATAAGAATAATAAAACAAATGAGCAGTGTCGCTCTGCGAAAGCCATGGACTGGTGTTGTATTCTTTCTGCATAAGTATTATGGAATTTAACAGGTTATGGGCCCAGGTCGCAACGGCCAAATATATGTGACGTGACGGCGGTAATCGCAGTGATTAAAAATATGCGAAACGTAATTGTAAAGTGACCGGTTGTGTCGCAACGGGCAAAACATGTTCGCGAACTTTTCTCTTTAAAATATGGTGACTGGCTCAAGTGCAACGGTGTAGCCACAGTTAATGGACACTAACATAATAAATTGGAAGTTCAGAATGCTCTTGCTAATGGATGAAAAGGATTAAAATGAATTGCAGAAGAGTGTATTGAGTGGATGAGTAAAGTGGAAAAGGACCTGGAAAAAGCCAGAGACATAGACAGAGAAGCCAAGAACGTTATAATTAACTGCATCACGGATCGCCATATTGATTATGTAAGGGATTCAAGTACAGCATGGCAGATGTTACAATCACTTGATAACATATTTGAAGTGCAAGTTCCAAACTCCTAGTACGAAAAAAGTTACTTACCCTGAAATGTAACTCATCACGTCAAGAACATTTCAACAAGTACGGCAGTCTAGTAAGGGATTTGGAAGCAATGGGGTCCAAGCTCGAACAGAATGATTTAGTGTGCCATCTGCTATTAACTATTCCCCAGAAATACGAAAAAGTGGTGATGGTACTAGGAGCTTTATACACGGAATTAACCCTAGATTTTGTTAAGTCTAGACTCCTAGATGTGGAACTAAAGGAGAAGCATGTTCAGGGACATGTTGGAGAGGAAGAAGCTTTGTTTAGCGCCATTAAACCAGTTCAAACAGTGCATAAGTTTGTGCAAAAGTGCTACGAATGTGGAGACACCCAACACATGGTAACCGATTGTCCAGTGAAGGTGCGACAAAATGTTCGGGTCATGGAACAAGACGAAGCGGCTATAGGAAACAAGGTGAAAAAAGTCACGGAAGAAGACAGGGACGATCAAGTTATTTGTGCGAGAAGAATTCAGTTTAATTTGTTACTGTAACTAGTGGTGGTTACTGCGTTGATGAGTAGCAACTACGAACATGAAATTGAGTTTGTTTAATACTCAGGATGTACCGGCCATCTTGTCACAATAAACCTGCTCAGTAACTGAACTGGACCATCCAGTTAAAATATAGGTGGCTAATGGGGATGAGTTGTTAGCAAATAAGAAGGGGCTCATGAAACTGTACGAACATGGTGTAGCTATAAACAAAGAAGCACTCATTGTTCCTAACCTAACCGTCAATCTTCTGTCAGTAAAGAAGATGGTAACTTCTGGGAAGAAAGTCATATTCAGCGAAAATCAAGCAGGAATAGTAGACTGAATGGTTTAAAAATTTTGTGCAGTGAAATCGGTAAACTCTGTTGTAAGTTCAACATTCTTCAATAACAGTGGTGCGTGTCATCGACAGAAGATCTGTGGCATAAATGAATGGGATACTTGAATTGAAATGGTTTAAAGTTAATGGGAGTTTGGACATCTGACAAGGTATGTGATGCATGTTGCCAAGGTAAGTCAAACCGGTTACCATATCCAAGATGTCCTTTCCCAAGGTTAAAAAGAGTTGCTGATCTTTTGCATGCTGATGTTGGTGGACCGGTGACAATGCCAACTGGCAAAGGTGAACAATATTATCAAACCATCCTAAATCACTACACACATTTCTGTGTAGTGTATGTGCTAAAAATCAAGAGCTAGGCAGCGGATAATTTTACAGATTTTATCAATTATCTGGAAGCTGAGTTTGGTACAAACTGCACTTCTCGCATGCGGTGTGACAATGGTGGGGAGTTTTTGGCAAAGAAATTAAGGGCCTTCTGTGGGGGTGATGGTATAGGGTTGGCGTATACTGCAACTTATTCACCCCAAAGAAAATTGAACTACTCAATAAAACCCTGCTGGACAAAGTTCGAGCAGTGTTCATAGAAACAAACTTGACGAAGCAGTTGTGGGGTGAGGCAATCAGAACAGCAACATATCAGCTGAATTGCTCCCCAACCTCTGCTCTGAAAGGGGAAATACCAGTAAAAAAATTTCTGGGTAGAACTAGATTTACAAAAAATGAAGATATTCAGAGCACGGGTCTGGGCAGTCAAATTGCCAAGAAGTGACAAATTGGAACCCAGAGCAACACCTGTGAGGTTTGTTGGGTACAGTCCTAAAGGCTACAGAGTTTGGGATCCTGCGTAAAACCAAGTAAGTGTGTCAAGAGATGTGACATTCAACGAGGCAGATGTGCTCTACAAGGCATGTGAAGATACTCCTTCATACACTAGACCTGCAGAAATAATTGCTGAGAAGGAGGAAAATATTGTGCAAAACGAAGAGGCGACACACGACTCAAGGCCAACTCGGAAATGATACAGTAGTTAGTGATGAATATTTCCATGGGTTTGAGGAGGAAAATTCAGAGGGAAATAGGTCAAAGAGGAAGGAGATAAAACTCAAACACCTTAAGGACTATGAATTGTATGTTACATACTGTCTACTCAATGAGGGTGACCCTAATACTTACAATGAGGCCGTAAAAGAGAGCAATGGTTGGAGAGCTGCTATCAAAAATAAATTAGATGCCCATGAGAAGTTTCAAATGTGGATAGCTGAAGAACCACCAGAAGGGGTCAAACCCATAGAAATTAAGTGGGCATTCCACATGAAACAGGATGGGACCAAGAAGGCAAGTTTGGTCGCTAGGGGTTTCCAGTCTGAGACTGCAGCTGAAGTGTATGCTCTTGTAGCTAAGTTGTCAACCATATGACTTGTGCCCTGTCCTGCACATTGCAGAGAAACTGGGAGACAAAACAGATGGACATCCGTACTGCATTTCTACATGGTACCCTTGACAGTGATGTATACATATACCGACCAGAGGGAGTTAAGTGAAGAAAGAAGTATTTGAAGCTACAACAATCTCTGTATTGACTTCGTGAATCACCTAGGTGTTGGAATCAGAGGTTCAACAAATTTGCAGAAGCATACGGGATCAAGATATGATACTTGCTTATATGTGGAAAATGTGTGGCTTGTCCTGTGGGTTGATGACATCCTGCTATTCGGTAAAAGGCAAAAATTGAGCATGTAGCTAACAGTCTTAAGAGGGAATTAGAGGCTAAAGATATGGGGGAGGTACAGTATTTCCTAGGCACACACATCAGCTACACTGTAGGCAAAATATAAATCAGCCAGGTGGAACTCATAGAAAAGATGCTGAACAAGTACAACCTCCAAGATTGTAAAGGAGCGCCAATGCCCATGGAAGATTAAATTGAAGTAAGAGAAACTCATCCAGTTATTAATGTTCCTTATCGCGAACTTGTTGGTAGCTTGATTTATATCTCACAATCTACCCAACTAGACATAGCATATGCAACCTCATACCTAAGTAGTTTCCTGGATCGACCCACCCACACTTTGTGGAATACAGAAAAAAGAGTGCTACGCTATGTTAAGGCAACCCTAGATAAGAAACTCACCTACGAGAAACATTTGGAAGACTTAAAAAAATTTATCGCATATGCAGATGCTGATTGGGGTTGGGATAAGGTAGACAGAGAAAATGTAAGTGGTACGGTGTCCTTCCATTGCAAGAATCCAATCTCCTGGTGTTCAAAGAAAGAGCTATCGTCGCTCTCAGTTCTGCAGAAGAGTAATACACTGAATGCAGCGTGGCAGCAACAGACCTTCTTTTCTTAAAGGGTCTTCTTTCATAGTTTACATCTGGAATAATGATTCACATAGTTTATTGGTAGATAACCAAGGTGCAATTTGCATGTTCAGAAACCACGAGAACAAAAAACAATCAAAGCATATCAATATTAAATTTAATTTTCTAAAGGACGTAGAAGTAAAATACATGCTGACTGTAGTTTATGGGTTACGCAACCTTGAAAGCCACGTGTTCGGGGCGCCCTCCAGGATTGTGGCGACCCGCAATGTCCGTGTACAGGTTTGCAGGATTGACACTCGTGTGGGTTGAAGTAGGAATACTTGACGTGATTAGCGACGAGTTGTAATCGTATTTAATAGTGGTAGAAGCAGCACGCATCAAGGTGAACATTAAACATTCCACCTACCAGGATGAATATACTTTTTGTTTCCAAGGCCCAGAAGTGCGAGAGCACTGAGGATAACTCCGACATGCGTATCACATGCACGACCATCATGTCTATGTGCAAAGTTCTGAACTGGCGTGCAATCTTTCCTTCAGCAAATAGCCTTTATGCACCACTTCAAAATCATTTACTAAAGTATTTATAACATAATCTGTAGTGTCTAGTGTATCATGCATTTACATCAGAATCATTGTTCCAAATAACAATCCAGTATGATATAGAGTGTACATTGTAAAGTGGGCACTTTTTAGGCCCTAATTACTTTTTTATTTCAACCATTTTTTATATAACTATCTTTTTAATAAATATTACCATCTAAGTAATTAACACATTGTGTAGATTACACCACACTCTGAAGTTAATGTCTACGACTAAAATAAAAAATGTATATAAACTATTATTCCAAATGAGAGGGTTTTCAAAAGTGCTCTTTTCAGCGTGAATAGCTTGTAGTTAAATCTGAGCTTTGAGCTGTGCATCAAAATGGTAATGCAGAATACCTTCCCTTACAACTGGACAGATTCCTTCGGTGTGATCGGTGTAAGTGAAATTCGAACCATGTTTTAGTTAAAGAGTGTACATAACCATGCCATTACAGATTCCAGCCGCTGCAATGCCTGGATTGCATCCAGTCCCATTACTGTAGAACTAGGGAGCTAAAGTTCCACAACATCTGTGTTCTCAATATTATTTATTAACTCTATATATGTATATTCTGGTTGCATTATGCTGTAATTGCATTTCAAATATAATTTTAATGGTTGCTAATTTTTACAATGTTCTTTTTTTAACACAGTTGGATCTGGTTATGGTATACAGTACGTTTCAGTTTGTCATTAATCCAAATAAATTAGTAAAAAATTGTTTTTTTTTTTTTAATGTTGAAGAGTAGCAGTAGTAACTTAAGTGTTTGAGGTACTGATTTATGCCTTAATATATATAAAGTATACCATTAATAATTTTTACTACGTGTATTTTAGAAGTGTAAATTATTAAATTATAGAGACTACAAAAAAGTAAACCTGTCGGGATTGTGGCTGTATTTTTAACGTGTGTTGTTCTGTCCCAGTAACGGAAATGTTGGTGAATGTGTTAAACATCTGTTCAGACGATGAACTGATGTCGGATGGTGATGAAGGACTGGAAGAAGGTACGTACCAATCTCATTTATGTATAGATACTCATATATGGAGGTTTCATTTAATGTTTTCATAAGTTGACAGAAGATGTGTTAGTTTTGTTTTATTTTAGACAGAAGTTGTATCATGATTAAGGGTTCCACCTGCCTATAAGTGGTTATCCTATATTTTTATGGCATACTAATCAACATACAGGTATGGTGTATGTTTGAAGACAACTGTGGAGGTTCTGTGTAGAAAATTTAGCATCTGGAACTGATTCTGAAAGCACCTATTTGAGCCATTTTCATGCCCATAACAATAACTCTTGGCATGGAAATAAGAAAAATTAAACTTATCTTTGGCACAAAAAGTTTTCCTTATGATATTCGTGTTTAGACACAATTACTAAATATCTAACTGTTTTTTAATAGTGTGTTTTCTACCAAATTCCTGCACCACATTTTATCCACCTGCCAGGGGGAGCCCTTAAATTACATAATAAATGAGATGGTGATGACAGCAGAATAAGTAGCTGCAAAAATGCTGCAAATACAATTCTAAAAAAAGTACACTGAGTCAGTACTTGAGTGGTTTGTAGCCCACTAAGGAGAAGTTCCAGTCATCTTAACTTTTACATACGTAACTTACATCATAAAACCAACTTAGACTTTTTGCTACTTGTCCATTGCAGCGCAACAAAGCCAATTGCAAAATAATTGTACATTCAATATTAAGTATTTTTCATTGGTAATCCTGCACTACCCATCATCTTCATATAGAGTAATGACATAGGGGATCAATAAAGTGTTTCCCAATCAGTAGTGTACTTATATTGATGCACAGATATAATGTTCAGGGTTTTTGTTAATAGAAGTGTAATGTTGCAAATGTAACAATTCTGTGAATGTAAAAATAAATTTTTCTGTTTTTTTTTTCCCCCCTCTCTTTTCCTATGGAACTATGCAGATGGTAAGAATCTAGCACATATTAATATTTATGTATCAGTATTCCCATCTCTACTTATAATAAAGTATCTCTTATAGTATGCAGATCAATTTTTTTTTCACTTCCAAATTCTTTGATGTTTCAGTATTATTTGTGGTTAGTTAAATTAATTTAATTTTCCTGGTGTGTGGTAGCTACAGTAAAATTTCATTGCTGGTGCCAGTTTTGTAAACAACTTCAATCCAATATGTTAGGCACGACTAATTATTCCATTATGGTAATAAAAATTGCCATTCCTTTGCTTCATATTTCATTAAACATTGCATAAATTCTTCATTATATTTATCAACTTAATAGCCAGAGTAAATATTCACAAAATATTAGTTTTTAAGTTTCTAGTCTTTCTCTTTCATATTATTGTGTTTAGTCTTGTGTTAGTGAGTTGGTATAACTACACCTGTAAAGCAGTATATTTCTTATTAGTATTCTATTCATGATTATATGTGTTCATGGCAATTATTGCAAAAAATTTCCAAGTTGCAATTTACGTGGCATTGACCACAGTATATCATAAAGTATGTAATTACTGTATCATTTATATCAGTGTTGAGCCATTGAAGTTTTTCATAGAATTACAAAGTTAAGCATTTTTCCATTGCTGCAGTTATCAGGGAAATAAATTTCTTTTGCTAGATTTAAATATGTTTTGGAGAAAGAACTCTGCCTGTATTGCAGTTTCAATTTCAAGTGAAATTAAAAATGAATTATTGTATTGCAAAGTCAAAATTTTATGATTTACATCGATTTGTTTCTTTTAAAAGTAAAAATTTATTTTCCTTTTACAATGTTACTATAGTTCTCCTATTGCCTGTTTAACTTAGTTGTCTCTTATTTTTACTGTCCACAACTTTCTTCTAACTGTCTGAATCATTGCATGTTCACCTTCAAGTCCCTAATTTTCTTTTACAAACATATTACAGAATACGAAATTTCTTAATCCGCTTACCACAAGCCTTGTAAGTAAAACATTTTCCCACCACAGCCACAGGAAGACATTGAACTTGTATTAAATATGCAACAAGTACCGCACACACGGTACTCTTTTTCCTTCATATTGTGCTATTTTAAGAAACAACTGTTCAGGACCACAGTCGACAAGAAGTGCTCAACATAGGAAGTTAAGAAATTCGATATGCCCATCAGATGAAGAATGTTGGTCCCACAGTTTATATTTTTTACTATAAGTTACAAGTACAGCTGATACTGTGTTTGTGACAAAAGTTTTTTTTATATGCATTTGACACAGAAACCACATGGAAGACCAAAATGATGGTTTTTCACATACACATTATTGAATAATTATTTCATTATTAAATTAGCTTGCTCTTGTATTTATAATTGTTTGGTTGATAATTTTTATTTTAAATTTGTGGTAATTAAAATATATTGGTGTATTAGTGAGTAGTAGTAGGGGATGCTGATAACTTAATTTTGCAATAAATTTGATGCAAATTTGGTTTTTTTTATTATTATTTTTTATATATAATCCAAAATTTGGTAGATTTTTATTTGGCCCATAAATAATTTTTGCCATATTTTTGAAAGCTTGATGTGTTTATTTGTCAAGCAAAAGTGATTTCCATCGTTCCCAGTAGATATTTGAGTAATTAATTTCAGCCATTCAGTCTTCCATTCGTTGTAGTACTGTATTATTGTTTCACTTGAAATGTGTACTGTGCTACCAGTCGACCATATTTTTTTATAACCAGAGTTAATGTTTTAAACTGTACTAAACTATAATACGTATATTATACTGTATCAAGTAAGCAGAGTTCAGTTTCTGTATATGGAACGTTTGTGGATGCATTGTTTAATCTCTCTCCTGTCCCAATTCACCCACATTCTCAAGTCTCGTATCGTATAACTCATGCACCCTTCCTTCTACCCTAAATATTAGTCTTCTCAATCAGTTTGCACCTTCTGACTGCACTCTCTTTTACCTTCTCTGTATTATGCATTTGGACACTCAATTCGTGGCTGCATAGGAAAACTTTTTATACAAAAAAATGGTAAGTTCCTCGTGCAAGTTTTTGGTTTTGATTATTTTAATTTTACTTTTGTTTTGTAAACCAGCATAAAAAGTAATTAATGAACCATTGATTCATAGAATCACTAATTACACTAAATTAACATTAGTTGTGTGCTTATTCTTTAATTTTGGTTAATTTATGTTTGTTTGGCTGGCGTGTATAATGTACCTCTTATTTTTATAGTTCTTTTCTTATTTTAAGTGCAGTTAATCTTTATTGCAGTTATTCTTATTTACAAAGTGTTCTGAAGTACACACAGTTGTCACTAACAGCATGGAAAGCTGCTTAACCTCCTCATTCCTCTATTTGAACGCAGCTTTACTGCTTTTCAGGTGATCATGAAGAAAATACTTCTTTTAAGCTGGTTATACCCCACAGCATTTCCAATCGTATTATTGCATTAAAAGTTATGCCTAATTATGAAACATCAAACACAATTTAATATTTCGAGGTATGTGTCTTTAAGGAGCATTTCTTGTAACATGCAGAATTTCATTGTGTGTTGATGGATGGAGTACCTTTCAAGTCTGACAACAAATACTAATGTAATTTCTCACTACTTACTCTTTCATATTGCTACTTGAAGATATATTATAAATAAGTTTGCTTAGTTATTTTTTTTGTTAGCTATATCTCAGCCTTGTTATTTTTTGTGTTCTGTTTTATCAAATCAGTAATTATTGTGCGTCCAGCAAGCATCTTGATTCTCAGTGATGTGGAAACTTTGGTTCACAGGAATTTTGTAATACAGATTCCTACTGTTGTAATGCATTTTTTATTTCTACAGTCTCTCGTCAGGAATTGCATATTTTGTCAATAAAAAGTTACTACAAGAGTGTAAAACTGTATATGGTGTAGTTAACTCACAGTAGTTATCATGTTGCACCCTTGGCTTCCTCTTCCTGCCATTATCTCCTCTAATAAAAATATTGTGGAGTGAACAATCCATTGCAAACTAAACTGCATACTTCTCAGTTAGTTCTTGATCTGACCAGTAAAGTGTCAATGGCCTCCAAGATTTGGTGAAGAAAGTTCAGCTTGTCAGCTTTGAATTCAGTTTCCAATGCCATTAATGCATCACTTTGAACTGGACTAATTTGTTCTTTTTGACTTTGTTTCATCTGTATGCATTTAGGTGTGCTGTTTTTTGCTTGTGGTATTTTACTTTTGTTGTATTTCCTGATTTTGATATGTCCCGTTATGTTGTTTATTTAAATGTGTGTTTTGTGAAATATGTGTTTTAGTACTAAGAGCTGTGTAGAAATTAAATTTCTGTAGACAGAGATTGCGATAGATTTGCAGCATGCAATATGATAAGTGTGATGGTGTTTTGGTTCGATACCATATTTTTTGTTATATATTTAATACGCACAGCTAAAGTTTCACCACTCTTCACTACTTTAATACCAGAAGTATGTGTGTTTTGTACAGTATCAAAATACTGTAGTGGTAAGACATGGTAGGAAAAAATTTTCGTCTTTAAATGTTAACATTTTTAATTGATTTCTAAAGTGCTGTGCTCTTGAGACAAGGAGACAATGAATAGCATAATGCAAGACCTGCTAACAGCAGAAGTGTGAATTTAATCTTATGTGTAATTTTTTAAAGTTCTTTGGAGCCTACTAGTCCTTATGTGTTATATAAGCATTATACTTAGATAAGTAGGGTTCTGGTTCAACAGTGGGGATGTGAAGTTTGATATGTGAAGGCAGTAATTACTGAAAGTCCTGCTCGCATATGCTGTGGAATAAGCTTGACGTGTGATGCCTTGGCTGATTGGACAATCACTATGTCAAGGAGGGTTGGCTTTGTGGGGCCCTAGATCAGGTGCACCTCTCTGGCAGAGTTTACGGATTATAGTTAGTCCCTACGTGATACTGGTGCACATCCAGTTAGAGGACTGGCCTGGTAGCTTTGCGGCAGGGCACAAAATCAGGTTCAGCTAGTGTAATTTTTTTTTTTTTTTGCTGCAGACTATTGACTTTTGACGGGATACCTGAGTGCCACGTAACCTTTGGACGATGGCTTGTTCTGACTTGTGTGTCTGTCGGGCGTGCGTGAGCTACTGGTGTATTAGTTGTCCGGAACTCTTAGGCTTGTGAAAGATTTTGGAGCTGGAGCTGCTGAAGAAAGTCTGAAGCTGGAGGTTGGGGCTTCCAAGGGCTTTTCTGGCTGGCTTAAGTACTCTGCGATCCAGGGGTGTGTGTCCCCGTTCAGATGCGTCAGTGCTGCGATAAGATCCTTGGGAATCTCTGGAGTGATAGGTAGCTGCAAACCACGCAATGCCTGGGCTTAATCCTTGGGTGAGAGCTGGTTGAGTGTGGCAATGAGGGAGGGGGGTATTCTCACGAATATCACTCCGACGGGAGAAAGGCATCTGGAGTAGAACACACACTCTCATGTCCATGAGGGGATTGCAGGGAACGTGTAGCCCTGCTCGGTATAGAACCAAATGGAATGTGTACTGACGTAACAGACACCTTATCACAGTACTCAGCGCCAAAAAGGGGGTGAGCACTTGGAATCAAGCCTTGTCGTTGACAGTCCCTGCACGTGGATGTGTGTCTCAAGCCAAGTCTTCCCAACTCAGGGAATGACCCCTCCAGCGCCTAAATGCTGTGGAGAGGGGAAGCACTGAATCTGTAAGCTGATCCTGGAGACATTACCTAGGCGTGGGCTCTACCATTCTGCCTACCATGGTGTGCAGAAAGGTTGGCCGATGCTAGTGTGTGCGGGTACACTGGCAGTTTATTGGCTCGTATGAGTAACTTTCCCAGTCATTGCAATCTGCTGGAGCGTTGTGAGGTACACAGAGAGGTTCTAAGCCTGCAGGAAAGGGATAACCGTAAGTCACATTAATTTGGTCTATTCCTTTTGACGGGAAATAAAAAAGTGGTGTTACACTACCTCCTAATGCTGGCAAGAGCTTAGGGAAGCTGATACCTAAGTTATCCAGGTAGAGGCAACCCCTGAACTAACAATGATGGGGTAGACGAGTGCTATTAAAATAACTTAAACTGGTACTATTCCCTACGCACGTGTTTAGCCCAGAAGGGCCACAGTGTCTAGGTGTGTAGACGTTGTTTGGCATGAATCTTCGGCACAAATGCAGTGAAGACTAAGCAAGTTAAGAAGAATGACTCCGGTGCTGAGGTGCGGTGGAGACCAAGGAGAGGTGTTTTCCCTTGGCACGAATGCGGTGAAGGAAGGGTAGGTAATGCTAGGAACAAAGTGAGCTGGGTAGCTGAAGCGGACTGTGAGGGCCAAAGCGAGCATACTGGTCAGTTCTCTGGAAAAAAGCACAGTGGAGAAATGAAGACTGGTCCTGAGTGAGCATCATGGCTTGCTATTTATATTTATGGAGGTCACCCCCTTCAGTAATTTCGTCATCTGGATAGTGGTGGTTGCTGGAGAGGGGATAGTCATAGCATAGCTGCCTCAAGGCGTGATGTCACTGGCCGGCTTGGAGATGAGGCAGTGGTGAAGCATAAGGGTGTGCAGTGGAACTCTGTGCCTTCACTGCAGTGTGTCTGTGGCCAGTGAATACTACAACCTGCTGGCTAGAACGTCCATTCTTGCCCGGGTAGACAGTAAAAGTTCATGATGTCACCATTGTATGTCAACAATAAAAGTTAGTTGCTCTCAGACAGCTAGGCTTACTCCCAGATAAGGCGAAGTTGTTTATCACATTGTTGAAAACAACATGCATCAAGCTATAAATCCATTGCTAAGTATTAAGATCAACATTTTACTAGTTTTGGTACTGGTGTAGTACTGTGGTGAAAATAAAATACAAATTCGACACCACCATAATATGTGCATTTTTTTTTTATCTGTGGCTCCTTTTTCTATGTAACTGTTTTGCCTTTGCCACGATAAATTTGTGGAATGTCTATTGTTACAAATGTTTTGTTTTTTGGGAATCTTGCTTTTAAATGGCAACCCTAAAAAATTATCCCATTTATTCTATTTATTTTTCTGTTTAGTGTTTGGTTGAGGGTGGGGGGAGGGGTTAAGCAATTTGGAGGGTAGTGAATATTGCGGGAGGGAGGGAGAACACAGGTGTCACTGCTTGCTACATTGCAGCGTTACTATGAATTACATGGAAAACATGCTGTGTGTGTGTCGTAGTCTTTGAACTACTGTTCCAGTAGTGTCAAACCCCCATTGTGATTATATAGGGAAAAATTCCCATTCAGGAGCCGTGATTGATATTTTATGTAGTTATAGTCCTTAAAAATTTACTATCAGGGTCAGCATTAGGATACTACATATTGTGTGCAATTGATGTGATGTAAGTTGTTTTTTAGAAGACTACTAGACACACATCAAAGTGCATAAAAATTGACTGCGTATCAAGTCGTTAAGAAAATTCATTCTTTACTGGGTGATGTATGTTGATTTGAAGGTTATTAAGAGGCACTTCACAAGTAGCCTATTTAATACAAATTTAATTCCCCCAAAATGCAGAGTTGTTAAACTTTACTGTGTGCAGCTGTTGCAGTTCTGAATGTGTATTATAAGTTCAGCATATGTATTTTAATTTTGCACAAGTTTCTTTTGCTGTTTTTTATGTTATTATTGACTGGAGTTTTAAAATGAAATAATTTCTCCTGAATTCTTCAGCAGTGATATTAGGTTTGTCGGTTCACTACATATAATTTTTATAAGCATAACTGAAAAATGTATAATGTTATTCTTTTTAAATAGAATACTTGTTTGATCTTTTCAGAATTGAATGCAAAATTTTTGGGCGAAGTGTTCATTAGCATTTTTGTTTTAAAGTTGAAAACTTTTTTTAGATTGTAAACTTTAAATTAGTGAATTGTTATTGATCTTCCATAGTATCTTGAAAGGACTTGTTTAGGGAATGTTTAATTAAACATTGCAGTTCATTTTAAAAAAATAATGAAAGTTTTTGCTCATCTGATGAGTGTGTCATTGCTGAAATCAAACCAAACTAGTATCGGGGGGGGGGGGGGGGCATTAAAGGCAATTGGTACAATCTTTATCAGAATATATATCTATTAACACAAGCTGCAGAAAAGAGAATGAAAAAAATGACACTGAGTAATGCACTTATCTTTGAATTACCTGTGTATTAAAAATAATTTTTAAACCTGCATTAATTGTGTAGTGCGTGCATTTAAGTAACACATGGAAAGCGTATATCGTAACTTTTGGTTCGTGCAAGTCTTAGCAACTACTCCCAGTCTAAAATAATTGGTTGATAATTCACTTAACCAGTGCTTTGCCAAACATCATCCTTTAATGGATCTCTCCTAAATCAGGCTGGTATTTTAGTTATAGGCTATTCATGGTTAATTGAGCACTTTCTAAATCAACCTTTGAAATATGTCACTGTCCCTACCTGTGCGTGTATTTTAACTGGCACACTGACGCGTGACGCCCATAGGACAAAATGGACGGCACTACAGCTGGGGTTCGATTTTTTACTTCAGTGTCTACGTGGCACTGGTGCACTTCCTGGGTAGAAGACTGGCCTGGTAGGTATTAAGCAGCCCTGAAGTCGGGCTCTGTGAGAGTGACGTTGCATTTCAGATGATTGGCTGGTAGACGCATAACTTCAGACTGTGATTTCACCTGGGTCGACTCCGGCTGGTGTGAGTGAGAGCTAGGCAAATTTATGGGCTGTGGCTCAAAGGTGGTTGTGATTGGTGGTTAGGTTCCGTTGGTCCTGATCTCTGAAATAAGTGTTGAATAAGACCCAAGGACCGGTCCTGTCCATTGATGAAGGCTGCTAGCAAGGGGTATGTTTCATCGTTTAAGCAGACAAAGTCCTTGAAGAGCTCCTCTGGAATCTCTGGAGTGACTGGAATCTGTATATTGCGCAACGCCTGGGCTTGATCTTTGATGGAGAGCTGCACAATTGTAGTGAAGAGGGGGAGGGGGGATAAACTCCTGCAAGTGCCCAGAGGCAGTTAGCATATGTCTGACTTTCTCTCGGATACCACTACGATAGAAGTAAGGCATTTGGACAGAATAACACTCTCACATCCGGGAAGTGACTTAAGGTGATATGTTGTTCTGCTGGGTGTTCTTCCATATACATCGTCTGTCAACCTAAACGGTCTTCCTATCTCAGCACTCGGCATCATAATTCAGTGAGTACTGAGAGTCAGACCTTGCCGTTGACAGTCTCTACAATTGGGTCAGTATCTCAGGAGATAAGTCTTCCCAGACCCAGAGAACACTAACTCCTGTGTCAAAACGTGGTGGAGAGTGTATGCTACTAAGTAAGCAAGCTGGCCTCAAGAGACTGAGTGCCTAGGGTTGGGGCTCTACCTTTTTTTTTTCTCCGGGGAGCACAAAAAGAGTAGCCGTCAAATATGCGTGTGGATACTCAATGGTTGTGTTTGGCTCGTATGAGTAATTTTCCCGGTCTCTTACAATCCCGTGAATGACATGAGGTCCACTGGGAGAGGTATTACAGCTATGGGAAAGGATACCCTTGAGTAGGTAAAACTCCTGTTTATTCTGTTAAATGGGAAGTAAACAGCGTGGTGTTACACTACCTCCTAACGTTTGCTAGAGCTTAGGGAAGCTTTACCTACATTGAGCCAGGTAGAGGCAACCTGGGCCTAAGCAAACAATGGCAAATTTAACCTGGTACTACTCCCTACGCATGTGTAACCCTGAAGGGGCCACAGTGTTGTGGTGTGTAGACGACGTTGACTAGGGACTTCTTCGGCATGAATGCAGTGAAGACTAAGCAGGTTGAAAGGCATGGCTCTGGCGACGAGGCATGGAGGAGACCAAGGAGATGTGTTTCCTTCGGCACAAATGCAGTGAAGGAATTAAGACTGAACGATGAAGACTGCTCACAAGCGGACGAGTGTCCCGCTATTTATGCTCAGGCTGGTTCTTCCCCTTCAGTCAGCTGGATAGGGGTGGTGCTGGAGAGAGGGTAGCTGAGAATACACAATGTGCATACAAGTTGATCATCAACAAAGCTTTTTATAATTTGACGTGTGACGGCCTTCGGCAGAGGGCAAGTCAAGGTACAAAGGTGTTTTGTTGGGCGTTGGGCTAGTCGCACTCGGTGGTGAAGGAGGTAGAGCACTCTACTCTTTGTGCAGCACAGGCGCTCAGCCAGTGTACAACACTGGTCAGGTTACTTTCCGGCAAGGAACAAAGTTTGGTTCGGCAAGCACTATTTTACATTTTGGTGGGACCACTTGTATTGGTATACCTAGGCGTCATAAGACCTGAGGCTTCAGCGGTGACCCTGAGGTGGGTGTGATGGTTGGTCTAGGTTTGCAAGCTTTGACTGACGATGAGGTATGTGGCTTATGTAGAGTTTCCAAAAAGCAGAGATTGTTAAGCCCAAATGACTTATCTTGCCCACTGAGATAGGCCTGAACTACTGCGTGGTGTCCCTTGGTGAGTTTGGTTGATGGTTCAAAAGTGGCAGGCTTGTAGGTCGTAAGACAGGTCTTGACAGCTGATGGAGTTCTCCGGTCTGTTCCTGAGGACTGAGATGCTTGAGCTCGCTGGGGAGTGGGTTAAGTTAAGCTCGGGTGGATATTTAGACACAGTCTCTGCCATTTTACTCCCTTAAAACATCACTGCAAATGGAAAAGGGTATGAGAAAAGATATTCTACGATCAGACCTCACAGAAGTGGAGCAGTTAACGTGTAGGTAGCGTTAGTTGTGAACATATTGTGGCTGTCAGCCGAGTGCCATATCTCGTTCCCAAAATCTGTTACCAGGGTGCAGAGGTTAATGAGAGCTGCGTAACACTGGCCATAGTCCCAGCACAGGGCGAGTTCCTTCTAGGGTTGGTCTCCCGAGACCTTGAGAAATACTCCTCTCTGCACCAGAAGCGCTGTGAGAAGAGTAACCTCCAGACTGACAAGCCGACCTTAACAGGATGTAATACTTAATGTTGTGGCCCTACCGTTCACTACACTTGGTGCAGAGAATGGGTGGCTTCCCAACTCTGTTGTGGTGAATGTTCCATAGGAACCGATCCTCCCAGGCCTGTGGAAATACGCCTCTTGGCACCAGAAGTGCAGTGAGAAAAGCAAACTCCAGACTCACTGGCAGTCCCTTAAGGAGGCGGTATCAGAGTGTCGTGGCTCTACGATTCACTATACGTGGTGCAGAGAATGGATTGCCTTCCAAGATTCTACTGTCATAGTCATTTTGTGTTTTGACAATACAAATAAAACCTCTGTAACCTACTGTCCCTCGTACGGGTCCGATGTCTAGGAGGTGAGGTACTGAGATTATGGGAGAGATATTCATGAGATAAAACTTGTTTATTCTGTATGAAGGAAATAAACAGCTGTGGTTGTATTGCCTCCTATCCACGTGAGCTTACAGAAGTTAAACATCCTTCGTGAAAACAGGTGAAGGCGACCTACTCCTACTAACAGGGTAGGTAGTAGAAAGTGGCTATGAAAATAACTCTTGACTTTAACTAGTGATACTACTGTTTTCCTGAAGGGACCGGTACGTGTCTCAGTGTTTTAACGACGCAAGACGTAAGGCCTAAGTTCTTGAGTGAAGAGATTGGTAAGTACTGTGCAAGCCAAGGAAGGACTGTTGAGGAATGGTAGTCTTCGGCGCCACTAGGATTTGTTGAAGACCAAAGTAAGGTAGCTGATGGACAGACATCAATTGCTTTAAGACTTGTCACGAGCCTTAGTGAGGCCCTCTAGTTATACTGTGGTGGTGATGGCGTGCCCCTTGTTCGGCTTGCATAGGGGTTTGTCTTGGAGAGGGGGTAGCAGCTTTGAAAGCATGACATAAATCCTCGGTGTGTGACGTCGGTGACCGGCGCTGGACTCGGGCTTATGCTAGTAGTGGCATCTGGCAGAGTGCTGTTGTACTCGATTGATCGCGATGCACAACTTTGGCAGCTCGTCCAGTGAATAATAAAATCTAGCGTGGAGTGTTCGTCCTTTGCCTGGGGTAGATAATACAATTCCTGACGTCTCATGGTCTGCGGCAGCAAATAAAACTCTGTTACCAGTGCTCCAGGTTTATTTGCACTGATTAGTCATACTAATTAACCAAGAACGGTAGATTTTGCACAAAAACGCTGTTTTTGGAGGGCCGCTGTGGGCAAATGGAAGAGAGGGGGCAAGCCGACCCCCCTCACTAATCCTCCATACTTTCTGTTTGAAACCCTCCCCCCAAAAGTGCGCCCCTCTTATCCCCTGGGAGGATTTAGTGTGTCAAGGGGGGTGTTTTTTCCATTTTATGGGATTATAGTGCATCCCATATTTCACCTTTTTGAACCTCTTTATGGTGAAACCAGTATGGGCAAATGATAGTAGGCCCACAGGGGAAGGTCTAAGCATGATTTGGGACAATTGCCCTTCCCCCCCCTCACAAGAGGGAGGGGGGTTATTCAATGGCAGTACATGTTGTTTGTGGATATTTGACTTCTGATATCGGTGTGATCTGTGTTATCCCTGTAGTCTGAGTACATGTGATCATTTCGGTCGGTGACAAAAACCCCCCTTCATGGGGGGGCAGGGGCAATTGCCCATTCCTCTTTTCTTTGGCTGTATTCGGCCTGGAAGTCACATTTTTCGACTGATTTTCTTCACGTTTGGGGGAGGGTGCCTTTTCGTGCCTTGCCCTCCCCCCATGGGCAGTTAGGCCCTTCTTAGACCTTACATATTAGGGCTTACGTCTGACATCTTAAGTCTTCAGTTTTAAGTCTTAAGTTGTATTTTTGCCATAATTGTTAACTGCATGTCAGGATGTGTGAGCGAGCGCCGATAGGCGCGAGTGAGCACATATCGTAGTTCCCAGATTACATTGCACCATAAATACTAATTTGTACGGTTTACGTGCTTCATCTATGGTGGCTCAGCCCACTGTGTATGCTGGCCCAACCCCTGTTAGAAGTTCATTCAATAATATGCAGAAAGACGTCACACATCAAATTGCTCAGCCTGTAGTCCATTCAGTTACTTCCAACTTTACTGAAGCCGTGCTAAATTTCTTCTTCCAAAATATTCTTCCACCTTATGCGAACAAATTTTAACAGTATATAAAAAATTACATCAAAGTGTCAATGAACCACATTCGTATGCACTCTGTGTAATAGTATTTTGCACAAGAGCTATTTATTTCAAGGTATTACACACACACCATTTTATCCCCCCCCCCCCCCCTTTTTTTTTCATGTTAATTATAAATAAAATGTTATGTGTTCAATGTAACCAAAAACAAAATATTATTTTTTTGTTAATACAAGTATTAAATGTGTATGATACATATTATATTTAGGAAAAAAAAAACCAAACAAGTCTTACATGGTGTGATTTTTCAAAGATTTCATTCAAACAGAGTGAAGCAGCAATGAATAGAATACACCCCATGTTGTATGCCAAATATTTTTTACATAGTTTTCAAGTTCACAATACTTGTAGGTTTCAAAGTATCTTCTTTCCACATGATTAGTTATGTGCTTGACATACATGGGTGCAACTAGAGTGCCAGTGTTCTCGGTAATGGCTCTTTGTCCTTGGAATGGGACCATCCAACTCCTCAATTTAACATGCTGTGTGGTCAAAGCTGGTATTGATGTATCTGGACATGGTGTCTGATGGGAAATTGAGGGCAAAGCTGGAATTGTACATATATTTGAAATGCTTTGGGAAATGCTCTGGAAGTATACAAGAATTTTTCTGAATGGCAGGAACTTTTTTCTGGTTTATGAAATCTACATCATAAATAGCACTGAGGGAACTTAATGGTAAATAATCTGACCGCCTTTAAACCGTAGTTAAAATACCACAAATTGTTATTAATAACTGCGTCTAGGTCACACAGAGAGAAAGTAGGAAGACGCATGCGCATGCTGCTTTCCTGTTAATTCTACTAAACGACTACGACTCATCAGCCGCACATATTTCTAAATAACCAGAGGAACGGTCAAACCTGGCAACAGATTTCATGAGTGTTCTTAGATCGCCACTACCCTGGAGGGTGGGGCAATTCTAAACACGTGAAAATAAGGTTGCGAAAGCCATGAAAAGCCCCCTCTCGCGCTGAGAGCAGCCTACAAGCCATCACCCACCTCAGGGCAAAATTGAGTGCCGCTGAATATGCATGAAGTCGGGCAGTGGGTGGCTACTCCCACCCCGGCTTCGCACAAGAGGGATGTCATGATGCGACGTCACATCTCCCACCGCAGCCCGGCGTTGCACCTGTCCTGTGGACTGTGTAAATCCGTGCATGACTGGGCCTGCGAGTTATTCCTTTCTCCAGTAGCTCTCTCTAACACTTTGTGTGCTGGGGCCTTCTGCTGTTCAACAGTCTTCGGCAGCCACCAGAGGCTGCTACCATTGCCGTTACCAGAGACTCCTGCAACCTTACCAAAAGCTTCTGCAGCAACTATCTCCAGCTATCAGAAGCTCCGTTGTCGACCATAACCACCACCTTCCAGACGCTTCTTCAACACCTGCAGACTTCAACAAACCTCCCGCTGCTCCTCCTTCTGGATCAGCAGCCATCTCTACTTGCTGGTAGAGGTAACTACACCCACTGCTCTTAAAGTAGTGGTCCCCTTTTTATAAAGTTTCTTCTAGGTGCTCCTTGGATAGAGTAGCTGCGACCAGAGTTATTTTCATAGTCAATGCCACTAACTAGCTTGGTTAGTTTAGGAGCAAGTCGCCTACACCTGTTTACTGTAGGTTACTTCCATATCACATTACTTGATTAGGAGGTAGCTCGCATCAATTTATTTACTATCTCTAATAAATGCAGATTGTTCCTTTCAGTGAGAGTATTCATTCTAGAGGTTTTCCCTTTGACCACTAGAAATTATATCAACCGTACATTGTCAACCGAGACAGGGTATTGCTGTACCATTATGAACCATAGAGTAGGACTGCGGAGTCCCTTCAGGAATCCCTACGTCTGACACACACATCATTCGACAGCCACCTGTTCTAGACCCCAGGGGATAGAACGGTAGAGCCCTGACCGCGAGCAACTCATCTAACAGTCACCTCAGGTTTTATCCCACAGGAGTGCTTATGGTGCTGGAAGGGATATTTTCTTGGGACTGAAAGCTTAACCCCTGTTGCTACCCTCACCCAATAGTGGTAGGAAGGCTGTCCATACGGCTCAATGCTCTAGGTTTGTGCACCAGTGGCAGGGAACTGATTAGAACACACAGCCCGTGCCGGCAACCACTATTGGAATTATTAGACTTAGATAGGGATCTGTCTCATGTTCACGACAATCGGAAAATATCTTCAAGTGTCAACCTAACCTCTATGCCTTTTGGGTAAAGCATGGCTCGTATAAGGAGGAGCAAAAGGCAGTCTATACTGCTGCCAAGGGAGTGTGCATATTAGACCCGCCTACTCATAGCAGGCAAGCAGAACGGGACGGAGCTCAGACCGCCCGCCATGTGGAGAGACCATCCTCTCAATTTTTCACATGTCTTATTTCCCTGCACACGTTCTCCTAGCCTGAGATTACCACCCTGTAGTCCGTTGTCTGATAGAGGGTACTGAGGCAAGATATGGATCAGCTAACCCCTGGTTTTGGCGGCAAGAGGCTGTAAGGTGGAACTGATGGTACTGTGTTGGTCAGCACGGTACCAATACCCACCACTCTCTTGCAAGATTCATCTATTCCAGCCAGCAAGAACCAGCTCCATCTTCAGTGACCAAAGTAACCCCTGGTAAGACAGGTACCATTAAACAGACAAGCGTCCCGACCAAATCTGTTGTCATTCTAACAGTGGAAAACTTGATACCCAGTTGCCAACCCACACACTCAGCACGACACACCCAGCACGAGTCGCTAGCCACAAACGTAACTCAAACGTCTAGCAAAGCTAAACCAAGTGTGCATGACCTCTCATCTAAAACCACGTTGACCATACCTATAGTTCTATAGTCCAGCATGCAGCAAGGAAATAATAAAAGGATGTCTACAACCCTCTGTTCTGATGGATGAGGGTGATGGGGTGGGGTAGGAATGCATGTCTTCTTCGCACCATGGCCTGAGCCTGACTGCCTCTGCTTGCCTAGTTGTCTACTGCATACATTTTTGTAAAGAATGTTGTTTGATTGCGCACGTCATCACAGTTGTATTGATAGCACAATTCGGCTTCATATGCAAGTTTACGTATTCAGCAGATAACTGACATGCTGAAGAATTGAAACAGAGGATTCCATTGTAATTATACAATGCAATAAATTGTTTTAATTTGTTGTTATATGTAGGTATGAACGTTTTTAATATGCGATTGCAAATGTTTACTCAACTTCGGTTGAAAAAAAAAAAAAAACATCCTTTTGCTTTCACTCATAGATTGGCTAGGCTGTGTGAATGTACACAAGTTCTTAAAACATTCATATTCCGTGTTGTAGAAGCAAACCTTAAAGTGAACTGGGAAGCATTACTTATCTGTTAAGCCAGTGTGCCACTATACAATGTTTTGTACAAGCTCGGGTGGAATGTTGGCGACGTGCTATCTGAGCCTGGATGCAAGCAGTTACAGCGTCGCTATATTTGCTGTCGTGCAAGTAAAAGCAAGTGCACAAATGGAAACAAGCCCACTAATGTGCACCTATGAATGAATGTGTTTTTTATGATACATACGGTGTATTTTTTTTTTAAGTAATGGAAAAATGGTTTGAATTCATAAAAATTTGAGAATACCTATTATCTGTATATTTAGCTTCATTAGCTTCGTTTGAGTTGCTGTAGTTGAAAGCAAGCAAAATTGGTTGTAAATAATTATTATATTACAGAATTCACTCTGCAAGTTATGGGATGAGACAGAGAGTTCACAACAGAATCATATTGTCACAAAAATACCAGAGGAATAAAAGTTGAAGCTGTTAGTTTCAAAGATTTTCGATTCCGCTAAGAAAATTGGAAAAACTACAGCATTTATAGTATTTTAACTTGTGTCTGCAATGCAGATCAAGTATGCTGTGCTAGAATCAACAAAACTTTTACATGTTGGTTTAAGATTTTTGGCTAAAATAATGCGTGCCTGTGAAGTTATCCATTACAGCCAACAATTTCAATTTGCATGTATTTAATCTCTCATATCATCCATTTGGATTTTACACATAATTTTGAGAAAAATGTGGATATTGTATTCCATAAATACAGCATTCACAGATTTTTGAGGTAATTTTTCCTTTTTAATTAAACTTGAAAGTATGCATTAACTGAATGGAATATACAACTTTTCTGCTTTGTGAAGACTGTTTCAATATATGTTGACAAATAGTTTATGCCGCAGAAGTTGTACCGGTTATCAAACTAATTAAGACTCATCAGGTGGGTAGGGCTACTACTTCAGTGCATTTTGAAATTTTTTCATATCCATTTACATTAATCAGTTATGATTAACATTCTTATAAGCTATCAGCAGCAAAGTGGTAAAAAAAAAAAAAAAAAATTCACTTTCCATTTTTCTCTAGAAATACGGTATTGTTAATGAGTTTTGGTATTTCTTTTTGTGTTTCAAAATAATTTTTGTAATTTCACTTCCTCATATTCTTTTATCTTCTTCATTTTGTTTTCTTTTATTTTACAGCATGTGTGGTTCTACTGCCTTGCTATTTTATTTAACTTTTGTCAAAGTTTTTTTCTTCTGTTGCAACTTGCAATCCTTCTCTATAAAGTTGTTCATTAGCATATTTCTTAATTTCCTTTTTTGTTTCCCATCCTTCATTTTTGTGTTATTTGTTATCTACTTACATTGCATTTTTCTGTTCTCACTTCATATTGCATATGTATTGATGATGCAGCAAGCATTGCAAAGCTTACTAATAATTGTTAAATACGTGGTAGATATGTACTGCTCAGATACATTGAGTTGGTGAATCATAGGTGTGTGTGCGTGTGTATGTGCTAACCTATGAGGCATGTAGAGAAAGTAGTACCAGTTTGGTAATAAAAATTAAGTTAAACACAAAACTTTTTATTTTGAAAGTACATACCTTAGGCTGTTATATTACAGAAGCACCCATAGCAGTGATGCATTTACCATTGGACGAGATGAGTTTGCCTACACCCTCATCACACACTTCTGCTGCCATTCCATTGAGAAATGCAGTTACTATCTTCTGGTGCTCTTTATTGTCGTTAAATTGAGATGACTGGTAATGATGCAATGCATTATTGATCTCCAAATTTTGTGGAAACTGATGACAAAGTTGATTTATGGTGATGTGTTGATCACATAAATTTCACTCATTATGCAGGAATTCATCTGTGATGATGGATGGCTGGCCAAGATATTTGTCATGGATGTTGCCCCTTCCATGCTTGAACTTTGAGCACTATCTTTTCATTGTTAATTTGTCCACATATTATAAACCTACATAATTTGCAAAGGGGTTTCACATGATTGAGTTTTTCTAACATGTAAAAATTTTAGGATGGCTCTCACTTCATACTTTGTAGAATTCTTAATGTTCTAGTTCATTTTGGCTGTCTATACAAAAACACATGTATACATGTATGTGACCTATATTGTAATGCAACGTGCTTGAAAGCTCGCACAGTATTTACTTCTACCAAGTGACCCTGGATGCCACCTGTTCATCCTTTTGCAACCATATTACCTTTTTGGTGATCGACTGGTAACGGGATACAAAAAGTTGTGTCCCTTTATAAGTACATCAATACCATGAGTGCATATGTAGAATTGCTACCAAAGTATATACTTTCACAATAGGAAAAGTTTTTTTAAAATAACGTTTCTGTTATCTTTTTTTACTGCCAAATGTGTACTACTTTTTCAGTATGCCTTGTATCGAGTTAAAATTGACTGACATTATAAATTTGTATAAACTTACATACATTCAGCTAGGCCTCTCAAACTCATGGCTCCAGACATCTAGTATCTTGTCGCTATTGCCTATACTTACGGAGAGATTGCAACCCAATATGTGAGACCGCAGGCTAAAAGATAAACCAAGCGTGACCCATGGTATAAAACACTGGGTACAGTGTTTACCCACCTCATTGAAAAAATTTTATGCCCATCCCTGTGTGTTGAAAAGGCATTTATCATGTGTCGACCTCCCTGATACATTGGTTTTTTTTTTTTTTTTTTTTTGGTCTGGTGTTGGAACTGTGAGTCTTAAAAATATTAAGTGAGTGCAAGGGCAGATCTAGACTTCATTTTGGAAGGGGGGCAGGGGAGGATCACAACTTTCGATTAGCCATGGAGGAGAGGTCATATCACCTTATCACGGTTTAAAACAAATCAACTAATTCACAGAAATAACTTGTAAAAGAATGTTAATAGTTGGTTTAACAAAAAAACATTTAAAGAATAAATTTAAGTTGCCTTTCACTATTTTTTCAAAATTTAGTAATACGTAACTTATCAATATCAATTTCAGTGTCTTTATGGATATGCAGCAGAGCAAGTGCAGTGAGCCTCTCTTCCCCCATTGTTGCCCTGAGCCATGTCTTGAGGCGACAAAGTGTTGAGAATGTACGTTCAGCAATTGTTACACTAACTGGTAGTGTAGCTAAAATCCTAAGAAACAAGTTAACACAGTAATACAGATGTGTGTTGCACAAACTAATAATCTGAGGAAAAGTCAATCTCACGCTTCCACTTGGCTACCCAAAGTTTGAACTCTGCTACAACAATGGTGGCAGGAGCATCCAAGAGCAGTTTGTATATCTCTGCCACTTTGTGCACAGCTACATCATTTTCCTCTGTGTATGTTGCACGAGGCTTGAAAATACCCAGATTAAAAAGTTCATTAACATCTGGGCCGAGTCTTTCCTTGAGATCGGACATAATATCATCCAACAAGGGAATATAAATTTGTTATTCAGAAGTATTCGCCAGAGGACCGACCTGACTGCATCTGGTGATTCTCACAATGTTTCTGCCGAGAAACAGTGTGCTGTGCTTTTAGCAGAACTTCAAGTTCTGCAACCTCTTGTGCTTCAAAAAACAACTACTGAAAATCTGAATCCTCCTCCTTTCTCTTCTGCTCAAGAATGTTCATGGTGTCTTTTATAGCATCTGTAGTCCTCTTTTAATCCAAAGATAACGTTTAAAGGAAGCTGCTGAGTGACATTGTGGTCCCTGAAATATGAGCAAGAACGAAACAGAAGCATGAGAATATGACTATATGTAAACATAAAGTGGCAACAGCATTCTGAAGAATGGTATGTCAATTCAAGGAGCTGTAGACAAATTTGGAATTCCAAGGACAACATTACAACACCACCTAGTTTCAGGAAGCCAAACGAAGGCAAAAGGTAGGAAACCTTACTTAATCGAAAGATAATAATTGGACATTTGTGCAAAAATATACAGAGTTGCAGACTTACCGATGCCATTCGCACCAAAAGTATTCAGATGAACTATTTTTTTCCTTCTGTGAGGTCAATAAAAGAACACCCATTTAACAAAACAGCTGACCTTGCTTGAAGAAATTGGCTAACATTATTCCTAATGCCTGAAAAGGTATCTCGATATTGCCGATAGGAAATCGCAGAATCTGAACCCAGCTAGAGCCCAAGTTGAATAGATTCATTGCTAGATACCATTTTGACAAGAAGTTAGCTGTAATCACAGAATTGGATGTGCCTCATAAACTGCAGTTGATTTATTATATGGACAAAAAAGGGATTCGTCTCTGTCTTGACGAGCAACCAGTTACCGTATTTTGGCGTGTATAGGATGCACCAGAAGTTTTCAGATAAAAATGATGGCTAATTAATATTTCCAGTATAGGCCGCACTGAATTTTTGTATTCCTGTAAATATTGTTAAGTCACAATTCCATACAAACATAATAAATTCAGACTTTATTTCTCTCCTACAAAACATTTGTGACAAAATTTGTATTAAGTTACAATGTTTATAATTATATGTTGCGCAATTACTATTCCACAGATGGTAATGGGACTTGAGAAAGCAAAACCACTGCAACATATTACAAAAAATGGTTTCTTACCAATATGAACTTGTAGCGTAGCGGTGGGCGCATATCTTTCTCTTGTACAGCAGATATATAATTTTCTCATGTACGGCATCTATGGTCTAGCTCCAACATGTTTACATTTTACATGTTTGGGATGAAAGTTATTCTGTGTGGAAAGGTCTCCCCCTTCCCCCAACCCCTTTGAACTCATTTAAAACATTGAAATGTGCTGTATTTTGACAAATTTCTAACATGTTTTGGGGGTAAAAGAATTTTTTTCCAATATCTCGTATATAAGCTGCACCCCACTGTTTGTAATCGTTTTTTCTTTTTATGTGTGGCGTATACCCACTGAAATACAGTATTTTGACTAAAAAAGGAGCCAAACGAGTTCATATTATTGCCCCAGTACATGGCGGGAATTTAACCATCATCGCCTGCGGAAATTTGTCAGGAAGGTCATCCTACCTGTTATACTCTTCAAGGAAATAGAATGAAACAAGAATGGAGGGAGAACTTGCCTCCAGGAAGTGAAGTTTTCATGACTCCTATTGAGGACACGAGAAGCACCAGCGAAGTAAAGTGGGACTCTGAGAAGGAAAGCCATTAACTATAGGGCCCAAAAAGTTGTAGCTTCTCTCTTCCAGCACAACAAGAAGTCTGTGATTTAACCCAAATGTACAAGAACGAAGAGGGTTAGCCAGGCAAAAGGCAATTCAAAAGCTAGAGTGAATAAAGCATTAATTGACAGTCAATACTGAGGCTCGCAACAGTGGGCTCCAAAAATTTCAATAAAAAAAGTGAAAGCTGGTATTGCCATTTTTGTAAGACTAGTAAACAACTCTTGACGCATGCCGGGCTATAGACTTGTATGCACAGTCATTGTGGTTTTGGTTGTGTGATGTTATACATGCCTGGCTAGTGCTAGTTCAGCGCCTAAGCTACGTTTCTTACCAGCAACTCGCACTGGATGAGTCGGTTTGCGACTGGGAACGATGTTTTCCACTCTTGGAGTAGCAACTGATTTAATCAGGATTCTAGTCAGTTTTGCAGTGCCTGCCTTACCAGGGGTTACTTCGGTTGATGACGATGGAGCTGGTGTTGGTTGGCTGGGACCGGCATTCTGGTGGAAGGCTGATGGGCGTTGGTACCGTACCGACCAACACAGTACCGTCAACTCCTCCCCACGGAGTCTTGGCTCCAGAACTGGGGTTTAGCTGCCATGTACCTTACCTCTGTTCACTGCATCAGACCTTGTACAATGGGATGGTATTCCCTGGCAATATGTATGTGCCAATGGAAATAAATATAGTTAAATACTGGAGATGAAGGTTTCTCCAGAAGGCGGGCGAGAGCCGCACTGTCCCGCTCGACTTGCCTACTAGGAGTAAGTGAGTCTAATATACACGCTCGCTTGGCGGCAGTGTAGGCTGCCTTTTGCTCCTTCCTCTGTGAGCCTTGCCTTCTACCAAAAAGTATAGGGGTTGGTCGACACTTAAAGATATTCGCTGATTGACATGAACACGAGGAAGATCTAAGTGTATTTCCAATAGTGGTTGCCGGCATGAGTTCGGTGCTCTAATCAGTCCCCCACCACTGGCTTGCAGACCTAGAGCGTTGAACCGTATAGGCCGCCTTCCTACCGCTATTGGTTTTAGGTCGCAACAAGGGGTAGGCCTTATGTCTCAAGTGAATATCCCTGCCGGCACCATAGGTGCTCTGGTTAGGATACAACTTGGGGTGACTGTTTCGTCCCTGTTGGATGAGTTTCTAGTGGCCAGGGCTCTAATTTCTATCTCCTGTGGTCTAGAATGGGTGGCCATTGAATGATGTATGTATCAGATGTACTGGTTTCTGAAGGGATTCCGAAGTCCTACTCTAAGGTTCGTACTGCTATTTCAAAATCCGGTCTCAGTTGACAACGTATAGTAAATATATAGTTATAGTGTTCAAGGGAAATACGTCGGAACAGATAATCGCCAGGAAAGGAACAAACTATTTATTAACCGTAATAAATACAAGTGACACGTACTACTTCTCAGCCAAGCAGAGAGTGAATATGGAAGTAACCTATGCTAGACAGGTGTAGGTGACCTGTTCCTAAACTACCCAAGATATCTAGTGGCGTTGATGGCTATGATAACAACTCTATACACGAGACATCTAGAAGAGAGAATAGAAAAAGGGGACCACTACTTTAAGAGCAGTGGGTGTAGTTGACTCTACCAGCAAGTATATTCAGCTGCTGATCCAGGAGGAACAGCAGTGGAAAGTGTGGTGTAGACTTGTGAAAAAGAAGAAGGAGAGCTTCTTGTAGAAGGTGGCGATTGTCGACAATGGTAGTTTCTGGTAGCAGGTGGCTGCAGTAGGAGCTTCTGATAAAGGCTGCAGGAACCTCTGGCAACGTCAATGGTAGCAGCCTCTGGTGGCTGCTGAAGACTGTTGGGCAGTAGAAGGCCCCAGCACACAAAGTGTAGAGCGAGCTACTGGAGCAAGGAATACTCCCAAGCCCGGGCGTGCACGAATTTATATAGTGCTCTAGGCCTCAGGCTAATATGATGTATGTTGGAGTGGGGGTACAACCCCCGCTCTCTGTTTCTTTTATTCTGGGTGCCTCATTACAGTTGCAGGGTGCTTCATAGCAGATGTGGTGGCTCGTGACAGATTGTTGGGCGCTTCGTGATAGTTTTGCCCTAGTGAGTCATCTCACTTCATGAAGGCGGGTGCAAGAGATGTGGCGTGTTTTCACACGTGGCGGCTTATTGGTTTTCAGTGTGTTTGGGGGGGGGGGGGGGGCATGCATCTTGATGGTTTTCGCAACCTTATATTCATGTGTTTAGAATCACCCTCCAAGATACTGGCCATATATGGATACTCGTGAAAGAAAGATGTTGCCAGGATTGACCCTTTCTCGAGTTACCTTGAAATGTGTGAGGTTGATGAATCGTAGTCATCATAGTATAACAGGAAAGCGGCATGCATAAACTCAATATTAGGTTTTGTAATTAATGCCTTCGCTACGTACATGAGGGATGTGAGGGACTCACTGAACGTGATAAGATCCCACTATTTGTGTGCTTAACTACCAGGACTCAAACTAAAAAGACCATTTATTATTATTGATTTTGGTCATTTTAGTTCTCAAGTAACTTAAAAAATATTTTTTTGGTTAAGACATTTTTCAGATTAGTTATTTGCTGATTTTTTAAAAGTGTTTATTGTAAATATTTTACTGTGGAACAAACTATATCTTTTATCACACCATTTAGCATTTTTATCTAAAACATACAACTCGTGCAAAGTCAGTTTCAAAACATTTTTGTCTAGTAGGCCACCTTTGGATCAAGTGTTCCTAATGTAGCCAAAATCGCCCCCCCCCCCCCCCCTTTTTTTTTTCCAATTGAAAGAAAGACAAGAGAAATTTAATTTTAATGGAAGTGTGCTCAATACTCTTCGTACATTTGTGGTAGTATGTGTAAATTTTTTTTTTTTTCAGATTTTTATTTGTCAATAGAAAGTTTTGATACACTGTGAAGTTGAAATGGGCCTCCGTGACACACCTACCTTATAACTGGTGAAATATATGAGCATTAATCAGCCAAAAACATTAGGATACAAATAACCATAATCGTAACAAGTAAAAAATAACAGAAATCTGGTAATTATCTTGATTTTCAGACAAATTGTCACTATTGGTGTGACCATGTAGTGATATAATCCTTTTTAATAGGCTACAAACATCATAGTTGCATTAAAAAATTAGTGAAATACAATTTCAGATCATCCATTTGTGTGGTTTAAATTAAACTCTTACGACAATGAAGTTGTGGTTTTAGGGAGGGGATCATGACCCCTCTGACCCTTCCCCCCCCCCCCCCCCCTTTCTTGATCCGCCCGAGTGGTGTAGGTTTGGTCTGTTACCCTACTAATTCAAAAGTCATGTTTTAACTCTAAAAATGAAAAAAAATTGTAAAGTATTATAGGTGGTTTAACTGGCATATTTATGCGTTTGAATATTGTTTGAAGTTTTACAAATCAGATATGTTACTGAACACTTCAGGTTTTATTTTAAAACACATGTACAACTTACCACATGTTTCAACACATGTACAACTTACCACATGCTTCTTGTAGTAGGTGTTTTGTGCTACTCTATTGTGGTACTGTCAGTGGGGTTACTTTGACCAATTTTTTTATTAAATCAAAAATATTAGGAGAGTGTATTGAATTTGCGTGAAATCAAGTAGGCCTATTGAACATTTGGGGCTGACACTTAACCTAAAAGTTAATATAATTATTTGTCCATTATTTTCAATATAGGTTTTGGAAGGAGATTTTTTTAAGTGGTCATTGTTACCCTTATGTGGGGCAACTTTGACCACTCCTTAAAACACCAAAGATTCAAGTGTTGCTGGTCAGTGTATCCACATCAGGAGGTTACAATAGCCGTCAAAATAATAATAATTAAGTAATAAAATTTATTTAAGACATTAATGTTGTCAACAGTGGTATTGTATTGTTTTTCATTTAAAGTTAATGCTTGATGCCTTGGCTATCTGGGAGAACACGAAGTCAGCACTGGTTTTGTAGAATGCTAGGCCAGGCACATCCTATTCAGGCTTAGCTCAGGGTTATTAAGTCCTTGCGAGAGACCAGAGCTCATCCGGTATAAAGGACTGGCCGGATAGCCTTGCAGCAGGGCACAAAGTCTGATTCAGGCAGAGTGATTTTACGTTTCAAGTTGTGTGCTGCTACTGGTTTTCCTAGGTACTGCAATGCTACTGTGCTTAGGCTCATCAATGGTGCATGTCAGAGCGTCGGGTACTTGAGGGTGTTGACTGTGGTTAATGTGACGTGGTGTCTGAGGCAGAGCAACATTTATATGCAAATATGTAATGGGTGTTTTTGGCAGCTGTTCTGGCTGGCTGAGGAACTCTCAGACCCAGGGATGAACTTCTCCTTTGCCTCGAACTGGGGCCGTAAATAATTCCTTTGGTATGGTTGGAGGTACAGTTGCTGACAGATGACAAAAGGCCTGCGCTTGTTCTCGGGGTGCTAGGCTGTCAATGAAAGCTACCAGGGAGGGTGACAGCTCTTGCAGGCTTCCAGAGGCAATCAGCATCTGTTTTACCTTCTCGCTGATACCACTGCGTTTGGAGAAAGGCATCCGGATACACACGAGACACTTTCATGTCCGTGAGAGGAAAAGCAGGGTATGTGTTCCTACACAGTGTATCTGCCTCCGTCGAGTCTTCCCAACCCAGGAAAAGACCCCTCCAGCACTGAAAATGCAATGGAGAGGGCGAGCACCGAAGTGACAAGCTGGTCTAGAGACAGAGGGTATAGGCCTATGCCCAGTCTTCCCAACCCAGTGAATGTCCCTTCCGGCACTGAAAATGCGGTGGAAAAGATGAGCACCGGACAGATAAGCTTGGTTGGAAAACTGAGTACCTGTGAACAGACTCTGCTGTTCTGCCTACCAGGGTATGCAGAAAGGCTGGCTGGTTTGCGAGTGCGTGTGTGTAGCAAAAATAGTGTGGTGGCTCGTTTGAGTAATATTCCCAGGACCACCTGTGTTTTCTTCGGGGAGGAGGTCAACTGGGAAAGGTGCTAAGTCTACAGAAATGTGGAACTCAAAAGTTGGGTAAAGCACAATGTTTATTTCACGTGACATGAAATAGACATGTGATGCCACATTACCTCCTAGGTATACGAGAGCTGTTGGGGGAAGCTGTCCTACGCAACAATGGGTAGAGGTGACCTGCTCCTGAGATAACAGTGATGAGGTAGATTAGCGCAGTGAGAACAACTTAAACTGAATCTAACTCTCTATCGTATTGTTGCCCAGAAGGGTTCGCAATGTCTAGCCGGGTAGATGACTAGGCATTTGTTCCTTGGCACAATGCTTGGGTGACTAAGCAGAGTGTGGAAGGAATAGTCTTTATTGGAGACCAAGGAAAGGTGTCTCCTCAACACTGAAAGTGTGTTGAAGAGGGAAGGTAAGCTGAGGAGTGTGGAGTGAAGGCTCGAGTCTAATCAGGCTGTTAGTTCCTACAGCGCGTGCGGTGGAAGATAAGTCTGGCCACGAGTCGAGACTCAGACCTCCTTTTATACTAAACTAAGCGGCTGGGCTGCCTCGGCGCTCATTGGCTGTCATCTTGAGGGTGTGGAAGCGCCAAATAGGGGGGAGGGGGGTGACAAAATCATAGCTTCTCTGGAGTGACATCACCAGCTGGCTTGGAGAAGAAAGGAAGACAGTGGCGAGAGACACCGCAAATGCTATCTAAGGGCAAGCAGTGGTACTCGGTGCCTTTGGCTCGTAGCTTTGGTGGATCGGTGAGTAATACAATACTGCTGAGCAGGAACATCCATTCTTACTAGGGTAAACAGTACAATCTAAGGTCACTTGCCGGCCAACAATGACAAACTCCGTTGTGTGTGCTGCAACATGTGCTAAATGACAATCTGAAGTCGTATATGCCCATTGTTGCCAACGCATCATGCGTTAAAGTATACGTAACAAAATAAACTGAAAATATGAGCGCACTACAAACATTTCAAGATGTCCTGCTACATTTTAATTTTTGGTCAAAATTAACCAAATAGTTGACGGTACGTAATGTAAACTTTTCAATGCTTCGTTATGGTCTGAGTTTGACATGTTCACTGTAAAACTTGGGTAGGAGTGGCATCATTATTCCAGATAATGATATTATGAAACCGAGTACTGTCATTAGTAGCTGATTCACCACACAAAATTATTTTTTGGAAATAATATGGCAGATGAATCATTAAGTGTCAGAAACATACCAATATGCCTTTTAAATGTAATTGTTTATTAATTTCCTTTGATTGAATTTAATTTTACGGTTTTGTGTATTCTTAATTCTCTTTTAATTTGTTTTGTTACTTTTCTTCCCCTTTATTTTTGTTTCTCTTTTAATATTACTGTGTTTATTAGTTATGGTTTTAATTACACTTAAAAAAAAAAAACTTCTAAGCTGCCTAGTTATTTTGCACATTTCTTTCTTTACTGCTTCTGCCTTCAGTAGTACAGTGAAGTTCTACATTTAGGTTTATTTTGCCATTTACTTTATTTCACGCATTTGAACATATACAAAGTTACTTATTTAGAAAAAAACTTTACTTTGTCTGTGCTGACCATGTTTATAAATATTTGTTGGCTTAAGATATTGAAGCATTTAAAAATATTTGTTGGTTTAAAGATATTCAAGCATTTTTAAATATTTGAACCGAATCAACAACCTAATCTCACAGCTGATTACATATAACTTGTAAGTGAAAAACGTTTATATGAGAGAGTGTTTGGTAGAAACCATTTCTGTGGTCACAGCTATTTGAATAAATTTTTCACTATTTTATCTTTGCTTTTTTAAACATAATACTGTGCGAGTTAAAAATTGTTGCACATTACAATGTATGTATGTGGATTACAATTTCATATAGTTGTGTGAAGTGTAACGTTAATTTTGAATGATCTTAAAACAAATACTGCTGTAATGTGTGTTTCTAGAAAACATTACGTACGTAAAATAATGAATTTTTGAAATTAAGTTTTTGTGGAGTAAAATATAGTTCATTGCTCAGTATGTAATAACACTTTTGACTTTCTTTCAGATACATTTTTGGATTTACTTTTCAGTAACCTCATACTTGCAAAGATATTTGACTCTAGTGTTTGAAATTTTGCATGAATCATAATCTTTCCCTCTACTTTTTTTTCCCCTGATTGTTACTGTAGTTTCCTGCCCTTTTAACTTAAAAAGAGTTGAAGGTTTAAAAATTTGAAGTACGTACATAAAATGAGATGGGTATTTCCCTGTGAAAATTCTACATTGCAATAGTATAATATTTTTAAGTTTTATGATCAATGACTAGAGAATGTTTTTACTATAAGTTGTGAGTTTTGTTTTGCTGACTGCTGTTGTCTACATGCAATGTTTCTTTTTTACCTTGTGATCTTGACACTCACGTTGTGTGTCTCACCACTCGACGTGCTGCCACTCTTGCTCTGTGGTCTTTGTCAACCTGACGGTGTGTCGTGGTAAGTTTTCCAGCAGCCAGCTGAGTACAACTCCTTTGTGGCCTGCCTGCCTTGTGGTGTATGGTAACTGACCCTGCTGTAGTGCGTCTGGTTGCTGCCCGTACTAACATAATGTAGCAGTACACGTAACGTGTCTTTAACTGTGCGACCTCCTGGGATTGCTTGCTAGTTGTTGGTTGTTTTGGTTTATATTCACTGTAGCCCTCCAAGTATAGTCTGTAAATGTGAAGGATGTTAGCTGAGAAACACAAGTAGTGTAGTGGAATTGTTTGTGTCGTAGGTTCAGTACTACTGTAGTTGTAATGTTTTTAAAATTTTGTTGAAAATATGTGCGGAGAGTACGTTTGAAACCAAATGTAGTCTGTTAAATGTTTCAATACTCAGTTTCCATTATTGTTGTTTTGTGAAGGTGAATCTTTATATTAAAGGCTTCTCTACAGATGATTTGTCGTTGTTTGCAATTATTGTAAATATGTACTAGCTTTGTGACAATTCACACTTGCTCAATACACTTGTTATATAAAAGCTTTAGTATGGATTATCTATGGTCGTAAATTGCCCTTGAGTAATACTGTAAATGTTCACACTTGAATATTTAAGTGCTCATTAAATCATAGCAGATAAGTGCCAAGTAAATGTAAATTAATTATAGTGATATCACCTTATTATGTGTGTTTTGTAAAAATATCAGTTTCCTGTAAAATGGTATTCTTTCTTACAGTAATGAAGATCCATATATGTCTGACTTTTATAAACCTGTTTTCTTTGGTTCATAAAAATCTCTTGCCTTATGTTTTATGTACAGCAGTGCCATTCTGCTTGAACTTTCAACTCTCAAATATTTCGTACTTGTCCAAATGGCAATTATTCTTTAAGAATTTTTTTGGAGAATTAGTTGTTACATATCAGTTGGTGAAGAGAGCAGGAGGGGGAAAGAAATACACTAGGAAGGAGAAGTTAGAGAGAGAAAAGAAGAGGAAAAGATAATTGGAAGGAAGGAAAAGAGAAAAGAGGAAAAAAAAATTTGAGTAATAGGAGACAAAAATGTTGGTTTATCACTTAACATTTAAAAACCACTTTGCATAGATGCAACCATTTGCCTATCCCCACAATGATATTTTGACACAATGAGAACATGTTAAAGAACAGAGGTTGAAGGAAATTGGGGAAGCAAACATTAGACAGTATGAGTATAGCAATAGAATGAGAAGGGAAAGATTGCTCAGAAACAATGACATGAGGTGGTCGACAATGATATTGAAGAAAATAAAGTTTTGTTTTCTTGTAAAAACCAGTGTTGAATGTTAAATTGTTTTGACTGCTGCATTGCCATAAGTGGGCAAATATGCAAATAATTCTACAGTTTTGCCACAAAATCATGGTAGTTGGAGATAGTGTAATTCCTTAAGAGTGATTTTGTGTTAATTGAAGTATAACCTTTTGGCGTAGAGTAAACATGATCATTATTGTGGAATGGCCTTAGTTTTAAGATTCATAGACTGAAATAGACAATAAAAGACTGCACAAAATTAGTGAGAAAGTAACTTTTTCCATGCCACTATCCATACTCAGGATACACCTAATTAAATGGACAACTGTAATGTTGGTTTGGAGGAAGGGCATGTTTATTCATGTGGCGTAATGTTTCAAACATTGTTGTGATGTAGGTTTTTATTACTTAAAATAAATTATTGCCGGAAAATTATATTGGCACTGTAATTGAACAGTTTTAGGAGGGCGACATTTAGTGTGGACATCATTTTTAGTTTCGTGCCTAGAGAGTAGATTTGATTGTTACACCACTGCCCAGACAGCAGGGCTAGAAGATAAGTACGTAATCCATAGACCTTTATCACAACTATGCAACTTTTTTGAAGAAAAGAATTTGTAATGTGTAATGTTTATGTACATACTAGGGGATATCTTGCTTAGATCATCTTTTTTTTGTGTGTGTGTGTATATATATATATATATATATATATATATATATATATATATATATATTTATCTCATTTGGATTTTGTGTTTTCATTTCTGAGGAACCAATTTTGTTTTCCTTAAGAAATAAGATTCAAGAATTTGTATAAAAATAACGCTAAAATAATTGGTTGTAACATAATTGGGTGTGTGCTGTGTCCATACAAGAAAAAGCTGTGAGGTAGGCATGCATTTAATTAATTTAAGAGGATGGGGAGAACCTACTACTTAGATGAACTTAATTTATTTTGAGGATTTTCAACTGAATACTGCAGAATCTCTTAAAATAGTATTTTTCAAGGATTTAGTTACATTAAATAATCTCAAAAGCCAAGTTATTCAGACAGTGGCTGAGAAAGCCTGTGAACCCTATTAATTTAATTACAACATCCTAAAATGTTATGGTGGATGTTTTTTTCATGTTGATTATTTTACAAAGGAGTAAAATACTTTTTCTTCAGAAGTTAAACTGGCATTCTTTCCTTTTGCAAGAGTTCAGTAATGGTTTTTTAGTGTAGTTCTTGGTCTAGAAAAGTGTTACAGGTCTCTGAGTGCTGTTGACCGAAAATGAATTCTTTCATCTCTGTGTGTGTGCATGTGTGTGGGGTGGAAAAAGGTGAAGGGTTGCAAATTGTATTTGTGGATAAGCATGCATATGTCATGTTCACTTATATATGTGAGCATGCCTAGGTTAATGCATAAACGTAAATGCATTTGCTTATAAAAACACAGTGACTAATATGGTAAGTAATTTAATACTTATTTTAGTGGGACAGTTCCAATAGTTTTTGCAATATTGAGAGAAAAATATGATAAACATCTTCACCCAAAATGTGTTTTTTCAGGAAATTGTTATACAGTTTTAATCTTAAATGTTGTGTATTGATTTCAAAATAAAAATTCATAATACCAAACAATTCTGTTGAAAGTTTGTGCATTTGAAAATAAATTGGGATTTGTAAAATTACATTGGTCATACACCAGAAATATGCCACCAAGGAAAAATCACCCCCATAGCAAGTATCGTTTTGAGAACATAATACAGGATGGCTTAAAATAAAGTGAACCAACATAAGTCTGTATTGTTTTACACATATAAACATTAATTTAATCCTGTTTTTCTATCCTTCCACCATTATTTTAAGACAATCTCCATAAGCCTGATCACCATAACATTACAATTTTTTGTAGTAACATTCTGCAGAACTGTGTCTGTTCTTACAAAGATCTTAAAGGCTGTGGAAAGTGGGTCTGAAACACTTTTACTGTATTTCAGTATCCCCAGCAGAAAAACACTATGCACAGAGAAGTCAGGACTTCGACCAATAGAAACATCTGCTTGTTTGTGTCAAAATTGTGTAGTTTACAAAAACATGTCCTAATCAGCCTGGAAACGTTAAACAATTTGGTCTCTCTAGGTTTGTGCAGTGACAGAGCATGTGTTCATCTTACACAAAATGGGAACCAATGATAACATGACATGTCATAGCGGCCTATACTTTTACACTTTTATAGAATGTAGTGATGCGATGCATGTTCATATATCTTTTCCCATATTGGGAAATAATTCTGGTTACTGGCATGTCCAACACCAACAATTTAATATGCATAAATATTGGCCAGAACACACACACATACTAATGCATATATGTGTGGAAGTCCACATTATCCTGTTTATGGAACAGCTGCATATGAGTGGTGGCTAGTAACAGTTGTGTGTTAGACGCACTGCTTCACCTAAAGTTTAAAAATAGAATTTATTTACTTTGTTTATAATAACCTCTACAATGAAACAATATTATGTCTAACATTAAATACACGTCTATTAATTGGTGGAAGGATGATGACCAGAAAGGCTTGCTAGTGCATGGAGACATAAAAATAACATGAATTGTAAGCTGTAAAATTTCGAAATTTTAAAACAAATGGACTTCGCGAAAATTTTGTGCAAAATAGTTACTCGCAAGATTTACCTAAAATGATGCAAGCTACAAAAACAATTTTAGAGGCCTATTGTCTTGTTGTCTATAATTTAGTTACCATCAATTTTTGTCCTGACGCGTGATGTACCGGGAATACTGACTTGTATTGGTAAATGCCTATGTCCACCTCTTTGGCTAAGAGCCAATCTGGAAACTCCTATAACTGGGGACTTAGTCCTTTCGTATAACGGGAGCCTTCCCATTATATAGGAAGGGCCTGGTAGCTATGCAGCAAGGCATGATGTGTGGGACAGGTAAGCTGATTTTCCCTTGTGGTGCTACCTGTTTGACAATAAACCCTGGGCAACATAGCACGGGAGCTGTGTTCTTGTTATGAGCAGTAGAGGTAGATTTAGTAGTGTGGGAAGGCATGGATGACAGAGATGGACGAGGCGTAGGTCGTTGAATCCTGGAACCAGATATGCTATGGCAGGTGTGGGAGGCTGTTCAGGCCGTTTCAGGAGCTCTTCGACCCACCATGGGTACTCAAGGGTCCTTGCTTCTCCAGAGTGGCGAACAGATATCTAGGTATTTAAACCTCAACTGGGTCCTGCATCTGTCTAAGTGCCTGGCCTGTGCTCTTCGTTCTGAGCTAGCTAGATGAGTGACCAGACCAGGTCAACTCATGCTGACGGCCAGAAGCACCCTCTCCTCGAGACCTTTCCGCTTGGAGTAGGACATTTAGGAGTTGGATGTACCCTATTACTACTGTATCAATAGGACAGGATCCGTTTGTACAGCTTACGTGTAAACACCATGTGTGGGCCAGAGACTGATGGACACCTTAATTCCTGCGTCTGTCACAACGGTGCAGTACACGCCGTAGGTTCAGGCCTCACCCGTCTGTCGCACACCAGTGTGTGAGCTTGACAGAGTCTTCCCAGTTCAGAGAATGTTTGTCTCTGTTGGCGGGGTCCCGCAGTGGAGAGGCCAACGGACACCGACCTGACAAGCTGGTGCAAGTATAGTGTGTGGAAAAATCTTGTTTTTTTTGACTTGTTTGAATAAATTTCCTGGGATCACCTGCAGCATATTGATATGGAGGTAGCTACAGAAAGTTGCTAAGTTTACAGGAAAAGAACTCGATTAAAAGGCTTACCCACATATATTTTCCTTAAAGGAAAGAAGCATGGTGAATGCACCCTAGCTCCTGGTCAACAGCTCGAGTCTCGGCCGGAATGCTAGCAGGTAGTTCACTGAAGGCCAGTAGAGGCAACCGGTTATATACTTGGGCAATGCTGAGTGTGTTGCGTAGAATTGCTAAACAATCTTCTGGGACTTTGTTAAGACGTGTAGTATGTGTATAACGACGTTGCGCTCTGGACTGACACAAAGTTAGGTAAACTATGCAAGGCGTGTTCAGGATTAGTCATTAAAAGAACTTGGGAAGGGTTAACCTGCAGACACGTCCATGTACTACAGGGGTGAAAGGGTAAATGAAGAATGACGCGTCGGGAGAGTTCCGAACTACGTAATTTAACTTTCTGAGCGACGTGCGCTGGATAACAAACCCTATCATAAGTGAAAGTTAAGTGGTCAGAATCTGAGCGGCTAGCTCTAGAAATGAAACTGGCTGACAATTTGGCCACTTCTCAAGCGACAGGTGCTGGGAATAAAGACTGGTGTTCAGGCTGGTCAATGTCTGAGCAACTGGGGCTAGACAACTGAAGACTGCTCTAGAGACATGGGCTGTCTCTTTTTATACTAATCTCGGCCCGCTGCTCGTCGGCTGGTGCCACTAGGGTGAGGGGTGTTCGTAGAACATGCGGTAGCGAATGCATGGCTTGCTTCGGTGACGTCACCGGGTAGCTGGAAAGGGATGTGTAACAAAAGATAAATGATAATTACTACTAGAGCTATCTAGCAGGGGATAAATAACTCGCCTTTAAGCATTGTTATGGTGGGCCGGTAAATAAAACGATCTGCAAGGCAGACAGTACAATCTCACAGTATAATGGGACAAAATGAAAATGCAAACTTCTGTCTCTTGGTTAAATGGAACTAAGGATGGAGCAGAAGTCGTTTAATCTCAAGTACTGAAAAAGCGTCATGCGTCAGTCCTTTCCCATTTTTCTATAGAGGACTTTTTTTGGGATATTACATGAAGTGTAGGCATTTCTGCAAAATCAATAAACCTAAATTTGGTTGTTAGCGTTGTTCGTTATGTAGGAACGTGATTCAAGTAACATGCGTTTTTGCATAATGTACACTTTTGGCAGCAACACTTTTCCTAATGCAATAAACTCCAAATTCTGTTATCTCACTTTGCAGCAGTGCTTTGAACACTAGAGCTTGAGATACAGAGTTTCTTTGCTGTGGGACATACACTTGTCTTTGGCAAAGTAACATCTTTCGTTGCTCCCATTCAGTTTATATAATGTTCAGGCCATCGCGATATCCCTTTTGAACTAACATTTTTAATCCTGTGGAAAATTGTTTTCTTCAGTGGTGATATTCTATGAGCCTTCTTAGTGAAACCATCATCCACAATTTGAAGTGATTTTCCATTATTCCATTCAAAATTAGAGCTGTAGAAGGAATATTAAATAGTCTTGATGCATTCTATGTCATGCTACGGCATTCTTAACTCATCTGCTTACACATATGTAACACCCATAAACATATTGGTTATATAAAATATTAATTACATAGTTACATTATCTGACAATTATTTACTGTACATAATTACAGTGCTTTTTTGGGTGCAGTTGGGGTAATCGTGTATATGTTCTGTTACATTGGTAATAGTTCTTCTGTGATATTCATTGTTTTTTTTTGTAGAGTTTGTATTGTTTTAACCCTTATACCAGGAAATCTGTGTAAAACAAAAGTTGGTATTGAGGTTCATCCAAATTGTACAATCATATTACTAATCAGTTTGTGATTTATAATAGCCATTATTTCTGTGGTATGCATGTCTAAGAGTATATCAGGTACATTTTAGCAAACAAAAGAAAATTAAATTCTGTGCAAAGGAATAAGATCCATTTTTGTGTGATTAGTGGGTTGTAATATTTTGCATGTTATGAACAGTTGCACTAATGGAACTTATTTTTGTCTTAATTGTGTGTCGTAGTGTTATTGTTATTCCTGTGCTTGGTTTAGCTGTGGAAGTTGGTGCAATGCTGTAAAAGATGTATGCCTAAATTTACAAAGCACGCACTAGTCCAGTTATAAATATACAATTATTGTATATTTGTAATTAGTATCGATTTTGGTGGTTGTACGTTAAGCTGTGTAGAAAAATTGATGTATACTACTGTTAACTTTATTACTAGCAGTAAATCTAATACAACTTTGTCAGTGCTGGGTGATGAGCACACACAGTAAGTTCACTAATTTCATAAGCATTTTGCATGTTTATGTTGCATAGCTAAATTATGTTATACATTTAAAATGTTCAATTTTATTTCTAAAACTGAAATAAATCCAAACTTCTCTAGGATGTAAAACTTTTTGAATTTATTATTGTGAAATTAAAAAAATATTTTTTTTTGTTACTCAAAATTGGTTGTCTCTAATTGATAGCTATAGAATTCTCTCTTTCTATTAATATATTAAAAATGAGCTCCATATCTCCTAACAGTTATTTTCTTTTGTGTGGTTTTGGATGTTCTGAATACTTAAAATTGTAAAGTATTTACTTTTTTTTTTTTTAGCAAGAGTTGTGGTATAAATAATTTTGTAGTATGCATCATTAAGTTTGTTCTATAAATGTTACATTGTGTTATAAGTTACAGTCAAATCTCATGTATAAGACTTCTGAAATAACAACCTTTTTTTGGGAAAATTATAAAAAAAAATTTAATTAAATTTTTTTTTTTTTTTTCATTTAACAGTCCTTTTCCTAGGAACAGTGAAAGGTCTTAGAATTGAATGTTTGCTGTACTTATTTTGTGAACACTGCAATAGGAAAATTGAGAATTTACTTTTTGGTGGTTAACATTCCACTGCATCAGAATTTTCCTTCCTTTTTGCTGCTGTTTTCATAGTAGAAAGTAGTACTTTGAGTTTACTACATGTTATGTGGTGGATACTGTTGAATAACATAGCAGGACAATAATGGACAGGTTGTTTGAAATTTTTGTCCACTTAAAATTTTCAACACACACACACCAACAGTTCTTTGAGGAAGTAGCGATGTTGGTGCAAATGTTTACTTTGAGTGGCTTACTGTACTGTGTGCAGGTGCAGCAGCTAACTTGCGGAAAGAGGTTATTCGTAACAAGATACGAGCAATTGGCAAGATGGCTAGAGTATTCTCGGTTTTGAGGTGAGCATTGCTGCATGCTGTGTTTCTACTACAGTAGTGTGTGCAAGAAAAGGTTGTATGTAGTTGCTTTTGGCTGGCTGGCAGTTATCCTTTCAAGGGACTACACACACTTGTAATTTGTAATGTTATGGTATTGTATATGTTGTTTATTTAGAAATTTTGGCCAGGGTTTAATCAAATTGAATCGTAATGTTGCTTGTACTGTAGTGTCTTGATGGTGTATGGTCTTAATGAAAGTTGTGGGTTATAGTATGTTGGAATCATAGAAGATGTCTTAAGCAAGGCAATATTAGTGCAATGGCATAATTTCAACAAGTACTTGATGAAATGCCCTGCAGGTTCATATGTTGGAACTATGCTATAATGACAACTGACTGTGACAAAATAAATTATAGCTATTGCGAATTATTTTAATAACTGAAAATTAGTATGTAGCATCGTCTCGTGCAGTGTTATAATACACTCACAATATTGTTCTTTTCTGAATGCCTTTATGTATGTGGAAGTTCACAAATTGACTCTGAAGTACAATGTAGCACTGCTGACAGTGACATTGTCCACATGTGCCCATTATTCACATAAAGATGATTAAAAAACCAATAATTAGTGATAATACACATGTGCGTGCACATGCACACACACTATCTGTCTCTCTTTCTCTCTCTCACTCACAAGCACCTGTGCCCACGGACTCACACATGCACATGCGCACATAATTCTCTATACTAAAACTTTGTCTCACTTAATATGTATACTGCAGTATAGTCATACTGTAATATCTGAACTAGTAACATAATTGTTGAAATTAGTATAACAATTTTTAATTACCTTTCTATAATGTTAAATGTGATGAAATTATATTTTAATTTCGTACTAGCCATGTAGAGTGAACTAAACGGGTAAAGGATTTTAATCACATTAAAAAAAATTTATTCTTTTAAAACCCTAAAACAGCAAGATAGGAATCAAAGAATAAAATATGATTTAAACAAAAAGCCCAATATGCTATTCCTAGAGTAATAGAAAATGGCGTCGGTATAAAAAAACAGTTCCAGGTTTTGAAACATGTCAACTTTTGCAGGGAGGAGAGCGAAAGTGTGTTACAGCTGAAGGGTCTTACACCAACTGGGTCATTACCTCTGGGAGCACTGTCAGGAGGGAAGACATCCCTCAAGAACGGTGAGTATTAAACATTGATACAATTATGGTAAAGCTGCCCTCTTTCTTAGTCATCACATTAACTTGTGTCAGGGTCCTGAATGTTAGTCACAGGTTTTCAGCAAGCATCAAAAACGTTGGAGCTTGAATAGAATTTTCCACATTTTGGTAAGTCTTGGCTTGAAAATACAGTTTTTTCTTTACCATGAACTTAACTTTTAATACATTGTCCATACATGCACATCTCACAACTAAATAGTAACTTGCAGTGTGATGAAAAAAGTGAGTGATTATGCCAAGTATGTTTTGCGAGTTTGAGGTGGACTAGTTCATTCTTCTACTTCAAAGCATGGCTACGACTGACAATTGATTCTGTAATTTCAGGTTGCAACTTAAAATAAGAACTCATACCAAATTTATACTTGCATCTTGGCAGTTTTCTAAGCTACGCTGTTTTTCAGAGAATGTCATCAGATAAATAGAAAAACACAACTAGTGGACACAAATCACATTGGAATATTTTTCTTCAAGCATCTGTTTATTATAAGTGACTCGTTCAAGACAATTGTGGAAATGTAAAGAAATAATCAAACTTTGAATTGTGAAATTGTTAATTTTCTTTGCAAATAAAAAAATAAAAGTTACTCTTTTATTCTGTATCTCTGATATTATGAATTATGTTGTTCATAGACATACTTGTATGTTGTTTTCTGACATGAAGTTGCATGTGTGATTTCTCTGTTTTATAGCGCTACAAGGTTTCTCTCCTAACCACAAGATCACGTCATTTGCTGAAGCCAAAGGACTGGACGCTATCAACGAGCGAATGCCTCCGAGGAAAGATGCACCACCAACCCCGGCTAGCGAGGACAAGAAGCCTCTGACACCACAAGGCAACAATCAGACAAACAACAACTCTAACTCCAACTCCCACTCCAACACCAATGCCCACTCGTGAGCCGATAGCACAAAAGTGCTTGAAGTCAGGTGAGAGTCCTGCTTCTGGTCGTTCATGGTAAAGTGAGTACTTTTGAAGCCCTGCTTGTTTTCTATGTTTAGCCAGTGTTTATCTTTCTGCCATGTGTAAATGTAAACATTACCACAAGCTTATCACTTTAAACTAGAGATGGCACAATCAGTTCTTTGGTTCCTTGGTTCTGTCGGCAAACTGACAAAACCAAAACCAGCTATTTGTAAAGGTTCTGTTCTACAGGATAAATAAGTACAGTAACCTAACCTACTTTACTACTGAAAAAAAAAACCCCATTTAAATTTAATATGTAGCATATTTTTCCATTAACTTTGATGCGCGATGCCCTACTGACTAAGTGTTTTGGTGGGTGTGAGGACATACACACTGGGGGTGAGTTCATACTCTAATTACAGCGTGGAACAGGAGCCCACCCAGTCTAGAGGACTGGTCTTGTGGCTTTCCGGCTGGGCACAAAGTCGGGGACGGCAAGCACAATCTTACGTCTAGGTGGAACTCCACTCACATGTATACCTCGGCGACTGGGGGCCTGTGGAGGCTGCTGGACCTGCTGCGGCTTGGGAGGTGATGCGCTGGAGCTAGCACCGGGACCTGGTACGCAGGTGGTCGTCCGGGTTGACTCGGTGAGCTGGTGTCCCCTGATCCAGGGGTTGGTAGTCCCAAAAGGGACGTCCTCACCCCTGAGGAGGGCCTGGATGATGGGGTGTATCTGTCTGTCGGTCTTGGTGGGTGGCTCAAATAAAACTGGCAAGGGGGCTGGAGGGACCAGTCTTTCTAGGCGACGGGCGGCTCGAGCTTTCTCCCGGGGACTGAGACTGTCAAGTACAGTTAGGATGGCGTTGAGCCCTTGTTTGTACTCTGAGGCGGTAGCAGCCTTTTTATTCCTCTTTTGAATACCACTAGTAGTGCCATCCCTCTGTGCTATAGTAACAGTTGACCTTGGAGCATCATCTCGTTGGGTAAACAGTACAATTTATTGGCGTCTGGAAGATTGTACTGTCAATCAAACTCTGTTGCAATGCAGCAGTCATTCGCATGGATGAGTAGAAGTTGATTAATAAGTTGAAGAGACGTCATGCATTAACTTATAAAAATCATATTAACTCCTTTACTCAGATAATACCAGTTCTTTCATGACCAAAAGATGTTTGCCATTCACCACAAAAATAGGGTTCTGTGAGTGTAAAAAAATAGAAGTGAGATCAAAAAGAAGTAAAATGGCTGTGGACAGTGTAGTACATACATTTGCATTATCAGGAAACAATGTATATAAGTAGTTTAAATGCAAGTCTTTTATGTGATAAGCAGTGGCATTTGTGTCTTATTACTTGGCTAGAGTTGCATATTTGTTTAAAATCTGTAACGTTTTTATGCGATGCCATTACTTAGCAGACCACAAGCAGCACGAATTTCCTTTGTTTTAATTATCCGTTATCCACTACCAGCTTCAATAAAAGTAAAAGCATAGTTCACAAATTCTCAACAGAGTGGCTTGACGCATTGTGTTTTTAGCAAAAATTAAGTGTTAACATCATACAAGATACATAAGCAGTGCCAGTGTTGCTATTAGTGATGAGAGTATTTGGGCTAAAAATATTAAAGAATTCAATTCGTAGGATTTCTTGAGATATCTTTGATGGTGGCCACAGTATTCAAATATTTATATCGGAGTGATCTAGCAGAGTGACCTATCAGTTTTCATGACACACACACACATTCTTTGCCTATAAGTACTAGAGTTTTCATGCAAAAAAGTAGTTAATTCCAAGCTTGTTCCCAAATGTTTGGAGAAATGGTTGTATATTTAAATATTTATTTTACTGAATCTGAAGTATTCTCATATATTTTGTGGTCCATTTACATTATAGATAAAGTTTTAAATATGTTTGTTTCAATATCAAAGATACTGTTTCAAGTCTTGTTGACTTCTATGATACTGTTTTTAATGTTATCTACAGTAACTGTCTGGAATTTGTATGGTTTGTAGCTTTGGTGGCATTCACTGCACTTTGATTACATCTTATCATCTTAATGTTATCACGTAAATCAGTGTGGTCCAACTGGTGGCCCGTGGGGCCATTTTGTCTGGCCCGCGATAGCTATTAGCTATTTTACTTTGCTAAATGCCTTTAAAATCATTCTCATGCATTTTCTGTCAACTCCCCATTATTTTAATATTTTTTCTACCCAATATTTAATCAACAATAATGTTATATTTTAATAGTGAATGAAGAGCGAAGGTTATGTTCATGTTATCAGATTTAGTTTCCCACGGCCGCTGCTGGTATCACTGGCTATGCTCAGAACACAGAGGTCTAATTCCACACCCCCCACCTTTTACTGGCTTTATTGTTTTATCTTCCAAGAAAACCAAGCAGCTGTGCTCTTCATAAGCAACAGGAAATGTGATCAAGTCATATTGTATTTACGGGCGGCACTTGTTAGTCTCGACTCGCGAGTGAGGGAGTAAAGTACATCCATGAAGTAGAGTAGAGACAATCAGTTTGTGCTACTTAAAAGTGTCATAATGAGTTTAAGCACTTTGCGCAAGTGATGTCGGTAAAGAAAGAATTCAACATTCTGCGTCATTACGAAACTACACATAAAGTAAAATACGGGAGTGTAATTGGTGAAGTGCGTAAACATTAAATTAGTGAATTCAAATCTACAATGCAGATCAAAGAAGCACCTCCTTTAAAGCAACACGTGCAGAAGTCATGTGTGCAGGCATCTTACAAAGTGTGCGCGATAATGGCTAAAATTCAGATGTAATTTAAATCCGGCAAAATAATTTAGCAGTGCGCGATTAAAATGGCGAAATCTTTCGGCAATAACAAACTTTGAAAACATTTCGAAACTGTGTCACTTTCCCTGCAAACAGTTTTGAGGAGGACTGCAGAAATAAGCAAACAACTCGAACAGTTGAGTAAAGAAATTGTGCAAAGTAAATATTTTTCTGTTGCGTTGAATGAAAGCACAGACATAACAGATGTTTGTCAGCTGTTAATTTTTCTTAAGACAGTTGATGAATTAAAGAAGAACTACTTAATTTAGTGCCACTTCCTACCAATGCGAAAGGCTCGGATAGCTACAGCGCTGTTATGTCGGTTGTAGAGAAGTACGTCAGATTTTCCAAATGTTCGTGCATGGTGACTGACGGAGCTAAATGTATGACTGGTAAAAACAGTGGCTTAGTGGGGTTGCCGAGAAAAAATGATGTCGATGTGCCTGTATTGCATTGTATTATTCATCAAAAAGTTCTCTGCAGTAAATTTGATAAAATGAACTATGTGATGAATGATGTAACAAGAGTAGTTAATTTAATTAGAGATGGTAACAGAGCTCAAAGTCACAGGAAATCAGTAGAATTTCTTAAGGAGCTTTCTGCAGAATTTCATGATATTCCTCTGCACTCTGAAATTTGCTGGCTAATTGCAGGTAAAACTCTTAACAGCATTTTTTGCTATCAGAAAAGAAATTACTGAGAGCTTAGAAACTGCTGGAAAATTGAGTATGACTACCTTGAAAAACTTCAAAATGAAGAATGGCTTTGCACTTTAGCTATCCTAACAGACATTACAGAACATTTAAACATCCTCAATTTAAAGCTTCAATGTAAGAAACAAAATATTTGTCAGCTCATAAGCCACATTGAAGGTTTCAGGGAAAAATTAAGAATTTTTGAAGAATATTTAAAATCAGACTTAAAATTATTCAACTCGTGCAGTGAAATCAAAAACGAATTCAACTCTGCTGATTTTAAACAACATGTATAGTATGTTATTTAGCTGAGGGAGGAATTCGAAAAACAATTTTCCGACTTTGACAATATGAAGACCATATTCCAGCTTTTCGCTGATCGTATGGCAGTAACGATTGAAGAGATTAAGATCCTGAATTACAAATGGTACTGTGCAAACTTCACAGTGACATTCTACTTTCTTCAAAACAAAATTCGACATATGGACAATTATGGAACTTTGTAATGCCTGACGAGTACCCCAAGCTTCACAACTTTGTTTTAAAAGTGACCTCCATGTTTGGAAGTACATATATTTGTGAATGTGCTTTCTTGACAATGAAAATGTTGAAGTCAAAACATAGGAATAGGTTATCTAGGAAGCTTTGAAGTCCAACCTCCGCATCATGACAACAGAGTTGGAAGCAGACATTGTTGCCGTCGTCAATGAGCACACTGCCAAGTGCTCCCACTGATAAAAAGTTTTCTACTGAACAGAAAGGTAATTTCATATTTTAATGGTTTGTTAATTTTGAAATAATGGTATTTTTTTACTAAATGCTGATGTAGAAGAGTAACGTACAATGTCTTAAATGGTTTGTTGATTTTGAAATTTTGATGCACGTTAATATTTTTAAAAGTGTAGAAATGAGATATTTGTAGGTACAATTCTAATAATACTAATATGGTTAACTCTTGAACTGTTATGCTGGCCCGCAGTGTATCTTAAGAATAAATTTCTGGCCTATGACTGAAATATGGTTGGACCACACTGATGTAAATGAAAGCAGATCACGCAGGGGAAAAAACATATTCAAATAAACAAATACTACAACAGAACTTGCCAGTTTTGGAATTTAAACTGCGAGTGAAAGTTCTCTCTTATTACAAGTATTCAAATACAAAGTAATCTATTCCTGAAAATATATTATTCTGCCCATCACAAAATGCCATCTCTAGCAGTTTGGTGAAAATTAGGTATCAGTTCTTCACAATAATAATGTTGAGAGTACTGGCTTATCTAATACAGTTTGTAGCTGATGTGTGCTGCTTTATTAATTTATACAAAATGACTACAACGCATCACTAACGTGTTCTTGTACGTCAACCCAAGAAGGCAACCATAGAGTGCTACTTGTTTGTTCTCCGTGGGAGAAACATTTACAGAAACCTGGTATTCCGACTTGTTCCTGACCAGACTTTGTCTCACTACTAACGTAACTCTACGTAACCTGAGGAAGGATCAAACCCAGCATGTTATTCATGAGTGCATATAGGATTGCTCCCAGCCTAGTGGACTGTTCCAACACGCGAATTAAACATTTTTCCAAGCAGCCGAGTAACACGTCAGCCTCCCCGATGTACCAGGCAACAGTGCGTCGCCACACCAACGAAGCTCTCCGAAGATGGCCGAGTGCCCTAGATCATATAGCCGAGCGCAGAGGGCGACTTCTCCCACCCGTCTCTCTCCAGGCAGACGTCGCAGCTCCCACTCCAGCCCAGGAATGGACAGGATGACCGCACTATAAAAGACTATGCGCGGCCAAAGACATGAGTTATCTTCTCCAGTAACTCGCCTCAACACTTCTGTGCTGGGTCTCTCACGTAGCACGCCCTTCAGTCAAGGCTCTTCAAGCAGACAGGCCACTTTGCATGTCTTTTACTTTTACCTTCCGTAAGTTAATCAGTGCCTTGATTTACAGGAGGAGAGTATGGGTCACCATGTTCTATTCTGGATGGAATAAAACACGCTACTAGTCTGACTGCTATCTGTACCTTCTTGAGAACTGTACATAGTCCTTCCTGATAAGTGGCACCCCGCAAAGTAGAGGCAGGAAACTGCGGTTTGAGAACTGGTTTGCCTAATCTAGAGTAGCACTGCGGCCTGTCCCCTAAAATGTACTTGACGTACGTCATCCAACACACAACCCATTAAGACAGCCATTCATACTGTAGATCAGGTATGCAAAGGTACATGTAGTAGTTTTACAGTAAAGTTCCTCTGTATTCTACTCTTCTAAGGTCCCCAAAAATATAATTATTTCTTCTTGATTAGGTATGCAATTAGCTGAAAGAGTGAACAGTCATCTATCAGGGTGAGCATTTTCTTTTGTTGTGACAAATTACCTTAAGGGTTGAGCATAATACTTAAAGAATGGGTTGCGCAGTCTGCACACCTAGCACTTGGGCACCCTTACTGTATAAAATTTCCCAGGATTATTTTCTGGGGTGTCTTCATTTGCTGCACTTCAATCATTTCTTCAGGCTCAGCCAAGTGGCACTTGGGTTTGTCCTATACAGACGAATATGTTTCTGTAAAGTCTTGAACCTATTCTTCCCAGGTTGTCTGAAGTGTGTGTTGTGCGTACACAGGTGGCAGGCAGCGAGGCTGGGTTGGGAAGGACCGCCGCCGTTCCTGCCTCTCCATGTCGCTCTCTCTGTCCACCGTCGGCATTACTACCAGCAGTGCATGATCGCAGCATTGCTTTGGTTGCAGCAGGCTCTGCAACTCAGCTGTGGGAATGTGTGTCCTTCCCTGACCCCTACCCTACTGACTCCAGTACAGTACTGAAAGTACTACAGGACGGTTTGTGCGCTGTGACATACAGATCTGTTTAATATTGTTTGTATATAATTTTTTTTTTGTGAGTTTTGAGATATTAGGGTATTGTGAAACTGTAAACGTAAATGTAATGGAAAGCTAGGTTTATTTTATTGTGTTTGTTAATTTGTTTGTAAGAAGTTATGTTCGTAAGGCATAAAAGTGAGTGAACATAATTTGTTGCTGGTTATGATGCCACACACATCACAGTTTTGCATGCTCCCTTTGAGGGACTGAGAAGACTCGTACATCTTCAACTGCAAACAGTTGGGTCATCCTTGCAGCCATAAATATTGTAACATTTACAAAATCTGTGTTTAATTTGTATATTATTTCATTGGAAAGAATTGAAAGGGCACAGTTTGTTACTCTTTTCAGTGTTGTGTAATATATAATGTATATATAATGTTTGTGATGAACTGCATGTGAATGTGGAAACATACTGTAGTACTTATGTTTGTTGCTCTTTGTAACCAAGAATGCAAAGTTTCCATAATTTTTTTTTTGTGTTGCTTGTAACTCATTTTTTTTAAATATTGCCCTAGGGGTGTGCGAATAGTGGATTTTTATGTTTGAATATTTTTGAATGGAATAGTGAAATTTTCGAATAACATGCAAATAGTTTCAAAATCAAATAGCTGCCAGTAAACATTTCAGTAGATACATTTTGGCTGTCAGAAAATATTTCAAGTTTATCTTTGTTCTTTGCAATATAAATGCAATGCTTTATCATGAAAGGAATGTATTTTCTTAGTGTATCCTACTACTTTATTTTCAGTGATCATCGTTTATGTAGTGGGTAAAACTAGAGTTGTTCTGATACTTCGCCTTTTCCTGATGTATCTGTATCAGGCCAATACATTAGTATTGGTTGTAGACAATTAAATCAGGTTATTACTTTCTGTGAACAAAAATTACCGTATTTCGGTGTGTATACAGTAAAACCTCGTAAATTCTAAGTAGATTAATTCAAAATCATTTATAATTTGAAGTGTGTCTTCGCCACCAAACAGAAGAATAGGATTTTATATGATCATGCCAGAGTTTTCATGTCGTTTGTTTTTTTGTCGCCTCTACCGCCCGCTGAAGAAGTGAAAAGATGTGACAGTGCCAGGCACTGCTCAAAGTTTGGGAGAGTAGGACAAAGAAAATTCGGGGCTGCCTGTCATGACAGTTGGAGGGAGGGAGGAAGCTTGGTGCAATGTGGGTGTGGCTTGATGATTGAAAGAGAAAAGGAGTGTAGCGGTGTGGGCGTGGCTGGAGGATGGAAGGAGGAAGGAAGCGTAGTGGTGTGGGCAGCGTGGCTAATGGGAGGGATGACCGACAGCCCATGGAGAGTGGACTCTTAATGGCGATTTTTTGGTCTATTTCCTTCAGATTTTTGCCTTTTTTCAACCATAAATTTTATGGTTCCCCAAAATGGGTTGTAACTCCAAGAGGGTAGTTATTCCTTGGCCCGTAGTTGTGTTTACTTTGGAAAGGGAAAATGTGCATTTCTTACGATGTTATTTTCTTTACTTAAACGAGTGTAGGAAAAGTGTTCTTTATTGTATTAACAGTAATGCTTTTTCTAAAATTCAATGCGAAGGGCATTGGTATCGGTATCGGAACAACTCTAGGTTAAACCATAAGCTTAAATAGGCCTATCTTCTTGGTTGAATTGGTAGTAAATTCTGCAAACACTGAGTTAAGAGTGTGTGGTTGCAGTGCTATTTGCTAACGTAACACAAACTGTTTGCAATTTTGTGCTACTGGGGTCATGAGTCGGTAACAGAATTTGTTTACAATACATGAAACTCTTTTTAAAGGCAAATGTTTCATTGCAAACTCTTTGAATCAGTTTACAATACTACTAGCGCTGTTAGTTCATGTTCCAGCACAGCTATGACGCGGCGCCATGATGGTATTGTTCATGTCCACCGTGCCGCTGTCTCGTGCTCTCATTAACGTATTGAGATTTTATACTTGTGATTGTATTTGCAGAAATAAAACAATATAATTGTCCCGGAATTACCATAAAAAAGTATTCGTGTTCTTCATACACGGCCATGTGATATGTGAAAAAAAACTATGGCAGTGGACAACTGCGGTAACATAATATTTAGACCTACATGCCTATTTCTTGGGCTGCAAAACAATAAAGTTATACTATGTCCTCTTTCTGTAAAGGCTACAGTGAAAATAATCGTGTGTGTATTGGTTTTTCTCTATAATTCTGGTTTTATCACATTCCTAAATGAGTTATTCTATAACATACACTTGTGGGATCTAATGATTGTTGATTTGCCACCATATGAAATGGCAATGTTTATAAAAACGACTAGATATCATGATCAATAACGCTCCAGCTCTAATAACTATGGCATAAATGTTTAAATGAACATCTTCAAATTAGTATGATAAAAATTTCAAGCAAATAACTAGTTGTGGTGATTCATAATTTGCCGCCGATATATGAAAAAGCTTTTTGTTTATATTTAAGTTGAATTTAGTTTTCTATAATACTGAAACCATGGTATTGTTGAACTCCAGCACAATTAAAAGCAATTTTTAACTTGTTTCAGTTTACATTGTCCAAAAAGTAGAGTAACACAACAAACCTTGTAAGTTCAAGTAAATACAAAAAAAAATACATTGGACTATATTCATACAAATACTTAATTGTGAACACAGAAAACAGGAAGCATGCATAAGGTTGTTTACATGTTTTGTTGCTGTTGACAGTCAAGTGATAGGCTTGAAACAAAAATGGTAGATTGTTTTTATACAGCATGCTTGGAAATTCCCTTTACAAACTTATAGGACTTGTACAGGGGACTGAGTAGACAAACTTTTGAATAGGAACTCATGTCCGGAAAAGTACTGTTACTCAGCTACAACCATTTCAAATCAGGTGCATCACTTGTCCACTTCCACCGAGGAAAAGAGCAATGTCGTGGATGTCACCTGATGGCACGTGATGTTTACCCTGCACTGTATCCTGCCTCGAGCCCCATTCACGTGCCTTTGTATTTCCGATTAACATGGTTGAGTACACGTTTGCGGAATACATGGACATGACCCTCATGTATGGCGTAGCTGAAGGTAATGGAAGAGCAGCTCATCATCGGCTGTATCAAGAGCGTTATCCACTACGTGCTATGCCATTGCATACCCTTTTCACCAGAATTACGAAACGGCTCCGAGAACGAGGTACCTTCACCGCCGACAGGAACAACTGTGGTGCTCTAAAGAGACGCCGCACTCCCTGGTGCTCCAAAGAGATGCCACATTCCTGAATTGGAAGAGGCTGTACTGCCTCATACTGAACAGAGCCCATTAACGAGTACACAATCAGTTACATGTACAATGGATGTTGCTCCCAACATCGTCTGGGAGGTTCAGCATGAGCAACAACTATATCCTTACCACCTCCAAAGGGTACAGGGTACAGTCTTTGCGTTCAGCCGATTTTGCACCACGTGTTAACTTCTGCGCGTGGTTCCTGCACTGCTGCACCCCTTTGACTTGAAATGGTTGTAGCACAGAAACGGTACATTTCTGGACATGGGTTCCTATTCAAAAGATTGTCTGCTCAGTCCCCTCTACAAGTCCTAGAAATTTGTAAGGGGAATTTCCGAACATTCTGTATATACATTGATTCTACAATAAACAATATGTAGGTTAACTTGTGCTCATGTGCTTTGCTACACATTTGGGTTGGTATAAAATATTTGTTTGTAAACAGGATAATTCAAAATAAACACATGTCACAGAATTAATTTTTAACATGAAAATGTTACAAATTAACTCATAAATATAATAGAACCTTTTTTTGTAACGAATCTGAAGGGAACACTTTGTGTGTGCACTATATAGGAGAAACTTCATGTTAACACATGTCTTAAAATAATATACAAAACCAATATGGTGCCAAATTTACATGTACAGAGAATTTTGTATTCTTATTAACCTGTGGGAAAGCTTGTTATAACTAGAAACTCTAGTAACAAATTTCTAACATAAACCTAAGTCAAACTTAAATACATTGTAACCTGTATACATAATTTTTCAATGGGCCGAAATAGAAAACATACATGTTAGCAAACGGTGCATACAGACTTCAAAAACTTTCAACATCAGCAAATTCTGCAGAAGCAGATATGGGTATGTTTCCGCACGGCTCTACAACCATTCCAAGCAGGAATGTAAATTATTCACAATTTTCACATAAGATATTCGAAGTTCGAATGTGAATAATTTGTAAATTACTATCTGCAACTATTCGAATTTTCGAACATTCGCACACCCCTACCTATATGGTAAGGTCAAAAACTTCGAAGACACCCAGTAGACTGGATAATGTAAACACAGTAAAGTAATGATTTAACAAATGTACATGGAAGATTGGTGTTCTGTTGACCCGTGTTTTTTGATAAGAAGGGTAATAGTTTTTGACAGTAATATACTTCAACTAAATAAAATTTTCACAACATTCAGCAAATCATGAAGTTAATTTGTATTTTTTCAAGTTACACATGTTCATGTAATGATATAGTACTGAATATCAACACGAGTTATTCAATGAGAACCAAAAATATTGGTGGCATTTGTTTTGTCACCAAATAATGATACAAAAACATTGACTAATTCTATAAATTAGCTTTTGAATGCTGATACCTTTATTGACATTTGATGCTTGAAATTATGAAAATATGTAAACATATACAAGTTAAACATCCTGTGTGTGTGAATTGTGTGAATTACAAATTATATTTTTTTCATGTTGGATGTTGTACCACTTTGTCCACCACAATAAATGTAGCATTTTCAAAATTTGCATGTAGTTAATGCAACGTTGATTTCAGAAAGTGTGTAATATTTCCAAACATAATTTTTTAACTGTTCCATTTGTACTAAGCACTATAAACAGCTTCCTTAAAAAATATATCTCAGTTGAGATATTTGTAACCTCTGAACAAAATGGGCACCATACCATAGCATTGGCATCCCTAGCTTGTTTAAAACATGAGAGACATGCAGCGTGCAGCAAGCTTATGACATGTAACATCTGCAGCCTTGAGCTGACTCGGGGCAGATTGGGACAGAGGAAGCTAAGCTTCGAGATATGAGTAACCAAAACAGTGTTTCCGTGTGGCACATAGCTTATTTGGTTCTCTTGGGAATGATTTTAAAGTGAGAACACGTACCTGTTAAAATGTTATAGTTTGATGAAAATATATTATTTTCCTCTGGGATAGCTAAACATGGGGCATTTGTGCACAGTATATTAAGAAGACAGCAGTGGTTATGCCCATGCACATAGTAGCCATGATTTTTTCTTCTCAATTTGTTGTTAATTATCATTGATATGTGCACCACCCACCGATCACTTCAACAAGAACACACACACCTATTAAATTATGCAGGTTTTGTTTGTTAATGATTTTTTTTGTATGTACAGTAGTATAATAACAGTTTTGTCACTGCATGTTAGGCTGATTGTTGAGTGGGTGTTATACTAATTCAGCTGTAATATTTTTATTTCAATTAAATTAATATTTAATCGACAAAATGCAGCAAGTAACATTCATGAAGACAACTCAAGATCACTACAAAATATTTCAGTGGCCATGGTATGATGATGGTAAATGAAACTATCGTATAGCTAATAGTCATCATAATCAAATTTATATTGCCACATCATTTCATGAAGTGCTATTGTAGGTTCCTTTGGGTACCTTCAGTTTTATTAATGTGTTAATGCTGTCGCAAGCAAAGATATTGACCGCAAAACACAACACATTTGATGGAAGCATTTTGCACACATGACAGTTGTTCACTTAAATATTATATAAATTATAATTTAATAAACAGTATTCATTGCTAATTGAGAAAAAATAATTTGAGCCGTTAGACATCTTTACACACACTGAATGAAAACTGAAAATTAATATTATACAGCCATGAACCATTTAAATGATGTGGCTTCTAAATCTAACTGCTGTATGTAGTTGCGAGCACTTTTTATTTCTATTTATAACAGCCTATACACAGTATTTACTCAGTTCTAAGGCACCATCAATTTTAATCCATGCTTAATTTTTTGGGAAAAATCCTTGGGAAAAGTTTTTTGGTATTCATATGTATAAATGGTAAAGGGCACTATGTCACAAATAAAATTTTCATGAGTGTTGTTTACCTCAATACCATGATGTCACATAGTAGTGCACTTTTCTGCTGGTTAAATTGTTTATTATTCCATATAGTATATAGTGCTACCTGGAAATAAAATGAAAAATACAGTAAGACAGTGCGAAAACCTGGATTTTGTAAACTATACATGGTGCCCTTTACCTCTGATGTACCGGTATGAGGCCACAGGTTGAATCACTAATTCAAAAGGAAGTTTAATTTTGTCTTCATTAGAAATGGCTTTCCATCAAAACAAATATAATTCACTTTGCCAAAGGAGATGATTGTGCTTTTGGAAGCAAATTATGGCATTGCGTGCTTCTTTCCAATGGCCCAAGTTTGATTCATAAATTTCAAATAGCTTCCCAACTGCTGTGTTTCCAATATAATCTGCAAAAATAATCACATTTGTTTTAAAGAATCAAAATGATGTATATGTTTTTCTGTCATAAATGAACTAATATTCAACAAAAACGGCATGGCCAATGCACACTCAGTCATAGATGTGTAAACTACGGTACCACTATTTTACAATATCAATAATAGCATTTTGGAAAGAGTATTGCAGCTGTAACTAAAGTTTCTGAGCTGTACAATTCATGGTTTGCTTTCATTTAATGATAATCTGTAAAAGTTTTCGAAAAATCATGTTTCATGAAGTTCTATGATAACATGTTAACTTGTTTTATGGCTGCACTTTTCGTCAGCATGAAAGTTGCTACATGATCCACTAGATGGCTGCACTGTTCCTTAATGGAAAAGATACTGTGCATTGCCATAGATCCCTGCCTGATCAGTTACCTGAGAATTTTCTAATATTGAAATTTGTTGCAATTTGTATATGCTTGTGCAAGAGTTATTTTATTTGTTGGAGTTTTTAATGTTGTATGTTATGTTCATGTGTTATAAATGTGCGAAGAAGCAACAGTTTACAGAGTACAATATATATGTTTTCTTGCCATTAATGTGACCACAATGCTGAATAGTAACAAACTGTGACACATTGAATCTCTTAGAGGAATTTGTAATATACTAAAATAAGATAATTATTTTGTTATTCTGATTCTAGAACATGGGCAAGAAGCCAATGTAGAGATAAATAGTGATAGTTTGTGTCTTGGTCCCTTGTGGGTTGAGCACTATTTTTGTGAAATATTTGTTGTCATTTTTATCTATAACAGTTATTTATTTGCTCACTAAAGACATTTCAGTTTCATACCAATCCCTTTGTTTTGTTGTACAGTGTAAAATATTATGAAGTTTCGTTTTATTTGAAAAGTATATATTTTTATAATCAATAATTTAGTTTTTGTAATCTGCTGTAAGATTTGTTAGCCTCAATTTGCACAGTTAGGAAGTATATTTTTAAAAAGAAATATTGTGTGCCATATTATCAACTTCGTGAAACAATCTTGCAATCAAGGTCTTTGACTGGTGGGGCACAAACACTTGAGTGATTTCTTTGTGGTATCGCTTTCAAAGATAGTTTTATTATTATATAAGCCTAAATATTCTACAGTTTCAATGTAGTTTCCATCGATGAGCCAAGACTCTTCTCATACATACATGGGAATGCTGATGTCCAACAGTGCAGTATGGTATATACAGTATTTGCACACGCACACACACACACACACACACACACACACACACACACACACACACACACACACACTCACGAACTGTGCATCTTGTAAACTTGCTATGATGGGTTGTGTTCATATCCATGTAGTCTCAGTTTGAATACAGTTTTCTGAGCTCTGCTTCCAGGGACAATTTTATTTCGACTACACTACAGTTTTGTATTGGTAATGATTTTATGTGCCTACAGTATAGTACATCAGTACAGATTCTGGTTACTAATTTAATGTAACAGTACAAATAGCTATTTATGTAGGAACGTCACTGAAAATAATCAATTCCAAGACTTGTTATACTTGGTATTCTAACAATTTAATTGGCAGTTAGATCAACACACACAATTTTTATGTCTTTGTGTGTGTATGTGTTGAATTGGAGAAGCGTTTTAAAACTGAATTTTTTATGGTTAATTTTTTAACATATGTTAAACCAATTTGAAGAATATTTGGAAGATGGAAGGAAAATATTGTTTTTTATTGTAACATGCTATATGTCACCAACAAAAACAGTCTTACTAATTTGTATGCAGAGATATTAAATGAGCATTTACATTTTTCAGTTGTGAAGAAAATTCTGTCAGCATCATAGAGACTTTGCAATAACAGGGAAGTTAGCAAGGACTAGAGGTATAAAATACATGCGTATAGGTTAGTCTTAAATATATCACTACTTTACTTTATGATGAAATTATTTAATGAGTGACTTGGTTTTTCTAAATTATACAAAAATATTGAAGAGATTTTACAATATTTTCATTACATAAACAAGTGAAATTTTCAGCCATATTAGGTACTTAAACTGATGGGAATACTGGAGGACCTACTAGACATTTACCTTGGTTGCAACCTTTGAAAGGTAACTGCCTTCCATGTAAAGAATTCAGGTACTACACATATAGCATTAAATTGGAATAAGTTGTTACTGGGACTGGATATCTCAAATGACAGGCCTCTCATGGGTTGCATGATATTCTATCTCAAAACTTATAGTGTACTGTTTTGTTCCTTTTTTTTTTTTATATAGTTGCTGTCTTGTCATATAACGCAGTTGTGTATGTATATAACTCCATGAGGGCAGAAAGATTTTAAGTTAAGTTTCTTTCAGTTCTATCAAAATTTAAAAAAGTCTTCTGATTTTATTGAATTTGTCAAATTTCTTTTTGATTGCAGAAATTATGTCTTTTCAATAACCATTTTGCAGTGGTCTAGATAACGGCTCCCCGAATGTGTCTGTTAGTGTAAATGGTATTTAGCGACGTGCTGTCAATAATGCACTTATTTTTTAAACCGTGGCTAAATGTTGAAGTCGTAAAGAGAGCTTGCTGTAGTAAGATTTTATTTGTGAACTTTTGTTTGAACCACTTATACTTGAAAAGTAGACACACATGTGACTAAATCTATGCAATGCCTGTGCAATTGTAAGTGTTAATGTCGCACAATGAAATAATAGTGCAGTGTCAATTTTTTCGTGATGTAATATTTTTTTGGTGTCGCTTGAAGTTTTGAAAGGTGCATCCACAACTATGTTATTGAAACAAAAAAAAATAAAATCATTAAAATCAGTCATTTTAAGATAATTGTAAGAAAATAAAGTGGAGCACTTATGGTCATTCAATTTGTACAATCTACAAATTTTTTGAGTTAGCCATGCCTGTTAAATCTGTACAGTAAAATGGTTATGGATTTTGTATTTTCACTGGCTACTTGTTGACCATTTGTTGTGGGTTAAATGGAATAAGTACTAATAAATACAGACCTCCTTCTTCCTTTTATTTACCCTAAAAAATTCCAATTACTGCAGGTTTATTGTAATTATGACAAAGTTTTTTGTTGGTTGACTGCTATTCTCACTTTGGTTTTTTTTTTTTGGGCCGGGGGGGGGGGGGGGGGTTGCTGACCACATCTATGATACATCTACCATATTTATAATTAGTATTATACTACCGATTTAAGTTTTGTGTAGAATTAGAAGTATTTAAAATAGCATTATTTTAAAAGAATCGCAGAGGTGGTGAAACTGATTTAATATTTTCTTGTAATTTTTACCAGAATCGTCTAAGATTTCAAACATCTTCTGTGAAACTAAACCTTAACCTTTATGCTCCAATAGGTACAAAATAGAAACCTAGTTAATGAGAGTTTGGGTTTATTTATTCTGCCTTTAAGCAATATTGGTAATATGTTTGACTTGTGGAATTCTAAGATTTCATGATAAAATGCACACATTTACTTGGTAATGTATTATGTGTGAGGTTTATCTTTTATGTTTGTATTGGTTATACTAGGTCTTTGCTCCAGGTAATTGCCCTGTTTTCCTTTTCTTTGTCTCTGAGTTATTTCGTGGATTTTATGATTCAACAACTGTGATCTTATTGACAATTATGTTGTAAAATGTAAAAATTTGTCTGAGTTTAGGGACATACAGGGTTCACTTCACAACTGCCCTTGAATAGATTGTGGTCAGCATATCAGCAAATGTTAACTTGATGCAAGGTTTGCTATCACAGAGGTTCAAAAAATTATTATTACTTTTGGAAGGGTGGCATTATTGCTGGTTAAGTATGCGTTAAGTATTAATTATGGTACTTCATTTTTCGAGTGTTCTGCCTTCTTAGTTGTATGCATTCTAAAGTTCTGCATTATGTACAACAGTATCACTGTTTTTGTTGATTTGATTTTCATTTTCGGACATTTTATTTTCTGTTCTATTTTGAAATCTAATCAGGGTTTAACTGTAGGTATGCAAAACCTTTTTTGTGTTTAAGTTTCAACATTATTTAAAAGCATAAATTTTATCTGTGTTCCTTCAAATTGTGAAATAATGAATGTGTGTAGTTTTTGTGTTTATAATCTTTGGGTATTTGTGGTGTGTGGCAAGGTAATGTCAAGAAGAGGATGTTTGTGGCCACAAAAGACAACACATAGAATTGTTTTGCGTAGTGTAATCTTTTATTATTTTTTGTTGGACTGTTTAACAAGAGACTGCATTTCCATGCCTTTTGGGAACTAATTATGAGGTTCAAGAAGAATGGAAAGTTATTAAATGTTTGAAATGACTCTGGAAATAGTAAATTTTAAAATATACATTATTATATGCCATATAAATACTTTATAAGCATAAGAATCTCTGTAGATAATTTGTTTTTGTGTGTTTCTTACTATCGTGAAAATGTGGAAAATTGAAGCAAGCAAGGGACAGATGGCAAGTGATATTTCTCTTTGCTGTGAAAAAAGTGTAAAAGTTGTACTTATTCGTTTATTTCCATGTACAAACATTTTGTATAATAATATTTATCATGTATAGAGCAGTCAAAGCTCTGATCATTCAATTTTCACTCTAAACAATTTATTGTGTGTAAAAATAATAATAATATTATTACGATATATATAATATGTACGAAGTCCCTCGGTAGTTTGTGTGTGTTTGTGTGTTAAGTGAGTGGATGCATTCTTCCTATTTCTACTGTCTCCAGAACGCTGAGTCTGAATGACTGTTTCTGTATTTGAAAGTGTTGTGTTTGCTACACTTTGTTCAGAATGTATTTTCTTAAAATGCTGAAGTGTTTGATGTGAGCAAAGAATTTATGTTTTTATATCTTGCAGCAAAGTGTTTTTGTACAGATATGTACGTACTTGTGTGTTTGTATATATTATACATTATTAATTATTTTTTGGTATATTTGAAGTACATGTGGGCTTCTCTCTACGACTGCTGTGTTTACTGTCAGGAAAGATGAGCATACTCCCTGTGTACCAAACAGATGTCTAGTGTTTTCTGCTAGTGACATACGGTTTTGTCATAGCTCTAGGTTAAAAGAAAAGAAGGAATAGGTTTACAATCATAATTTATGGCAAAGTGGTAGAGTGACTGACTGGTGCTAAATTGAAATATTAGTAGCACATGATATTTCAGTTTTTTGAGCAGAATATTTTGTAATGGATACAGAAATACGAATGAGAAGTTCTGCTGTTTAGCATTGCTGGTACAACCTGAACTTGGTAAGCATCATTTTTACTTGATAATTGCAACAGTAGTTGTTTTCCCAGCCACCATTATGCAGTGGTATTGGTTTCCTAATATGTACTTGTGTTTTCAATCGCTGGCTGTATAATTACTTGTACATCATTAAGCATTACTAATGATGGTGATGATAGTAAATTTAATCTGCCTTTTGTTGATCCACAAATGTGAAAAAAGAGTTCTAAGTGCTCCGTGTTCTGATTTTTAGCCAGCCTGTTGTTGCCTCCATCCCTGCACTTGTGTACAATAAAATCTTCATGAATTATCCCAGAGCTCTTTTCACAGTTAGGTAGCTGCCATGTTGTATTTTGTTGTGCCGAGGGACTTTTTATTTGTACAGTGAAAACAGTATATAATTGTTGGTATGTATTTGCAGTGTAACTTTTTTCATTTACGTAGTAAGTTTGTACGTGTGGTCATCCAAACATGTTTTGGTATAAATTTTGTTTCTCTTTATGTGATATTAGTCAGACGAATATGGAGTTTTATTGTTGGGGTAGAGATGATGTTGATTTAGAGGTATTCCATCTTTTTTGCTGCAAAAATCAGCATTGTGACAGAATGTGTAATTATACTGCAGTGCGAATCCTCCATTTTTTTTAAAATACAATTTTTACTATTGACTTTGTAATTGTATTTGAATAGTTGCTAAAAAAAAATTGAGGGATGAGAATTTATCAAATATGTTGTGTAAACAACTGACATTGATGATATTGTCTTTCCTGACAATATGCAGCATATATTTGCTTTATTAAATGTTTCATGTACCATTCACATTTCATTTTGGCAGTGGTGTATGAAAATAACTATGGGAATTATAACAAAACAAACTTTATATGAATATTTAGTATTAAAAATATTTTTCAAGCACTTTTTTTTTTTTCAAAGTCGCTTGTTCTGTTTTGGTGCCATTTTGAACATAATTTTATTTTTATAACTTGTGTTCGCTTAACAAATGCTACCAAACAGTAAGGTGTACTGATGAAAATGAAATCATATCACATTTTTGAATTCGTAAAAATAAAAATAAAGAATATTTATGTGAAAGATAATGTAATGAAATCAGGCATGTTTTTTATGCAAAGATCTAATAACCCAGATCTGAACTCAATTTGTGTTTAAACAAAATAATAAGCAAGTAATGGAGCAATTTCAAATTGTAACTTATGTTTCATCTGTATTTTGAACTTATCATAAAAGTAAAGTAATACTCTGATTGAAATTTTAAAACCTTCACAAGAAATGTTTTTGATTTCATTTTGTAATGTTTTTGCATGAACAGAAACTAAATTCTTTTTCAGCTCTTTATAGGTGTGTGTGATATATTAATAGTAACTGTACAGTATTTGCCCATGATTAGGGATGTTTGTCCCCTCCAGTAATTAATTTTGGTTTGCAAAAGAAGTGTTAATACTATGCCAGTCTTGTTGATTACCATATATACACGTTGTTATTACTATATAAATATTAATATTACAACTACTCCAGAAAAAAGTCTTGTAAACATTTTTCCAACCACCTTCCTCACTTTGCTTAATGTATATCGTCTGGTCACTTTTTAATAAAGTTATTACTAAAGACTTACGAAAGTAGTAGTTAATAATTGTACAGCATGAGTGAGAAGACGTTATTTATTTGTCTGTTACGAGTAATAAACTAAACTTAATATGTACTATTTTTTCCGAGTGTGGTTTCTGCTGTGTGCGCTTGGAGTCCTTGCACACATTATCAAGGCAAAGGAAGTTAGTTTGTGTGGTGTCATATTGCAACTGTGGAAGAATGACTGAACATCTGGCGACTGTGGATGGTTTATCAGATACAATCATATTTTGTGTTTGCAGTGCCTGCTGGGTGTTTCAGTTTACCTTGTGCTTAAGAAACTGATACTAAAAACAGTGACGTTCAAATGAAATGGATGCAAACATATTTTACAATATTGCAGGTTGGCGTAATGCACACCACTCGTGGTTACTAAGAGATGTGAAGAAGATGAGAAGAAACACACATGTAATTTTTAGAGTTCTATAAATGACATGTTGGTTTTTGCCTTGTATCCAGTTTTGTTCTTAATTTAGAATATTTTCATGACTGCCTTCTCTCTTTTAACCTTTTAGGTGGTTATACAATGTGCAAATATCTGTCCCATGCAAGTTTTTTGCAATAAAAATATTATGTCCCAAATTAATTATTTATTTTCCTAATTAAATTTTGCAGCTTTTGTGTCAACCCTAATGTGTTCTGGCTTATTATAACCTAGCGACTTCAATATAATATTTGCGGTTGCCCCTGGATTTTTGCATATGGAAATTGTGCTGGGCGATGCTACTGGACTAGTGTTTTCTCAGGGATCTCCCATTTCCCCATCCTTACATTCCTGCGCTACTCCCTACTCACCTCACTTTCATCGGCTCTCAAGGCATCAATGTTAAGAGCCGACCAAATCTCGTCACTTGCAAGCACACATTCACACACACACAATTAACACACACCCTCTCCCCTCTCTCCCCTCTGCTCTCTTCTTGCCGCCATCTTATTCTCTCCCCCCATCCCCTCTTCGCTCTCTCTTTGCTCACCCCTCTTCTTGCCTATTGCCCCTCTCCCCCTCTGTTTTCCACCCCTCATTGTCTCTCCCCTCACACTCCTTCCCCTCCTCTACTATCTACATACCTCTCCCCCTCCCCATACACTTTCCTCCCCTCATCTCTCCTCTCCTCAAATCTCATCTCCCCTCCCCTCATCATCACTCCTCTACCCTCCTCCCTCTACAACTCTCATCGCTCCCCTCATCTTTATCTCCTCTCCTCTCCCCTCCTCATCTCCTCATCACCCCTCCTCATCTCCTCATCCCCTCAACCCTCTACTCTCTCTCTCTCTCTCGCTCTCTCTCGCTCTCTCTCGCGCTCTCGCGCTCTCTCGCGCTCTCTCTCTGCATGCATGTGTGTGCACGTGTGTATCTTGTAAGTTGATGAAACAGTAAGGGGATCTATTTTTTTAGCAGCTTTTGTATTGCAACTGATGGTATTCATGCCTACCATTATATGTTTGATATAAGATCTTCAAATTAATACTGTTTATAGTGCCTGAGTTCTCTGTGAAGGGTTGCAGTTCTTTGTCTCTTGTCCTGAACAAACTCAGTTTTAGTCACAAAATTTATGCAGACTATACACCCCATTTGTAAGTCCAAGCATATTAGTGAGGATGCCTACATAGATGGAAGAGATTACCACAGTATTACTGCTCATGCAGTAATCAAAACACTACTGTTTATAATAGTTTATAAGCTGACATGGAGTAGTGGACATAACAGTGGTGACAAGTGTGACCCTGTAGTGAAAATAATGTTCCAGTCCACTATGCTGATCTTTGGGGTTGTTAATTAATTTGATGATAATTTCAATGATCTATTTTTATCTGATGAGTAAAGATACATCAAATTCGCAATTGTGATAAATGTGAAATTTTCTGTTTTTTTAACTAAACATTTGTGAAATTTTATGAAAGTTCATGATTGAGAAAAAATATCTGAAATGCCTATATTTTTGAGTAAATACCTCTGTTTACGTTTCCTTGCAGTTTTATCATTACAGATATTGTTTTTCAAATAAAATATAAGAAATTAAGTAAGCAAACTGTCTGTTTTAGCGGCAAAATACAAATCTGTGTATGTATTTCGCTTGTGCATTCGTGTATAAACTCTAGCGGCAGGTAGCAGCAGCCGCTGCCAGGCCGCCCTCCGTCCACTGACCAAGCTAACACCCCTCTGCCATCCACATTCTGCACTTAGCCCGCCTCCTCCCGCCTCTCGACAGCCCACACTCTGTTCCCTCTCTACCACTAGGTCAAGCCTATACCCCTCTGCTCCCTTCTTGCGTTAATCATCCGTCTAGCCACGCCTACACTATTCAACTCCCATCCTATCCTTCTTCCTTGGTGGTGGAAAGCCAATATACTTATACACAGGATAGGTCGGTCTCTCTAATAGTCTAGTTATAGCAGCGCGGCCTCATTCCTCTTGTCTATCCAAAGTAGGCGGGTCCAATACAGACTGCTGCTTGGCAGCGAGGTGAGCTGTCCTTTGCTCTTCTCTCTTTGAGCCATGCCTTTCCTTAAATGGCATAGAGGTTAGTATGCTGCTGAACAGTGTAGGTTGTGCACCGCGGATACGAAACAAATCCCTATATTAGTGTTCTGCCAGCAGTGGCTGCCGCCATGGGCTCGGTACTCCAAAAATCTCCGCCCGTCACCGGCGAGCGGAGTGAACCAGAAGCGTTGAGCCGTGTGGGCCGCCTTCCTGCCACTACTGAGTGTAGGTCGCAACCAAGGCCAGGCTGTAAAACTTGAGCAAGTACCCCTGCCAGCACCTAGGTGCTCCGGTAGGGATACAACCCAAGCATAGTGTGCCTCCCTGGTTGGATGAGTTGCTAGTAGTTGGGGCTCTGCCGTTCTATCACCGGAGGTCTAGGACAGGTGGCGTTCGAATGGTGTGTGTAATGGCTGGTGGGTTCCTGATGGCGATCCCCAGTCCTGATTTAATTCGTATTCAATTGCCCGGTCTCTGTCGCAGTGCACAACGTGTACGGTTCCTAGCAGACATAGTAAAGGACTCTCCATGAAGAATACTTTCAGCTAAAGAACAAAGCTGTATTTATTAAGAACGTAATAAATACAGTGACATGTACTATCTCCTAACCAAGCAGACGGTATGAGGAAAGTAACCTATGCTGAACAGGAGTAGGTGACCTGGTTTTAGGCTAATCAAGAATGCATAAGAAGTCGACGGCTAAATAAGAATATACTTTACGTTGTTAACTAACTTCATGATGTCTAGATGAGACAAATAACAGAATCCACTGCTCTAGTAGCAGGGAGTATAGTTACCCCTACCAGCAAGTAGAGGCGGCTACTGTTCAAGAAGGAATCAGTAGCGAAGGGTGTTGATGTTAAGCTTCTGGTAAGAGAAGGCTAGCGACAATGAAGAGCCTCTAGTAAGTGGTGGTAGACGACATCAATGAAGCTTCTGGTGGCTCCTGAAGACTTGGAGGTCGTTGAAGGCCCCAACACGAGAAGTGGTGGAGCGAGCTGGAGGATCAGTAAGAAATAACTCGGGAGCCTGGTCGCGCCGGAATGGGGTTAGCTACCCTCTGGTCATCTCTTGGCTTTGTGTGTATTTGGTGTCGGTGGAGCTCAGCTGTACCCTGAGGCGGCTTAGGGCTTGTTGGTTTTCAGCGGGGGGGGGGGGGGGTGTCGCTGGCTTCCGCAACCCTTGTATCCACGTGTTCGGAAGTGCCCTCCAGGGTTGTGGCGCTCTGCAATGTCTGTGTTAAAGTTGGCGGGGTTTGACTCTCACTTGGGTGTAGTAGGTTTGCTGGCGTCGTAAGATATGAATCGTAATAATTTGTAATAATACAATAGAGCGGCGCGCATCATGTCCCCTGCCCCCCTCTTTCCCGTTGCAAGGAAGACTCATCGTGAAAGTTGGGTGGAGTAAGGCTTAGGCACCCTCATCTGGAAGTTCTCCGGAAGTAGTCTGGAAGAAAAAACGTCTTCCTCAGGTAGGCGGGACCCTTAATGTTGGGCTGCTTGACCACTGTAATTCTGCTTGCTCTGTGTGCTGGGGCCGGTTGGAGACACATGGCGCGCTGGCTGTAGTTCTCTCTCTTTTTTCGGACGGGCTTCCTCTCTGCCCCTCGCCCAGGTGAAGCGGAGCGCTGCACGCTTATAATGCCCCCCCCCCGGGGGTGTGGATTAGTGTCAGGAGTGACACGACATATCTGGTGTCCCACCAGCCTACTTCGTTTATGCATGCCGTTAACAATAACTCAGCATAGCACTGTGGCTAGTTACAAGTAAAATAACAAGAACCTGGAAGAAAAATACATAAAAACGACACAACAAATATGAGGGATAATAAAATGTTTGTACAAGCGTTACTCGTGGAAGGCGGGAAAAAGTTACTGTCGCTGAGCTTGCTTTGGTGATTTATGAAAAAAAAACTGGCATGCTTTCTGAGGTAGCCTGTGGGTCGTGCAGCAAGCAAAACAGTTTCGTGTAACAGGTTAAGAGTTCGGCAACCTCAGGCCTTCCATCACCTGGGTTGACCCATCTAATGTACACTTTAAGAAATGATTTCAACACGTCGATAATTGGTGCATGTTGGTCACTACAAACTAAGAAACATACCCTGCAAGAAAGTTGCCCTTGCACCTGGTTTCACCATGGTGAGTACATGGGAGCTCTGTGGTTCAAGAGTTCTGGGTCGACTCTTAGTTGGTGCACAAGATATTCAAATATAAGTACACAAGAAACAAATGAGAAAACATAGTACACTGACACATAACCCTCTAAGAAATGGAATTATTCTTCGTAGGTTTTGCTTCACAAGAACACTATGAAAACGCAAAGGCATATTTACGTGTGTACCCAAACATTAGGTCTCGTAAAAAATCTACGCTAGCTGATTCCCTTATGGAAGTCCATCTTATAGGTGTTCTAATTCTAATATGTACAGTCAGTGAAGTCTTTGTCTTCATGTATACACTAGTACTGTGGAGTGTGTCTATAAGTGATACTACATGTTCTTGTGGGCTATCTGCCACTTTTTCACAGAACCTATCGCTGGTGAGGTGTAAAATGTCTCTTTGCACTGGTTGAGATTACTACAGCGTAATAACTGCTGTGCTTACGAGTTTTAATCTTGCAAGTATCACTTAGTTGAGAGTGTGAATGATATCTAATATATTTACCTCACTGGTTCCTACGCTTCCCCCGCTTGATGACAGCTGGGTAGGCTTATTGTTGTCATTTTACAAGCTTAAACTAGCCTAATGTGAGTGTCTTTGCCTATTTCTCACTGTCCGACTTTTGGCTAGTTTAAGAGTTGCTAGTTACAGGTCTGTAACGAGTCCTGTTTCACTGTTTGGTAGTAGTGTTTATAACTACTGGTTGAGTTCTCATTTTACTGAGCACTGCACTTACGTTTGTTCGGTGGGTCACAGTTTGGCTGGTCTTCCTCTCGGCCTGAATGCGGCGTGTGCCAGATACTGCCATGTAAACCTCGACGTGGGTCTCCGCGGTGATTCCTGATACCGGGCAGGTGTCGAATTTTCCTTGGTGGCACACGGGGCCATCAGGCATCGTGGTTCAACGCCATGTGTTCTGGCTTCTACTTCTGCAGTTACTTATGGGGAGGGCACAGGAACAAGGAACACTAAGGCAGTGCGAGGGAGTGACACAGGAAGGTCCTGCACACTGACTGCACGGGTTTTTACCCATAGGGCAGGATGTTTTGGTGAAGTCGCAGTGGGACGGAGTGGTGGTCAACTACTGATGCTCCTCGCCTAAGGTTCAGGCAGTTGGAGGCATCGACGGTCGCGACATCCTGGTCCTTTGGTCAGGCAGTTGTACCAGGTGTAGATTAGTGGGAGGCATCGACAGTCTCGATGCGTGAAGTGGCAGTGCAAGGGAGTAGCAGATGACCGCTCTCCACCTTGACTGCTGATGCTCCTCGTCGAAAGTCCGGGTAGTTGATCGCATTAATGGTCTCGATGTCTAGGTCCTTCGAAGCAGTGCGATGAAGAGAGAGAACCTCGACAGCAGGAGTTGCACCAGGTGTAGGGTAGTGGGAGGCATCAGTGGTTTTAATACCTTGTTCATCGGATGCCGGTCGAGCGGGAGGCAGAATGGGCCTGTCATCCTCGATGGTGCCGATGGGTGGAGTTTCCTGCATGGCAGGAGGTTGGAGCGGAGCATTGTCATCGACTGCTCTACACTACCGGCAGTCTTGATTCCTCGCCATCAGGAGTAGGGGTTAGCTTCATAGAAGCTGGAACAACCTTGACCCCCCTGTTCCAGGCATTTCCTTCAGTATGGCAGTTGGTTCTGGGTCCACGGCATGTTCGCTGTTTGACAGCCCAGTGGCGAGTAGTATAACTTCCTCGGAGTCAGAGAACGACTTCGTAGAAGCTGGACCGGCCTTGATCTGTGGCTTGTGAGCTGTACTAGGTGGAGGGGTAGGCGCTCAACTTGTTTCTACCCCCCCCTCACAGATGGTGCTTCTGATCGTTCACTGATTCAGTTCAATAGGTGAGGGGTCTGGCCGTACTCCCGGTCTTGAAGCTACGTCATGATGCTTCGGAGCAGCTAGGGGTTACTTTGTCACGTCTTGCTGCGACTTTCTGTGCGTAGCTGTGAGGTTTCGAGGGCAGTGATCTGACGGAAACTGCTCCTTGGCGCTGAATAGCTTGGCTCCCTATTTGTGTCTTCTTTTCGTGCCTTGGGCCTCTTCGTTGGCCTTGGCTCGATTTCGGGAGGTGCCATGATTGGCATCGTGTCGTCCTCGTCTTTGGAATGCCATGGAGGTGTGTGTATGGCAGCGGCGTCTTCAGGTCAGGGCATGTCGCCCAGAAATAGTCGGATTTGGCCTTGGGTGGCCTTTCGGATCCATCCCCGCTGGTCTTCGGCCCAGTAGACGTTGTCCCTTTTGCCTACTTTATGGGACGGTACTTCCCATTCATCAGCTAGGCCAGCATTGAACTGGTTGATAGCCTTACTGAGGGGATGAGCTTTAAGTAAGACGGCTTCTCCAATATTGAACTCTCTTATCCTCGTCTTGGGCTGGGGGTACTTTCATTGGATGTAGGGTTTGTGGGCGGTTGTGGTGCAATCTAGTGTGGCTAGTCGGACATTTTTTGGTTGTGGCATATCAGCCAGTTGGCATAGGGATTGCCCAGAAGTAACTGACTCGGACTTGTATTTGTGGCTTCGAAGGGCAAACATGATGGTCGGTACATGCTTGTCTCTATGTCGGTGGTCATTACCCACACTGAGTCGAAGGCACTTCTTTAGCTCCTGATTCCTCCGCTCAGTGGGGTTGGCCTGTGGGTGGTATGGTGGGGTAGTCCACGTCTCTACCTCCCATCCATGGCATGCTGACTGCCATTGTCAGTCGGTATGGCTTTCGGATATCCCCATCGTGAAAATACCTCTGTCTCCATTTTCCGTATGATGGGGTTGGTTTCCTTGCTGGGTAGTGGAAAATCTTCTACTCCGGAGATACTGTTTCATATGATCGGCGGTTATATGGGTCCACACTGTCTTGGGCCTTCTGGGTCGAGCTGTAGGTGGAGGAACAGGGTAGGCTTTGCAGCGGCAGCATGTGACGCAGTTGCTCTCATACTGCCGGACATCGCGACTTATTCCATCCCAGCTATAGTGGGTTCCGATGTCCAGCAGGGTCTCTCTGATACCCGGGTGTCCAGCTTGTGGATGGTCGTGGTGATGACGGTGTATATCGGTACGTAGTTGCGGCGGGCTCTATATTTTTCACTGGGCAGTTGATTGTCTGCTACACGTCCACACATCATCATCCCTTAATTCAAAACTTTGGGGTTGTTCCCGTAGCAGGCGGTGAATTCCCGGATTTTCCTGCTGGCTTATCATGATCTGGTGACGGGTTATTTGTAGCTGGAGGAGGTGGATTTGTTCCTCCGGATTTTGTTCATGCCGGGGGGGGGGGGGGGGACATCCTCTCCACTTCTTCCTCTTCGGCCTTTGCATCCTCCTCCGTCGGGAAACGGGACAGGGTGTCTGGCACGTCATAGTCTTGCCTGGGCAGTGTTGTACCTCAAAATTCAACTCTTTGAAGAACATATCTCACCACCCGAGCTTGGCCTTAGCATTCCGCGACTTGTGCAGCCATTGGAGGGCTTTAGAGTTGATTGCAAACTGGAGTGTTGCCCTTCGAGGTAATAGCGATATTTTCGCACCGCGCTGATAACTGCCAGACACTATTCGTTTATGTGATAGCGTTGCTCGGTTTCGTTCAACCGGGTCGAAGCATACGCTATCACGTGGGTGGCCGTCTGTATCTTGCTGGTATAGTACGTCCCATAGACCGTTCTGACACACCGGTCTGTAAAATTAGTGGTTGATCTCTGTCAGGTCGGTGGAGTTGATGAATACTTCCGAAGATGATTTTGGAACGCCTGTTGCTGTTCCGCTTCCCATCGTCAATGGGTTTCCTACTCAAGGAGCGGGTGAAATGGTGCCATGTGTTGAGCGATATTCGACACGTCCCGTAGTCAGTTGCACAGACCCAGGTACCGTCGTAGCTGTTTCTTATTGATAGGTTCTTCGGGCTCTTTGATAGCTCGTATAGAGTTTTGTTATGAAAAATTCCCTTCGGGGGAAACCACGTGGCCTAGGTAGTCAATGGATGACTTTCCGAAATAGCTCTTGGAGGGCTTGCAGGTCATCCCATGGAGTTCCAGATGTTCAAGAACTCTCGGTATGTGACCGAGGTGCTCCTCCCAGGTATTGGAGTAGATTATCACGTCATCGAGATATACGAAGCAAAACTCTCCAGTATACCTGGTCAGTACCTCTGCGGACATTATTATGCGTTGGAACATGACAGGGGCGTTTTTTAACCCAAAAGTCATCACCCTGAATTGTAGGGTTTTACCCTCGAGTGTCTGAATGCTGTGTACTTCCGGCTGTCTAAATGCACAGCAATTTATCAGTACCCGGACTCCATATTCAGGGTACTGAAAATTTTTGCCTCCCCAATATCTTGCGGAGAATGAGTAAGATCAATGGCTGGGGGAGCGATAGGATGTGTTGCCATCCTTTTTGGAGCCAGCACAACATGGGAGTTGTAGGTTGAATTTGATGGTTCTACAAACCCTTGGTCCTTCATTTCGTTTACCTGTTCCATTATCAGGTCATGCCTTCTTGCTGATACCCGGTAGGGACGATTATATACAGGGGCCTCTGTCGTCATCCAGATCTCATGTTGAACGAGTCTGTTGTAGCAAACCTCTATGTCCAAATGCACTGGCATGTTCATCCAGAAATTGTTTTAGGTGGTCAAATTCCGGTTCACCCAGTTTGTGGTTTATATGGACGGAGTCTGCGGGAATTGGCACGATAGTTTCGGGGTTGTGGTCGCAATTCACTGTTACCCTGTCCTTGTCAAAGTACACACAGTGCTGTCGGTGGTCATTGATACACTGTTTTCTGAGCCATGGACAGCCAAGTATCACCGCTTCTGACAGTAGGGGTGAAACTACGAATTCAGTTTGAGTATAAATTTGGTGTAAGTGCACCATTAGGGTGATTCGGCCGTCAACGTGTAGGGTGGCATCATGTTGTGCCATTCGTACAGTTTTTTAACTGAGGTCACATAGCAGGTAGTTGGATTTCGATTTCAACACGCACAGCTATGGGGAGTATCGGTTCCTCGTTTAAGCCTTCAAGGCGTGGTCCGGTGGTGGCGTCCCGTTTTGCACCCCAGCTGCTTTTTTTCCCGCCTTCAGAGTGGGTGTAGGTTTCTTAATAGTGTTCGATTGATTCGGAGTTTCCGTTTGATCCAGCGGGTTTGCGGGGACAGACTTGTTCCAATGACTATACTGGGACAGAACCAGCACTTTGGTACGCAAGGCGTGGTGTGGGGGCGGGTATATTCTTAGTCGTCTCGACTGACGGGACTCGTGAATTAGGGGTTTTAACTTTTTGAGGTTTCTCGAATGTCACTTGTGCCGCAAAGTTTTGTTCTGCCTCTCTTGCGTACTCTACCAATTCGTCAGTGGTTGCAGGTTTATCTGTGAGTAAAATGTTTCGCAAGCTGGGTAATAGCATTCAGTCGATCCCGGGAAATACTCTTCAAAACATTTGTTTCTTTTCAGCGAATAAATATTTCAGCCTCATCTTCGGGTACCTGTGTCTGGTTGTAAAATTGCGTGGTTAACCTAGCCAACACCTTGCCAGTAAACGCTATTGCCAATTGATTACTGAAGTGTTTCCACTTGGTGAGGAATTCGCCATAGCATTCCCACCACGTTATCACAAGGCCCTTTATGTAGAGCGAAGTGGCGTGGTTTTATACACACAAAACTACACGAATGCTTTCACCACTACAAGGGAAATGGAAGATAGACTTATAAGGATGAAAAACATATACCCTTGTGAAAAATGTTCAAACATAGAAATCTCTTTCTCTCTATTCTTCTCGCAGCTTTACCCTTATAAAGTCCATGGCTGCTTTGCTGAAAAAATCAGTAAATGGTTCGATACGGATACTTTTTTTTCCGGAACTACTTCTAGCTGTTAATTATGAACCCTTTCAATCAAAGTGCTCCAAAAATATAAAGAAGTGTTTTCCTCCATTAAATAATAATTTAAAAAGCAGCACACATCAGTATTTTACTTGTTCTCTATAATTAGGTTGATGCCAAAATATGCCTAATACTAATCAGTGCTGTCTCGTCTACATGGCCATAGGTATATTTACGTGACGTCTATGGGTGGTGAGAGGAAATAAAATGATAGACTGTGTGATGATGATGCAATCGCTACATCCACATTTTGTTGCTGCATAAAATTGTCAACTTTTTCTTCATATAACTCCGGAATGGATTGAGGTAGCTGAGTTGATGTGTGCCACGTCCCTGGCCATAGACCATTCCCCATGTCATCCATCAATCCGCCGAAGTCCACCCCAGCACTACACGAGGACAGCAGTGCTCTGAAGCCAGTGTTCTGTGTGAGAGTGCACCAGTGTAAGGTGTGAGGTGCATTGTGTTTTTATTGTATTTTTCTGTTAATTTCATGGCCCTTCTTCTTTTATCATTATTTCTTAGTGTTAAATTATGTGTTTAGATTTAGTAAACATATTTTTGTGCAATGGTTAGGGTCCCCTTTCAATCACATTTGAAAGAGATGTGTGGCACATGAAGTGCACTTGTGCGATGTCTCCGATTTTTATTATTTGGTTTTTTTAGATGTGTGTTCATCGCCTGTGCGATGCAGAGCATTGTGTATGTTAGTTTTTAAGAGGGTTTTTGCAGTGCTGATTATGTCGTGTTTTATGAAATTGATAATTGATGTCTGTCATATGCAACATAATTTCTGAGAGACTCGCCACACTACCGCATGTTGGGGAGCGAAGTGTAACTAATATTCTTGTGTGTTTTTAGCCCATTCTTATTTACATGTGCCTACACGCTATAATAAATAAAGATTATTTCTGAATTGTAACCTATATCAGGACCAGTAAATCACTGACTTTTACCAGTGTTTACATACAGTGTTCATAAACCTCGTGTACACCTGGCGTAATGCCAGTGGTGTGTAGTGAGTTTTTCTACAGGATAGGCAGTATTATAGCCCGACATTTGAGTGTTTTAGATAACATTTGCTAGTGCTGGGCTGTGGTTCCATTTTCGTCTATTAACATACGCCAACTTCCAACTTTGTTTACCCTCAATGTGTACTGTTTTGTAATAACTAATATTAGTTATAAATCGGAAAAAAATTAATATAATAATAGTTAAACTGAGTATTATTTAGAGAGTATATTACAAATTATAAGAAAACTTCCATTTTCCTTAACACTTTCATCCACTTTCTAAGGAAATGAGGACTGGAGGACGCAAACAGAATGATTGCTTACCCTGCCGAAGGAACGTGACAGGGTAACTCGTTTGCGAGTTCGATTCATCGCTAGTCGCTCCCGTTTGTGGAAATAAATACTATATAGCAGCACTATGCGTGTACAGTGCGGGAGTTACGAAAACTGTATTTCTCGAATCACAAACTGAAAACTGTAAAGGGTCAAACATTTCCAATATGTATAGGGTAAGTATTGCTTACCTTGCGTCTATGGAATAAATGCCACTGTGTAATGCTGAATATTCACCAAATAAATTTAACTAGTTCTTAAGTGTTTCTTTTCAAGTGTTAATTATTATTGTTATGTTGTGCACTGAAAACTGATATATAAATGAATGCACTATAATCATTGCACAAGCGGAGCCGTACATGTGTGTGGTGACGTGTGCTGCATTCCTCTCCAAGACAGTTTGCCCATCGCTCAGTACTGCAGCAGCACAGAGTTTATCAGCACTCTACCCTCGCAACGAGTACACGTGTGTGGATGAGACGTCGTGCAGGTAGTGCAGCGTATAGTAAGTGCTACAGTGCCATTCAGTGCAGTGTCTGGCCATGGGAGCCACATGGCACGGGTGGATCTCAAACTTCCCGATGTACTTTTATTTCTAAGGGCAAAGTAAGGCTTTAAGGCAGATGCCAATTAATATACAGCTAGTAGATTTGGACTGACGTTCAATAAAGCCACGCTTTATATTGTTAACCACAGTGTAATGTTTGTTATTTGTGTTTTATTCATCTCAAGTGTTACCATCCACATCTCGCTCACCTTGTTCGTTCTTGTGTATTCTTAAGTGTGTTGTGGATAAGGTTTTATTTATGAATTTTTAGTGCGCAGAAAGCGTGGTAAGTCCGGCATAGTATTACTTGTTAGAAAGTAGTTCCACGTGACTTGCCGGCACGCCAAGCTGGCCAGCGCATCAGGTCTGCTATGTTAGTCATAGCTCAGCGTCTGGAGGATAGGTAGCGTACATGGCGTGTCTCGCGTTTCACATCCGAGCGGCACTTTGACTTTTGTGAACCAACCATTTCATCTGCAATAGCCTTTAATTTCTGGGACTCCTCTCCTCCGCTTCCCCAGTGCTTGCATCACCTAAGGAAGCTTAATTTCAACCTAAGTTTTATTGGCCACGTGCCTTTTGTCAGTGTAGCTTTACTGGCAGGCCTAAGCGCGGCTCGTATGCATAAAGTGGTCTCCTAGAGGGACATGTAAGCATAACCTGAAATAAATTAAGTCAAGGAATCTGCGTGTATTATTTCAGGTTAGTCTACGGACTTTTAAGGGTGCGGACCCTATTTCCCGCCAAAGTGTAACCTTTGTCTATCATATCATGTGCGTTTGCTTTTCAAGTGTAACTGGGGCATGTGGCTAGCCCGAACTGACCACTGTGTAGCACACAAACAACTTAATTATTATCAGTAATTATTATTCAACATGTCGGAAGGATGCCACCTTGATCTTCGGCCAAATGACTTGGACAACAAGAGAAAGCTCTACCAGAGTATGGCATCATGCTAGTGATGCCTGGCGTGCGGGTATATGTATATTTCCAAACTTCCCCTGAAACCTGATATCACAGTAACTAAGACTCCTCTACCCACCACCGCACCCCGTAAAATGGCTTGCCCATGCATGTGGTGAATTCCTACAGCCTTCCGATCATTTGCCTCACCTTAGTGGCATAACCCCAAATTGGAGGTTGTGTTGCCAACCAAGTTGGTAAGTGTTATGTTTAAGTTTTATATATTTTTATTTTATCTCCGACTCTTTGTGTGTAAAGTGTTGTGTGTTTCCTGTCAATTTTTCACCAAGGGTCGTGTGTGCTCATTTCATTTAATATTAGAATATTAATAAGTTGATCACGTCATGTGGCGTGAGAACTACAGCCAGTGAGCAGGCAGCCCGCCGCCATATTAAGTAGTAGCTTCTGATGCCAGCTAACTGCCAGCAGCGCTAGAACCCATGACGGCGCTCACGTGTCCCGTACGTGCGCAAGGAGGCCGATAATTTTGAACTTTCCTATAAATCTTAATTTCAGGGTAAAATGTGTTATATTGTATTTACAGTGTTTAGTATGTCTTACAATGTTTTAAAGTGCTTGTATTAATTTTGTTTGGTTATGAATATTCAAAGTGCCTGTGGCGCCGAGATTAAGAACACTTAATATTCTGGCGTGAACACTATCACAAAGAGACATTACAATAATATTGAAATTCTTAACAAAATTATAGAAATGTAAAACAATATCTAAATTTAGTTTGTGCCATTTTATTTTCAATATAAAATATTTCACTCGGCGTGCATAGCACTTCCGCTTATGTGAACCCCGTAGGCGGCCATGATAGGTCCGTGCAACGCTTGTATCTGGACAGTCTGTTAAGGAGAGCTGGTGAGGTAAGACACTGTCACGTACGCACTACAACTTTTGTTCACTGATTTAGGTTTCCATAGTCAATGTAGTTTACCGATTAATCTCTGCTTGCGTACATTTTTGCCAGACTTTTTCTCCAGCATTATGCTCCCGCTTCACTAATTCTTACGCCCTTGTGGTATTTTTAACTTAGAGGAGACGGAAGAGAAAGATGTTGGCGAGGTCATGCGACCCGCACATTTTGAATCGGGTGCCATCTGCCTATGTTTTTGGCATTTCAGTGTAACTTCTGCATAATTGCTACACGCAATTTTAAGAGCTTTATTTTTATGTATGTATTTAAGGATAATTTTCGTGTTTGAATATTTTACTGCAACATCACGTATAACAACGTAGTCGACTGAAGCCTCTTCTCTATACGCCATCATTGCGTTTTAAGTGCTTATTTGTATAACATTGTATGTGCAATAATTTATTTCAGGGTTCAATGTATTTTTCATGTTAAATTGATGCTTTTTGTACTTGACCACGTGGTCACAGTAATGTTTGATTTCATCACCATCACGCATGTAACAAGCCTGTAATAACGCCATTCGTAAAGAGAACCACTTGCTCAACACAAATAATATTTTATCCGAATTTAGTTTGCCGTTTCCACGCACAAATATTGCCATTTCACCTGCACCACGTGGTCCGCTACGAACTTCATCCAGCGGCATCCGCGCCACTTAAGCTTGTTTTCACACGTGTGTGTGTTTACTGTGAATATTCATACTGTGTCCCATCTTATTCCATGTATCATTCAAGGGTCTATGTAATTGTGCAATTAGTGTACGGTGCAATTATTCCCGTCCTCGCCGGCTCTGTGTATAGGCCATCACCACACTAACCACGTGCTGGAGGGCGAGCCCGACGAGTTTGCGTTAGTGATGCCAAGAATCATGCGTGTTAATGTGTACTAAGGGTTTTCATTTGTAATTCACTGTGTCGTGTCTTCAAGGAAAAACTGTCAGTCCACCCTAGCGGCTGTCGGCCCTCTTCCCTTGTGAAGGCTGTGCTTTCACGCATCTCTACGAGATCATCCATTTAGGTGTGCGCTAGGTTAATTATGGGCTGGGGAGCACCCAAGCAGAATTGGCTAGTCATGACCGAGATAATCATTTCATTGGCACGTGATGTGTATGACCAATATCAATAAAACCAAGTCTACAGTGAACTCGATTTTTTATTCAGAAGTGACAGTGCCCTAGCCACGTGTGTTTTGTCTATTGTGTATTTCAGTGATTTTTATTAAAAGTTTAGTATTGCCAACATGTTTGTAAGTACGCACGGGTGAGACACACACAGAACCTACATCATCTCTTAGAACCCTTAGTCTCAATAGTGCGGTGATTGGGAAGCACCGCTGGCGCCCATATTACCAGTAAATATTTGTGTCATCATTTATCTCGTGTCTCACCCGACGGCGTCACTTCTTGGTCATCACATTGCAATGCCCTTCTCAAAGGGTGTGGCAGGAGGCTTATACACAGTACAGCAATGCAAGTGAAAAGATTTTGAAATCCAAATGTAAGACAAAGCCGCGAAGTGTAAGGGTTTCTGGCAAGAACACATGAATTCCCTCACAACATTGCATACTTTATTTGATATAAAATACAATTTGATTCACTTGGGCCGTAAACTTTTATCCAACTGTTTGTTTAAAAAATAATACCCAGGATAAATTTTTATCTTTTATAAATTGCAATATTGGAAAAAAAAAGTGGAACTTTTACTTTTTAGATATTCCAAAATTAATGGGATAAGTAATCACCGAATGTATAAATAGTAGTAAAATTATATTCTTTATATGTGATAATGCTATCAGGCTAACTAAACCAACTTTTACACGAAAGTTTCCTTTTTCTACGACTCCTACTTATATTTCATCAATACAATGTCTCACAAAGTATCAGGCCCTACGAGGTTGCATATGTCATACAAGAGGTGATACATTTTCCCTAAAAGTTATAATAAAATATCTAGAGTAAAAACAAAGTCATTCGTAATTACCAGCATTCGTGAGTGCAGTGTTCAAAACTGTACGTGTATTCGCGTGGTTTGCTATTCTGCTGGTTCATTGCTATTTCTACTTGTTACAGGGAGCACTTTATATTTATATATATATATATATAAATAAAAAATAGAGCAGAAATGTCAAAACTAACAAGTTGGAAAAATATGGCCACCATAATAAAACTAGAAATGTCGATGTGACTTAAAAGAGTGACGATTACAAATGGTAAGTTGCTTTTATGCAGATTGATGAAGAGAATATGTAAGGTGACTTGGAAAGTGACGATTACAAATAGTAATTTGCTTTTATGCAGATTGATGAAGATAATATGTTAGGATTCCTGTAAGTAGTGGAGAGAGAAATAAAAATAACTAAGTCAAATTTATCCTCGAAGGTAGGTAAGTTAACTTGAGTGGTCAGAATTTTTAATATACGTAAATTACACAGAGCCGATAGTGCTTATCTACATTTTTCAAATAAAATTACTTTCATATGTTTTTGATTTTAATTTCGGCTGTTGTTCGTATCATCCTGCTGAGAGTAACTGCTGTTTTTGCTACCTTTCTGCAAGTGATAGTAGAAAAAGCATACCACGCGAATAAACCTCGTGTATGCTGTGAAAAATAATGGAAGGAGTATAGGGGTTAACACATTGTAGAAAAAATGCATTTCGTGTTAAATTGAGTTCAATAGACCATTTATATATATTATGATTGTAACAATACAGATTGTTCACCCTCGCAGAAAACAGGTAAAAGTCAGGGTATTACATGTCGTGGGGAAAAGTTAGGGATATATCGGGGAATTGTCACTTGGGCCGGGGGAAATGTAAATAGTTGCTACTCTGCAAAACGAGTTAGCTGTCTGAAAATGCGATAGTGTAATTATGAGTATACACATTGTGTGATTAGTCGGTAATGAATATACCCTATTTATTTTCCATGTGTTTTCTCTTCGCCAAACCTTTGTGCATATCAAGGAACGGGGCCCTCCAAAGCCCACCAAAACCATCTTACCTTTGGACAGAGTGTTACGAGTATAATTCTTTCAATCATGCAACAAGTCAGCAGTTCAGTATCAGGTGTGTTGGTCAGCCTTTAATAAGCCCACCGTTTAGTAAACACTGCAGATATGTGAGGGATAAGCTGCCCGCTGTATTTGAGAATGTTGATGCGAGCCACTCAGCGTACAAATTAACCACGATTACGGCTCATCGCTAAATGTACCTACTTCCACTGCTGCAGAAAGAGAATTGTCTACACGAATTCTCGGTCGCCTACTCTAGTAGGTAACGAAAATTTGAGAGGATTCTCTTCACCTGAAGGTTACACAACCTGGCCGACCCCCCCCCCCCCCCATCTTCCACTTTTAATTTGCTTACTATCTATATCACGCTGAGAGCCAACAAGTCGCCCGCCAAAGGGCAAGGTCGAGCGTCGCCGAGGTGGCACAAAGCAGAATGCTGACCCGAGTTTTTCGACTCCCACGCCAACCAGGGCAAGAGACTCGTTCTACCCTTAACCTGCACCGGCAGCCTACAAGCTTCACCATTATAAGTCTGGACGCTGCTGGGGAGGTGTTTCTTAGCTTTTTTTTTTTTTTTAGTGCTAATACTACACCGCTGCTATATCAGTTAAGTGCCTTCTTAAGGCTACTTATTTTTGAAAGTAATAAAATTTAGTTCCCCTTAAATACAGAAATAAATATTTTCTACTTGAGGTACTTAAAAGCCTAGTTACCCGGGCCTCCCTAACCTTGCTTCCGGTAGAGGGGTGAGGTCAGGAGGTGCTGGCTTGGATGAAGGCACACACCACAACAACGAAGGTATGGGTACTCGGTAGGAACACTTTCACATAGGTTCCTGTGTGTTTGAGGTTCGATTTGAATTTTCCCTCCGTTTTATTTCGCTGTAGGTTCCGGACATATGCGAATCACAATCTCAAAAGCGCCCAGCCCCTGAAGCGGGGCTCAAAAAAGCGAATGGCAAAAGACCAAATTCTATGCAACAGCTACGGGGCATGCCAGCCCTTCAGGCCCCTCTGGCCACATCAGCGTCCCCTCAGGGCACAAATTCGTCCCCACTAATCCAACAATAAGCGCAAAACATCAGCACAGCGAACCCACAACCGAAAATTGTACAAATCAAGCTCTTTGCAGTCTACGTGACTAGGGAACACACACATCCAGCCCTGAAAAGGCAATGGATGTGAACATGGCCTTATCATGGAATGCCATCTGCACAGGAACAGACAGCATCCGTGTCTTTGCCTCCTTTATCACCGACTATGAGAATGGAGTTTGCCTCGTCAAACTGATGGGATATCAGCACAACCTTCTGCACCAAGAGACTGAAATCCAGGTGAAACTTGTATTCTGCAGAGTACAAGCCGAGACTCCACACAACTTCCTGGTGGAAGAATTCCAAGCTGCCAGAATGCCTGTCACGCGTTTTTATTTCATCCTCGACAGAAACCGCAGAGCGATCAACAAAACTGTAGTTGAACTGCCCAATGGCTCCGACACAGCACCCTACCTAGCACTTACAAGATTTGCTGGCCTTTCAGTGAAAGTAGAAGACTTCCACCACCACAACAGGGCCATCTCAGTGCTCGTGATGCCAGCGATACGGCCACGTGGCCAGAGGCTCTAATACAACACACAAATGCAGATACTGCAGTGGGAACCACCTCACTACAGCATGCACTATTGTCTGACAGAACACAGGTCAAGTGCGCACAGTGCGGGGACAACCACTGTGCTAACTACCGTGACTGTAGGAACTACAAGGCAACAAAATGGAGTGGACTGCCACAAGACAAAAGACAGTCGCGCCAGCAGCCACGTCAATCCCAGGCCCCCTCAGGGCAACAGCAGGCGCCACCCCAGCCTCTGAGAAACACATCCATGCCCCACTGGGCACAACAAGCGCGACTCCAGCCTATCCCGACCTATAATAGGTATGGATATTACATGAACGAGTCTGAATTTCCACCCATCGCAAATGATTTCATCCCTCGCTATCCAAACAGGCACCGGGGTAAAAAACCTAAGAAAAAACTGCCCGAAAAATTCTCCAGCTGCCACCACCGTGCCAGAGGCTGCTCCTACCTTCGCGGCCAATTAGGGGCCAGCTCCTCACCCATTGGGCGAGCAGGTTCGCACAACTGCCTTACAAAAGAACCCCGAAAATGGCCCAGCGACCAGAACGACCTCGGAGCCCATGGGGGCAGCATCTGCACCCATACAAGCACTTTTCATCATGGACGCGATTAAAACTGCAAAACAGCGATGCAGAACTAAGTGAAACGCCCCAACTAATGAACGAATTAATGCACCTAGTACAACTAATCATCATTTGGACAACTCCTGGTCTTTCACAGGAAGATAAAATTGCCCAGACAAGCACGCTCCACTTAAAGATGGTCAAGAGCATTGACCATGCAAACAAACAACTGTAATGCAGCTACAGTAAATAATTCTGATCCACACACAGGCACAATTTTCTACTGGAATGTGCATGGACTTAGTAACAAAATGGACGAATTTATTGATTATTTGACCCTGAATAACGTAAAAATCGCGGCAGTAAACGACACACATTTTACTCCAAATAATCGATTCGCTGTTCCATGCTATGCCATATACAGGCGGGACAGGGTGCAGAATGTATGCTGAGGTGGTGGAGTTGAAATTTTTATTCACCACTCAATAGTACATCACGAAGTATTGCTTCCAAATTTTCTTATTTTGGAAGCAGTGGGAATTGAACTTAAATTAGGTCAACAAAAAACAAAACCACTATCAATTTATGCCCCACCAGTGCATGCTCTTACAATAGCAGATCTTGATACATTAATTAATAATGTAGGGCGTGTAATACTAGCCATTGGGGGACATTAATGCAAAACATCCATACTGGAATTCGCAAACTAGAACTGCAAATGGTGTGCTATTGCAAAGGCACCAAACTAATCGAAATTATCAGGTTATGGCACCTTATGAGCCGACATATAACCCGACACAACGAAATCAACACCATGATGTGCTTGATATCGTAATAAATAAAGAGTTTAGTACTGGCTTCGACCTCGGGGACGAAGAGGATCTTTCTTCTGACCACTTGCCAGTACATATAGATTTTCACTCACTTAATGTTGAAGCTACTGCCCCTAGACAAATAAAAGACTTCCCATGCGAACTGGCCCGCATTTATAAATTATATTGACGAAAATTTTCCGCAATTAGATGCAGAATCTGATGAGTGATAAGTTCCAGTTTTGTTCCAGAATGTTAGTAGGCTTGAGAACCTCCTCCATATTGTTGTTTAGGAAAGGTAGTAGGGCAACTCTGTACTCCGGTAAGGCAATCATGGCAATGATTTCCAGTGCCTCGCGATCTGGCAGTTGTGGGTCGAATTGCTTGATCAGATGTGCCTTTTGTGGTGAACTATGGTATTTGTTCACCAGGCTGTTGCTTCTGCCAGAGTAACTTGCTTTGTCCTTGTAGGGGTGTAAACACACTTCCGTATCGGCACTGAAAAGCTTGCACGAACTCCTCCCACTGCATATCCTGGTGGTTGACAGCGCCCCACCACTTCCCTGCTTCTCCTTACAATTGGCCGCCGATGCAACTGGCCCATTCGTCTTCATTCACCCCGTCGTGTTGCAGACGATGTGCACTCCTTTATGAAAGTGTTAGGGTCTTCGCTTGTCATGCCAGTAAATGTCGGTAGGTGTTGAAATCGTGTCGATGTTCGTTTCGGGTTACTTGCGGTGTCTGGGATGCTTCTGTCTTGTTTTACTTCTCATTGCTGTTTCCTCTCTGGTTGCCAGCTGGACTCATGTTGTAGTCCGTAGTTATTGGAGGGAAAATATGTTAGGGATGTCCGTGCTGGAAAATATTTTGGGAAATATGCTGGGTATTTGTTGTGGGAATACTGGTGTTAGTTGGTAGGCAGTAAATTGTGGTAGGTAAGGTGTCATAGGTGGGAGTGGTAGAGCTAACAGGGGTAGGGTTGGCAGTGGTTGCGAGCACTGGCTATGCGGCGCTGGATGATTGATAGCTGCCATGGGAGCTCCGCCGCAGGTGATATGTGGTTGCAGACATCCTCGACCTTGCAGTGTACTTCCTCGGCTTGCACTCCCTTTTCGTCTGTTCCTTTACTCTCGGCGTGACTTACCATGGTGATGCAATCTCCATCCATTTGTGCTTCTTGCATATTGTTTCCTATGCTGTCTTCTGTTTGGCACACTAAATCACCGGGCTGGTTGCCTGTGAGTAAGTCGGTTGAAATGTTAGTGATCACGGTAGTTTCAATTGTCCAACACACTCGTCGCAAATGAACCGGAATCTGGTTGCAGTGTATAACTCCGTGGTACTCATGCATTCTTTGTGCACACGCATATGGCACCGTGCACACATGCTCAGTGTGGTTCCCGATTTTGTGCATAACAATCTTCCACACATAAGTAACTGCGGTAAAGTTTGGATTTTATTGATACTGTCCGAATGTTCTGTCACTTGCTCTTCTCCGCGGTTGCTCGCGACGCAGTGGCTTACTGGTTTGATCTTTCGATCGCACTTGCAAAATCGGGTCCCCATTTCGTATCTGTCTACCACGCCCTGTGGTTTTTTACGCAGGCACTGCAGACACAGCAGTGCCGGCACACCGTACTGCATCTGGCCAGCCATGGTGGCCTAACAACCCTACCAAACGAGCGCCGAAACACGGTACATGGAAGAGCGGTACACAGAATCACGGAACGAAGTTGCATGGCCAGAAGTATCGCAGGAACGCGGCAGTACTGCACGGCGCGCGCAAGGGTCAACGGAAGGTAGGCTCTCAGCTGTTCCGCTCGGCGAATGGCAGAGAGCGTGGGGCGAGGAGCGGCCAGATGTTCCTTCTTCTTGTTTCTCTTTCTCCTCCTTGCAGCGCGACATGCCGTGGGCGGAGGAGTGGGTTGGCGTGCTCGACTTGCCCTGTCCTTTGTCTCGCTACTGTCACGTCATGTCGCTGTCCCAAGATGGCGGCTCGTCGCCACTTTCTCGCCACTACCGCCTATGTTGAAGTAATGGCGGCTGTAATCTGTTTTGGCACGTTTTCCTCGCCGGCCATGTGTGTCCTCCCGGGCATCGTTGGGGGCGTCTAGAAGGCATCTCGATACTACCATGTGTCATGCTGGTTGCCTGGTTGACCACGTTTTTCCATCGTTGTGGGTAAATACAGGGAAAATGCGGGTAACTTGTGGGAAAAATTTTGAAAAATGGTTTCGGTGCAGGAAAATCGTACGAAAAATTGCTCAGATTTTAAGATGAGGGTTTGCACCAAAGTTGGGCGACATTTGACGTTAGTCAAGGTGTCGGAACGGCAGTAGAGATTTGCCCCACAGGGTCTATTTTCGGATTCCTGCGCCACGTGCATGTGGTCGTGATCCCTCTGCTCTGCACCTGCGTCGTTTCTTGCCACGCTTCACTGCACTTGCGCTCGTAGAGCGCGCAAACACACTGTGTTATGGAACCTTGTGCAGTGGGCAAACGGGCTAAGGGGGAAGAGGTCATGTGGGCACACGTCAATTATTTATATTAAAAAGTTATTTACGTGATTCAAAACTAGACTTTAACCTTAAACTGAACGAAAATATGAGAAAACCAGCACGCAGCAGCTTAAAAAGGACGAGTGTTCACCTCTGACGAGTGTTCGCCTCTTTATACCTGTTTAAAACAAGCATTACGTGTCGGGTAACTTGAAGCAATGGCTTTACTGTGCCTCTAAACATAAAAATAAATAAATGTTCTGCAGTGTGAAATAAATTGTTTGACTAGTGTTCCAAAGATATTCCCACACACAATAAATTAAAATATCAGTTCGTAAGCTTGTGGTTAATAAATTTCCTGGCTTGCTATAAATTTAATAAGGTAGAGCAGATTTAAAAGTTTTCAGGCGTCTCGTGACAATCTAGAAGGTGATGTGAAATAGTGCAACTGCTTACATGTAATTAAAATACTTCACCGCTGGACCAACGGTCACTTAAGGGAGGGCGGTGGAAATACCTTACACATGTAGAATTATTTCGCAGTTACCATGCAAATTTGCCCTCTTCAGATGGCTTACACATATTCCGTTGGCTATTATACTTGTTCCGAGCATGATTTTCAGGGTTGATGCCACAGTCATCACTTGAATTACGCCAATTATCGGTAGAGCCTCAGTCTCCCTGAATGGAGATGAGATGATTCCATCGCCATCTCTATACGGAGCGGTTAAAATATTCAAATTAACCTTTGCAGTATAGGGGTTACCTGTAAGTTGTATTCCTTATAACTATAACAGCAGTGATTTCATAAGACGTTGCCAACTTAGGTGAATTAACATATTGCTCAAAAACTTAACAATATAAAAAAATAATTTTTTTAAAAATAGGTGGCTCACAAAACTCAGTTGCTGCATGTGCCATACAAACATATAAAATAAAATGACTAACAATTAACCTATATGTGAAATACGTTACAACATTAGCATTTTGTTAATACTTAAACAAGTGTGTATTTGAATTAACATACCACTTAACGTGTTAATGTAAGCAATTGATATGTGCAACAAACCAGATGTTACAACTTATACTTTGGTAAATAATTCCATCATTAAATGAATTTAGCATGTAACGTCCACATTTTCCACTATTTCTGCATCTTGTTAACATAATTTATGTGTGTATCACACGTTTAACATTGCTTATATTTAACACTTTAAATATTGTGTATGTTGTCACATGTATTATTTATTTGCTCTTTTTGTTTATTTTTACATGGTTAGGATTTTGTATAATTAAATGTACAGATGGCAATATTCATGTGTAAATGCATTTAGTTAGCTAGTTTTATTTTTGTTTGTATTTTTTAATTAATATTTTATATTAATTTCTTTTCATGGTCTCAACTGATTGTTAATGTTTCAGGGAATATTTTTGTATTATTATTACATTTCTACGAGACCTTTAATTCTATGACTAGGGATTTGGACCGTTTTGGAGCGAGTCGGTTTAGTTTTTCCTAGTGTGCCTTCCGATTGGCTAGCAGGTTTAAACCCTGCACCCCTATTGGCGGGAGAGTCTAGCACAGGGTAGGCCGGTCCATTCCGGTTAGAATATATATATATATATATATTATATCTATCTATCTATCTATCTATCTATCTATCTATCTATCTATCTATCTATCTATCTATCTATCTATCTATCTATCTATCTATCTATCTATCTATCTATCTATCTATCTCAACGCTTCCAGACAGCAATTCTCACAACACTCACAACAGCAATCTCACAGAGTGTTGACTTCGCCTTCGACTAAGGAGGGTGCGTCTCTGCTTCTTCTGGCTGAATACGACTATTAGCGACTATTAGCATTTTAGCTCGTGGCATACACCCTGTACTTTGTGATCGGCCTGGAAACAGGTCATCTTGAGCCTAGCCCCTAGTGGGTCAGCGATCACACTGTATAGCACCGATCTAGATACTTTTTTAACAACACTTTCTCGCAGTTTGCAAACAACACAGCATCGAGAGTCGCTCCACACCGAGCCTACCCCTCCCCCACCACCCTCACGGGTCATGGCGGCGGTCGGGAACCGACGACGCCAACAATGTCCACGTCAACAATGTCCACACCAACTTCCTCCCGATCGTCAACACCGGCCGCAGGAAATTACACTTCTGACATGGAAACCGACTTCCAATTAGTCAAACGTAAAGCTGACAGAACAACCACGCAGGAGAACAAGCGTCTCCATTCTGTGTCGTCCGAGGCACATACAAATGCCATACCTACACAAAATAGGTTTTCCCCGCTTAAGGAGGTAACGGAAAAAACCTCAGCATTTGATCGTCCTGGCTCTTCAAGCATCTCCACCCACAAAACACAAACGGCTGCACCACAAACACGTCAGAAAAAACAAAACCAGTACAGATTAGTGGTTCCTGACGCCACAAAATACAACCTACTTGTCCAGAAACTGCGAGCCATTAGTAGGGACGGGTTCTCCCTTCTCCCCACAGCTCGCGGAACACAAATCCTGACCAAAAACATTAACTTTTTCACAGCTGCTCGCACAATGCTAGAAGCGAACTACATACATTACTTTACTTTCTGTCAAGCTGCCGAGCTCCCACAGAAAGTCGTTTTTGACCTCCACACCACAACCGACATTGCGGACATCAAGTCGGACCTGGAATGTGCCGGATACTCAATCCAGCACATTTATCAATTTAAAAAACGTATCCAAGATGAAACAGACCCCACGAAATTCACGTTGGAGCCGCAACGTTTTTTCTGCGTCACGGCGGCGCAGAACACTTCTCTCCCTCCTCTGCACTCTGTCACGAGGATAAACATGACAATAGTTCATCCCCGCCAATACCAGAAACGGCCGACAGACGTGGCACAATGCCGCAACTGTCTAGCTTTAGGACACACAAAAAATCATTGCTCCATGCCGACAAAATGCCCTCACTGCGCCGGCCCTCACCCCGAGAGTGCTTGCGCAACAATCAAAAACAACTCCAAGCCTACATGCAGTAACTGCGCAGGCGAACACACAGCCCTATCAAAAGCCTGCCCCAAGTTCCTGGACTTGGTGCAGAAAAGAACTACTGCTGCCGCTACGAAAATCGCGACAAAAACCGCAAAACAACCTCCTGCCCCGTCCAGGTTTCCAGTCAGGACATTACAGCCTGGCAAAACGTATTCGCAGGCACTCTCTGCGAATATACACAAACCAGCTCCCACTCTTGACACCCCTGCGATACCAAACACACAACCGCAGTCCCGCCCTCGCCAGCGAAATTCGCCAGGAGAGATGCGAAACGTAATGCAGGATTTCCATGAACTCATGGAATTCCTTAGAGCATGCGACTTCGCCTCGCTCATGGCTCATTTCCACCCCTACATACAAAAACTCCGCAACACCACTGAAAAACATGAGAGAACCTGGCTACTTCTCGAAGCCATGGCGTCATTTGCGGCCCCCTAGCCTGTCAACTAGACCCGTATATGCCAAATTCCCCTACTCTGAACTGGAGCGACTCCGAAACACTTAACATTTACATTACTCACTATGACGAGCGAAATTAAACGCAATAATACAGCCCGATTTCACAGAAAAATGGCCCCGAAACTGGCCGGAGTTTTCCGATCGGTCCGGGACAAACAACTACCTTGTCGCAGGACTGGTTGGCGCTAGCATCGCGCCGGCCATATCGCTCTCGGACTTCCCCGAGTTAACATGTTTTACCTAACTTTTAGACGCTCGTCACGGTACATTCAGACATGCAATCACACACCAATTAGATTATTTAATTGAATATGACATATGAAGTAATTACAAAAAATTGAACCAATAACACTGATTTAAATTTTCGCGAATCTTAAATTCACCACTTCAATATATATTTAATTAATTTAATTTAATTAATTTAATTTAATTATATAAACCCTTGCCACTCCAGTCATGGGAAAGCTACTTTTATCGAATATTTAACTTCATTTGGCTATTAACCACCGCTTTTTATACCAAACTGTGGCTAGCTCTCTCACAGGGAGCTCGTGACAGTACTTCACAAGTCCTGAACTTTAAAATTCCGCGCTGATAAAATCAATTAACTTCACCACTCTCTTTTATCCCGTACAGGCAGGGAAAAAGAGAGTAAAAATCAGTTATGGAAACAGCTCCCAGGCGCTACGCTGGGAATCCTGTACAATAATGTTGCATTGCAGCTTGAAGTAATTTTGATGGGTGCGGTGGGGGGAGGGGGTTAGCTTCTCCTCGCCTCCGCAAACTAATTGATAACCAACTGGGTGGCCAAGGTCCCTCACAAGGGACCGATCTACCCCCGCGCTGAGGGAGTAGCGTCCCAGTGATGTAAAATGGCGGCCGCTTCCAGACGTAGAACAGGACGAGACTTAGGATTTTTGAGTTAGTTTTTAGGGTGTTCAGTTTCCACAGCTTGCTTTAAGTTTTTTTTTTTTGTGTGTTAACGTCGAGTAGAGTGCGTAAAAGCTCCTCCGTTTATAGTTTTTCAGCAGTTGTTTAGGAGATAGTTAGTTATATAGACGTCGCAACGTCCGTGAGTCGTGTAAGAAAGAACCCCGACACTACTTATTGTTGGAGCCTGAGCCTACTAGAATTGATCCTGTCCTGTTCCTCATATTAAATTGTATTTTCCTTCGTGAGCAACTCTACAGCAGCATAAGAAGTATAGTATTTAATTTTGCTACGTATCATAGCAAAGACAAGATGGCATGTGTTCTAGAAGTTCAAACCCGACACCATGTTGACCAGGCATCAGTAGCTTAATCCAGCGTTTTTTTTTTCTCTCTCTCTCTCTCTCTCCCTCTCTCTACAAGAAACCCTAGTAAAAGTATAAGCGTTTTAACGGCAGCAGCTAAGCCAGATGCATAATTTTATTAGTTTTTGAACCGAGACATTTTTATTTAGTGAGAGGATATTTACTGTGTACTTGTGTTACGTCAGACTTTCGTGCATACTAACGACCGTTACGCCTGGCCATTCCATAACGGCAGTATAGGTTTTGAATATTTTTTCTTTAATATTGCTATTGCCATTCAGGGTTGATTAGTTAGTTATTTATAATTACGTTTACATCTATCTGAATATATTATTGAATAATGAATATATTATTGAATAGTGAATATATTATTGAATAGAAGGATAATAGCTGGAAATTCTATTGTGACTGATGTCTTTTCATATATTCAAATTTATACGTGATATTTGGGTTTGAATCCTCTCCTAATCTCAATCAACTAAATCTGAAAGGACGTAAATTAGTATTAAGTATATTTGCACGGCATAACATAATTTCAGCTGATTGGCAAACTATGGTTTGTCGTGGTGTGCTACAAGGTGAGTTGGCTACGCAGAGGACGTCTGGGTTGGGAGGAGTCCGCCTGGCTTCGAGCGGACGAGTTAATATAGCCAACAAACTGATGGATGAATACGGTACAAGAGGGAGGTGCATGAGCTATATAATTAACCACGGTACGCCGGTATTGGTTCAATTACACGTCACGTTGGTTAATGAGATACGGTATTAAAAACATTTCAGTTATTATATTTTGCTTAATTTCAGCTGGCGCCCTTTACCGAGTTACACAAGGTGGCAGCACACCAGGTCACTCACCCTCAACATCAGTATTCAGAAATGCAACCACCCTCTTTAGATGAAATTAAATAAATATATGAAATACAGCATTACACGCATTGGAGGTGCCATCATATGCAATACACAGTGTTAATGTAGTGCCCTTGCGTGTTACATACTACATAGCTGGCTACCCCATCGTAGTGGCTTAGGGTGTGTGTGTTACACGTATTGTGTGTTTACATTTCAAGGATAAATACAAAATACAAATAAGATTAATTCTTTTAATGCCGTTAGCGATGCGCGAACTTTAAGAAATCATATTTTTAATGTTATGTATGCACTTTCTCTATATTTACTATTTTTATTTTCCAAGGCGATGTTCTCGGTGCCCCGGTGTCCGCAGGAAATCCGCGACTATAGCCTGCTTGCAGAGTCCTCACGCTCTTTAAATCAAATCAAACCTTCAAAAAACCAGGCAATGCATGACATTTTTGATTGTTTCCTGAATATGTCATGTATTGCAAGCGTTTTATACTTGTGTTAACATAACAGTAGCTTTTTTGGTTAGATTGAACTCATTTATAATTAATATGAATAAAAACAGATAAATCGGTGTGCTGGTAGTGTCTGATAAGAAATAGTTGTCATGTAAGATATTTATTAAGCCAGTATGCCACGATAAAATTTTCCATACAAGCTCGGGCGGAAGCTCCAAAGAGACCTGCTACTCGAATCTGCTTGCTAGCAGTTATGGAGGGTTCCTTGGAATAACCTATCCAACGATACTTGTTGCCCCACAAGTAAGGACGAGTGCAATGTTTATGATTTCACTTCTACAACTGTGCTTCAGAAACATTCTTCACTCACGTTTTAACATTTGGTGTTCATACATAGAGCTTAATCATTTTGCTGTTATAACCAGAAAGTTTCTTTTGGATAAATACGAATGTTCACCATAATTTTCACACAATGCTGTTTTAGAATCAATAAACATCTTTGTGACTTTTTTTATTTACCAGTTTATTCGTGGTTAATAGTCTTGCACACATCCTCAAGATAAAATAAAGAAAATGACTACCAATCTCTCTCTTATTGGCTAAAATTTCAACATTGATGGACATCTTACATTGTAAATTGTACACGACCAGTTACGACAAAGCCGATGAAAACGGCCAGCATATGGCCAAATATTCTACAAGACCATCCATACCAGCGGTCATGCAGGCTTACATGAAATCGCGCAAGGAATTTTCCATCGTGGATATAGGCTTCAAACTTAGTGCGCACATGTATGATACGTTGTCCCTTTTGTGTAGTTTTCTAGCCTTAGTTTGCATGAGACGGGGAATACCATGAAAGTGGAGCTTCAGGGTTTCGGAAAAGTTGGAAGGTTGACTGTATTTTTTGTTGGATATGTCCGAGATTGTTATGGTTAGTATAATTACCTTATGGAATTCTGCTTAATTTCCGTTGCAGTAAAGTTCGTGTTCGACTGTCACGCAAATACGCGACCTTAACGTTCCGCTGGCTGATTGGTGAGTGAAGAAAGTCCAAATTTACGCGATAGTGGGTGACGTAGCAGTTAAGTAGTGGTCTGTCGCCAGCAAATGTGTTTGTTTTTTTTTTTTTTTTTTTTTTTTTTTTTTTTTTTTTTTTTTTTTTTTTTTTTTTTGCTACGTCGTGAAAATCTTATATACGCACGTAATTTCCGAGTGGACCGCAAGTTCTTCTGTTAGAGCAGCAAGAGGTCGAACTGTTCTCAAGATCTTACGTTCAAAAGACTGAGCTGGAGCCAATGGCAACCACTGATAAAGAACATCACTCATCACTTTCAAACTTTAGTCATTTTACAAGGAGGTTTATTAATTCATCAGAAATAATAAGATATATATATACATACATACATACATACATACATACATATATACTAGCTGATCCCAGCGAACGTTGTTCCTCCTTTTTCACGTTCTATTTTGCCTTCTCAATGCGTCCTCTCTATTACGCCTAGTACGTCGACCGATGTTTGACCGTGGTATTGCTGGAATTTTCCCCTTTTAGATCAACAAACATTTCCTGCAAGTTTGAACAAAATCGGCTCATAAATATAGAAGTTAGACTCCAGCGCCACCTATCGGAATGAAACATAACTAACAACCTTACTCGCCACCTCAATAACATATGGTGTGAATATGGTCTTAATTGGTCCAATGGTTTGTCAGTGATTATGCGGTTTAATCACGCACAATGGATTTTATATATAAATTATATGTATGTGTATGTATATATATATATATATATATATATATATATAACACACACACACACATACATACATACATACATACATACATACATACACACACACACATCAATTAATATACATATAAATTAAAATATTTAACTATAAACAGTCTATAATACTTTTGATAAAGATGAGAGTTTACTTTTGAAAAGAAATTAATATATATTTATTAAGAATATTTAATTCTGGTCTTTGTAATATTTTAGTGTTTCTCTAAAATTTCTGCAGTTTAAAGTTTTATGATTTTTATTCACATTTGATTATTTTTATGAATTTGGTTGTGTATCCAACGCCAACAATTTTTCCACGTATTGAATTAGAACCAAACAAAGATTCATATAAATAATTCAATTACTGCTCTATGTGATGATTTAAAAACTAGCGTTGTTTTATGTAACGACATAAAATTTTACTCCACGCAATGTTAGTTTTTCGTGCTGCGCCAGGTTTCTTATATACAAGAAGTTCGGAATCTACCTGTCGAAAGTCAAACCACAGCATCTGTGGGCGAACAGAAACAAGAAACTCTGTTCACAAAATGTTCGGAAAGGCCATTTAGTATGTATAAATTGAAGGTGAATTTCGGCAAACGACGCCGGGTGTCCGCAGCTATATGTTGTTATAAAAACAAACACACACGCACACGCACACGCACACGCACACGCGCACGCACGCACGCACGCACGCACGCACGCGCGCGCGCGCGCACACGCGCACACGCGCACACGCACACACGCACACACATAGAATGTTCTGAAATAACACCCTTGTCATATTTGTGATCAATAGAATATTGTTTTATATTTGAACCGTTATATAATTTTTACAAATTCTTGAATGCCATCTTAGAACACTTGTAACTGTTTGCTTGCTAAAGAAAACTCGAGTGAAACAAGTTGCGTAGTTTCCCACCCATTTCGGTGCCATTTATAACCATGCTAAAGGAAATGTTCCGTGAATAAAAACAATGTTAACTTTTTTAATTAACTTATTTATTATATTACTTACACTGAGGATCATTTTATAAGCATTGTTTATTCCACATAAAAAAATTTCAAACAAAATGTGCAAATATTTTTGGTAATATATTTCTAGTAACACAATCTTTTAAATGCCAGTTTTAACTACGAAATATTTTACTTGTATAGGAACTATAGTATCTTAAGTTAATTTTTCTAAGTCTGATTTCTATATTCGTAGAAGTACGTATTAGAATGATGCACTAGGTAGATATGCTCGGATAGTCAAAATTTTATATTTGCCTGATGCAATTAAAAAGTTTTATCTCATATATAAATGTAAATAATATAATTTATGTTCATTATATTTCAGTTATATTGCAGTATTATTTCTGTATTGCGATGGGAAATTTTAATTTATATTTTATTGATAGAGGAACCTTGGTAACTACGCGACTGCAGAAATAAATAAAAATTTCTTCTGCTGTTTATGCCTACAGTCACGGCAACAGTGTCTTAGACAGTAGTGTACTTATTATATTGAAGAAATATTCCGGCTATGGGCAATGAAAACAATACAGAAATGCCGTGCCACGATACAGAACATTACTGTGCTGATTTTGTCTTGTGTTTTGTTCTGAATATTAGCTGACTGTGGAACCTAGTTCAATATTGCCACTATGACACACTTTCTTTTCGGATTTGAAATTAAATTACAGAAATGACGTATATGTAATCTCTTGCCCCTCTCTTAAATTTAAATTATTCCAAAACTTTCAGTATGCTCGTAATAATATTTTAAGCTAAATGTATTACAAAAATATTATATAAAATTATTAGAAAACTGGAGAAATTTTATATGCAAAAAGTGATAGGTGATGCACTATACAGTACACATCAAACAGAAAAGAACCATAATAATGTAAATTCCGTACCTGACCTAAATAAAATTAATTATTACATTCAGAAAACTGTTCTTTAACAGGACAGCAGGCTACCTTATCGCATACATTTAAATTGTTGACATTAATTCACTGACTGTTACTTATGGTAAATGTGTAAGTGAAACTATAATTGCGTGAAGGAATAACTAAATAGATATTAAATTTTTTTTTTTTTTTTTTCAGGTTTATAAAGATGAGGCAGAAAGAGGATTCTGCGCTAATGGAGATTCTTTGATAAACACAATAACCCTTTCTTTAAGTGATTCTCTGCCTTTGAAAAAATGATTCTGGCCTGTTTAGTGACTTGGGTATTTTTTAGCACAGCTATGAGACTCTAAGAGAAGTGATGTCAAGTGCAGTTCCGTGATGATCAAAATGTGTATATTTACATTATCTCACAGCGTAGACAAACTTATCTTTAAGATGCAGATACAATTGGGTGGGATGACCTCCTAAGAAGTAAGAAATTGTGAATTAACCTCATTATTTACACCTAAGATTACGTTACTTTTACTTGCAATTCTCCTCCTACCTATTAGGTTTCCATCACAAAGAAAATAAAATTGAATTGAATAATATGGTAACAAAAAAACTGTGTTTACTGTCCTTCACGCAAAAAAAAAACCCACATTTTCCAGGGAATGCTTATGGTATGACTGCAGTTAGAACAAATGCCAGTGTTTCAATGTTTACACTTGAATGAATACCTTCTCACACTATAGCAATAAATATTATTACACCTCTGAATCACTACAATAACTTATTGAAGTGGACTTGGATCTCATGCAGTCGGTCGATACTTCATTAATATATTTGCATATGTGATAAAGTAATACTAAAAAATCACCCAGAGGAATTACGTGTGAAGCATATGGGTGTAGTGTGTTGCGCAAAGGTGGACGTGAGAGTAATGAAATAAAACCGCGACCTTGGTAAATGCCTACCACGCTTTCTATGTATACAAGTTCAGTTGATCGTATTTAGAGTTTAATCAACCTTCAGAGTTGCTTACAGGCGTTATTTGATCACGCGTGAACAATATGAACAGTTACCGGTACGGTACCTGTTATTGGAATAAAGAAAAAAGCTCACACTGACTGTATAATAATTTCAGTAACAGTTACACACAGGAAAATCGTACTATTGAAATTCGACACTATGTAAAGAAATATTTACAAACATTTATGCACACCTAAGTTGTATTTTTTTTTTACACGCAACTATTTATAAAATACAACATCTGTATATATATATATATATATATATATATATATATATATATATATATATATATATATATATATATATATATATATATATATATATATATATATATATATGGCAATTAGGTTTAGCTTTTGATTTCCCACGTTTTCATGAGCTCATTTCAAAACTATACAATGTGAATTCACTGTGGAAGTGAAGCTTTTTTCACTTCCTTGCCGAGATTCAGTACAAACCGGCTGCATTGTAGATCTAAAAGTTCAAATTCGACAGAAACATACACAGGCCAACATGAACGGCTGCCAGTTTCGCGAATGCGTGCGGAACAGTTCTACCGACATATTTCTGCTTGCAGCCAGGATGAAAGCTGACTGTGCGTGTTCCGCTGCCCAGACTTCAACATCTCTCTCTCTCTCTCTGTGAGGTTGGCAACAGCATCCGCTGCTACCCGTCGCATGGCGAGAACGCGGCCAGTCGGTTGTGAGTTGTGGGTTCACACGCTGATCGCAGCTTCCTTCTCGCTCCTCAGCGACCTCCTGGACCGCACCGACCTCTGCAGCATGCTCGAGCGGTAGGTTTCTCCTCTGATGGAAGCCCTGAGCGACGCTCGACCGATGTAGCCTCGCCGGAACGGACTCGGCTCTTCGGCCACCTTCTTCTCTTGCTCTTCAGAGGCAGCTCTGTGAAAATTTCACGTCAAATTTTACGTCGTCAGGGAATGAACTGACGTTAGTTTAAAATACTTCTGTGTCTGTGTGTGTACTAATGCCCGGTTGCATCATCATGGTTCGAAACTCGATCCGAGATCTGATCTAAGATCGACACAGAAAACTGTTGCACTATATGAGTTCAGAGCTGTACTGGAGATCGAAATGAAGCTCATTTCGAACCGCCGAAATTGGCGGTTCGAAATCTCGATCCGAGATCAGCAGCCATCGTCGACAAACGTAGTATTAAAATACGCCTACAGAGAGCACTGCGTTAGATTGTTTTCTTGGGAAATTAAAACAACATTATACGCACTTAAATATTACTCAGTAAAATACGTACAACAATAATTCACTTAAAACAGATAAAAAAATCGCACATATAGTTCTATCTATAGTGAAAAATACGCCTACTTCCATGACGTCATATATTAAACTATAGCAAAATTTGTCTCATACTTATTTTCGATCTCTTACTTTGGAACCAAGATCGACGAATCGAAGATCCAGAATCAAATTTCGTTGGTGCAACACTTTTACATTCGAACCGAGATCAAACTGGATCCTAATTCGGAACTAGGATAATTCGATCTCGGATCGGGGAAGATGTTGGTGCAACCGGGCATTAGACTTGCACGATACATAACATTTAGGTAGAGAGAGAGGGAAAGAGAGTGAAAGAGAGTAAAAAGAGGAAGGAAGAAAGAGAGGAAGAAAGATAGAAAGCGGTAGAAAGAGAAAAAGAGGGAGAAATAAATAGGAGAGAAAGAGGGATAAAGAAAGAGAGGAAGAGGGAATAAAGAGAGAAGGATGGAGGGAGAGAGAAAAAGTGAGTATGTGGTTAGAGTTGTTTCCTGTTAGAACTACGCGATGGTCTACCTCTTTTTTTGAGTTGACAGGTAGATGTTGATCGGTGCTTAGCAGCGAGGACTGAGCACCTGTGAAGGCGAAGCGAGGTGAAAATGGAGCAGCGGCGTAATGCAAGAGGGGGGTGGGGGGAGGGGTAGGGAAGACATGGCAACGCCCGTCCCGTTTCACACAAGCCAGTTACCCCGCCAGGAATCGAACCCGGTTCTCCTTGGAGCCACTGCATAACCTTGGCCCCTCATTTACCTTCGCATCTGACTGTTCTTGAGATGAGTTCATTACAAGAAAAGGAATCTGTTAACTGTTGTCAAAATCGTTCTGATTGCCTAGGTTTCATCTCTGTCACAGACTAAAGGACGTGTTGTGATCATCACAAAACATTTACAGATATATAAATATTCTCTTACGTTTTTTTTATAGAACGTCATGTGTTCTAAAAAAAAATATATACTTTGCACGTAATTAGGAAAATAAATGTCTTGTGATGACTACGAGGTTTAAAATACTTTGTCCCGAGGTTAGTTAGGTGAAATCGTTATAGTACTCTGGGTAAAATACATGTAATTCACTCTACCTTTCTCTTCCAGGCGTACTTTTGGGTAGGTTAGTTGTTTCAAATCTATGTTGTCATATAGATGCGAATTGCTGGGGGGGGGGGGGGGGGATAATTTCCGTAGTAACGAAAATAAGAGCAATAACAAGATATTTTAAAAGGGTTCTCACGTCTTGATGCAAGGGAAGTCCATCAGTTTCTGTCCCTTGCCGAAGTTCTCCCCGTCCTGTAGTGTCTGTGGCAGTTCTTTGTCGAGTGTCTCCGGCAGAAATAGCGACATGAAACCGCCCACTATTCCCAGCATCCCGAGGACAAGCAGGGGAGCGGAGGGACTGATGACCGCCTGAAACAAGCAATGGAATTTTGTAACAGTCCGCACTTCACCTGTTGAAGCTTATAGTCAGGTATAAGCTGTTCACACCAAAGTGAGCACTTTTGAGGCCATTGTTACTTTTTTCCTTTCAGCCATTTTTTTAAATCCTTTAACCACCTTTTTAAATACATATTTACGTGTAAGTAATAAACACAGTGTGTATACCCCACCGCACTCTAGAGTTAACGTATAAGGCTGAAATAAAGTATATTTATGGACTATTATTCTAAATGAGACGGCTTTCAAAGGTGCTCACTTTACCGTGAATAGCCTTTAGTGAGCCACAACTCAGTTATTTCGAAGTTGAGCAATACATAATCACCTGGAAGGCTTGTATGATTATTTACCAGAAAGGCAATCCTACATTAAATTAAAAATATACCATACATGTTAAAAATATTTAAAATGGTATGATGAAGGAATCAAGCAGTAGGTACTAAAATAAAAGCAAGACTAACAATGTGAATGGAGTGAGTGAGTGAGTGCAGAGATCTGGGTGGCTCTTAACATCGAGGTCTAGAGTGCCGACGAGGGAGAAGTCGGGTGAGTATGGAGCAGCGCCGGAATGCAAGGGCGGGGAAAACGGGAGATCGTCAAGAAAACCCGCCAACCAGCGCCATCGTCCAGCACGACTCCCACATGCGAAGGTTCGGGAGCGGCCCCACCGGGAAACAAACCCGGTTCGCCTAGGGGGGAGGCGAGTAGTCTAACCACTACATCACCGCGACCCCAATGTGAATGGTAGTAAAGTATTTAAATTTCAAGTCTTGTATAAATAAGAAACTCTGCATAATATTAACATCCAGCTTGTTGTATTATTTAATCAACAGTAAAGCATAAAGAAATTTTTTTGGAACGTGGTGCAGGATTCTAGGTTTCCATCTTGATATGAAAGTTAATTAAAATTTTTTAGCAAGCCAAGCCACCACAAAGTAATTTTTAAAAATACTTTCACGATATGAAAAACGTTAGAATTTTTTTTTTTTTGCGTTAGGTATTTTGGCCACGCCTGCCTGAGAATACAAGGCGGGGAAAAAAAAGCGTCAAAATGTTACAACAAAAAAACAGCAAAAAAGGTATGATAAGACAGAGTTTAAACTCACCTTAATATTAAATCAAATACATGCATGGTTTGGCAGAAATGATTATATATGATATTGTTTGAGTTTAGAAATACCTGTATGAATTTCACTGAGCAATAACATTTTGCTTAATATATTTTCTCATATCTACCTTTAAAAACATATTTAAAAGTACCTTAACACATGTGGATATCATTAAAATTTTATTTATAAGAGACATACAAACCCCATACCAAAAATCTATACTGCATTTTGGTTAATTCTGATTTTATATATTAAAAATACTAACGACCACACAGTGGTCTGAAAATTTCAAAACAAATGCTATTCCAGAAATCTTAGCAAACACCAATAGCAACGTTTTAATCTTTCCTGAATATTTTTACAAGTTCTCATAGCCATGGTCTTTAAATCTTTTTGATGTCTTGAAACATTATGTTTTCCCATAAAAACGTTTTCATTTTTTTTTCTTAAATTCGTACTTTTCAACATGAGGCTGACTCAATAAAATGAACTCTGATCTTAATAACCTTCTGAAAAAGGACGATTATTTTCCTAACAATTTGTATTTTCAAAACATTACGTTAAAATTGCCATACGTGACATTACTGACCATAATTACTTTCCAATTACAAGATGCCATTTCGTAGGGCAATTTTTGGCTAGAATTTTACAAATTCAAAAATTCCACATGTCTTAACATTTATGCCCACTCTACACAAAATCCAAAATCCAGTTTCATATTATGAACCTCTCGGGGTTCGTCCTTCATAGCAAGTAGCCTGGTGGGCTTTAGTACTACAAGCTACATTATCAAAGAAACATTATCAAGATTTGTACTTAACTGGCGCGATCCCAGGACACGACTTACTCAGAGGCAGGCTCTGGGGATCGTTATATACAAGAAGTTTTTACAAAAGGAAACGCAAAACGGACCACTAAAAATTCCACCAATCACCTAAGTGGAACCTTCGATTTGGTCTACATTTCAAGGAAAAACATTTAAAGTGGCTCTGCCTATATTCATATTTACCGCTAAATGGCAGCGCTCCAAGCTGCCGAAACAGCGTCGGCCATTATAAGGTTGCCGGCAAGGAAAATGTAAGTCGAATGGTATGCTTGCCGCAAGCTTACATACATATTCACGGTAAAGTGAGCACTTTTTGTAGCTCTCTCATTTAGAATAATCGTCAACAAATTTTATTGCAGCCTCAGATGTTAACTTTCGAGACCGGCGAAATATATGCACTGTGTTTACTACTTACAGTGAAATGTTCAGGATGGCTGACGGGGAAAAAAGTAACTAGGGCCTGAAAAGTACTCAGTTGACCGTGAACAGCTTATACGTGGGGAGCGATGTGGGGAAAGGAGGGGAAATGGAAAGGACGGCGGTACCGGGAATGCTCGTACTTGCATGGAGAGGAGGTAACGTACCAAGTAGACGACGAAAGGGGCGAGTATGGCGGCGACGTAGCCCATGATGTGGATGAGGGCGACTCCCTGGCCGCGAACTACAGTCGGCAGCAGCTCAGCGGCGTACTGCAGCCCGATGTTGTACGAGATGTTGATGCTGAACCTGCCCATGATGGCGAGGGACGCTGACGGTATACCTGCAACCACACACCACGCACCCCCTTCCTGTAGCGATTTCGAGTCCGTTTCGCCGTGTCTCATCACTTCCGCGTAGCATCACATTTTACTAGGAGAAACTACGACGCTCGTTTGGGTTTCAATCGAGAGCTCTCGTCAAGATCAATCGATTGCGTATATAAATACACTTGTGCGGCGTGGAAGACAGATCATCAATCATGGGACCATGACTCGATGGAGAGGGCAAGTTTGGAAGTTGTGTCAGGATCCATGGGGACTTTCAAGGCAGTCGAGTAGTACAATGTTCCCCAGCCAACCCTTGAAAGGCGTGTGCATAAAGTCAGGGATGGAAAATCTGCCATGGTAGCCACAGAGAAAGGTGCCTCATTGTTTTATATATAAGATGATACTGTTTTGTAGACATATGACAAGCCGTTACTGGAAATGTTTATTTTTAGGGTTGGGAAGATTTAAGACAGTCTTCTCTATATACCAAGAAAAGGAATTAGTTTCGCACACCCTTAACATGGAAAGTAGGTTGTTTGCATTTAGTATTAAGGATTTTCGTGCCTTAGCATTCGAGTTAGCTGAACGAAATAAACTGGAACATAATTTAACCAAGATAAGAGAAAGGCTGGGAAATGTTGGTATTATTAATTTTTGAAAAGAAATCCGGAAAATTCATTGGGAACACTCGAAGCCACTTCTCTCACCAGAGCTATGGGGTTCAACAGAGTCTCAGTTGCAAACATTTTTGAGTATCTGCGACAAGAATATGAAAAATACCATTTTGTAGCACACCAGATTTTGAATTTCGATGAAACGGGAGTTTCTATAGTTCCCAAAAAGAAGTTGAAGGTTATGGGTTTAAAAGGAAAGAACAAGTTGGAAAGTGGTCTTCTGCAGAGAGGGCACCCCTGGTAACAGCAGTGGTCTGTATGAGCACTGCAAGAAACTTCATGCCTTTAATGTTCATATTTCCCAGAAAGAGGCCAAATAACGAGTTCCTCTACCATTCGCCACCTGGAACTACAGCAGAATTTCATGGGAGTGGTTGGACGCAAAAATATATTTTTGCTGTTTGGCTTAAGAGGTTTGTGACCTTTATTAATCCTACAGAGGACAGGCCACTCTTCATGTTTGATGGGCAAGCAACAGACACAAAGAGTCTATATTTGGTTTTGCTGGCTCGTGAACATCATGTGGTAATCTTATGCTTCCCGCCTCATTGTACGCATCGCATGCAACCCCTGGATGTTGTCTTGATGGTGCCTCTGAGCCAGTATTGCACTCAGGAGGTTGATAAGTAGTTACTGTCTCTGAGAAGCAAGTTGCTGAACTATTTGCAAAAACTTTCGTGAGAGTTGCTTCAATGCAGACTGGGGTCAATGGATTTAGGAAAATAGGGTTTTACCCATTCGATCCGAACATATTCCAAGACTACCTTTTTGAACCATCAGGCACAAGTTGAAATTCAAGAACATAAAAAAATCTTGTTGCCAAGGTGGACCAAAGCAAGATGGCACACATAATGAATAACCACAGCTGGCACCTGTGACACTACATAGTTCATCACAAGAAAAAAGAAACTCAAGCTTCAGCATCGCATCTCCAGATGATGTGATGAAAATTTCGGATTCTGAAAGAAACTACGAAAAGTCGCAAAAGTGATAAAACAACAATGTTGACCTCTACGGCCTACAAGGATGATGAGCTAGTTGCAGCTGAGTCAGCGAAACAAATCAAATCCAAGGTATGCCATAAGAGGCCTCTAAATCAAGAAAAATCTTCCAATGTTTAAAAGAAAATGTAGAAAGTGACATGTAGACTGTTTGGTGAATCTTCAAAATCAAAAACACATGACCCAAGTTCAAGTTCTTATGAAGATAGTGATGATGCTTCATGTGTGTACTGCAACGAACTTTATTCAAGATCTGTAGCCCAAGAAGGCTGGATCCAGTGTGTACAGTGCAAAAACCGAGCCCACTAACTTGTGGTGGAGCCGATAAACTGGATGACGTTTTTATTTGTGACTATTGTAAGTAGGCCTACAACTTTTTTTTTTAATAACACAATTTTCTTATTTTGAATGTTTGCAGCAGACGTTCAGTATATTTCCTGAAACAATTGACAAATTTAATAAAATATTTCGGTTTTGTTTTTGTTTTGCTGTTTTTGCAGATTATTATCCATGTTTCAATGTTTCTTGCACTAATTTGCTTGTCAAAATGTATCTCTTAGTATTATACCACCTGTTATAAAAGAGTAATTACCTGCAAAAACAAATAGAAGACCTATTATTAGTATATGTAAGCATTCAATGAAATTATGCAATAATTGCTATGACTGCCAAATTTTATCAAACCAGTTGGACAAAATGGGGAAAAATCACTTTTTCTATAAAATGCAATGTTTCGAAAAAAAAAATAATAAAACCAGAAAATAAATTTTCAGCTGTGTAACATAGTAATAAAAGAACTTAAGTTCATATTGCGTAAACTTCATCAATACCACTTTTTTTCATTTATTCACTAGAGCACATCAAAGTTCAACCTCCCCGTTTTGGCCAACTTTTCCCTATTTTTGTTTTAACGGATGTATAAAACACTTGTGATACATGGCATTTTTAGAAAGAAAAAAAAACCAAACACCAAGGGGCGATTTTTCAAAGGTTTGATCCAAAAAGTGTGAAGAAACCGCGAATAGACTATAGTCATGTTGGCAAAAAAAGCTGTCCCATGTTGGTACACGGAGACTGGTTCTGCGCAGCCAACGAGATCGCTCTACTCCACATTCATTCTATGGAGTAGGCAGTACTAAGGGTAGTTTTACTCAGGTTAGGAACAAAACGAGTTTTCTTGCGGGAGAGTTTGGTATAGGGCAAATTTCCACCGCTAGGTGCGCAGTGTTCCATAGAGGTCACATAGAATTAACATTTTAAGCTACGTGAATTATAAAAAAAGAAAGAGTTTATATAGTTACGAAGTTATTATATATTCTATTTACGATTATTGTAACTATTTTGTTATATTTATCGTATAAAATAGAGAATATCCGGTACACACGTGACACTAGCGCTTACCTAGTGACGGAAAATTGTAGTTGCAAAAACTGAAAGCACTGAGCTTTCCAACGTGAGCAGAATGTAGGTCAGGAGTAGTAAAGTTTGTTCACGATAAAATGAGCACTTTAGAAATGAACCTTAGAATAAAGTAACTGCCCCCTGCATGCATCTTGTCAATGGCCGCACTGAGTGTCGTCTGCGCAGTAAAGTTTGTAACGATGAATGGAAAGTAGTTCCATATCTTAACTTCGAATTAAAAGTGTCAGGCAATTATTTGTGACAACTTGAAATTATTTAATTCCCTTTCTGTTTTTTAGTGAATCGAAATGTAAAAATGAACATATTTGTAAAGTCTTTACTTTCTTAATAATTTCACAGTTCCGTTTGACCGACGCATGAATATAGTGACGAGGCCCATGGCAAGAGGCGGAGGAACAGACAACGTGTATACAAGTAGACGTTAAGCAGGGTTTTCGAAAGTACTCTCATTTTACCGAGAGCAGAACGTTGTACCTGTGGGCACCACTGTGGCTAGCAGGCTGAAGACGCCGCTGAAGACCATGGAGCCGCAGGCGAGCCAGCGACGCCCCCAGCGGTCCAGCACGGCGGTGAGGAAAGTGTCGGCAGGCAGCTCCGTCGCCGACGCGATGGTGAACGTGAGGAACACGTCCAGCCCCAGGCTGCCCACGTTCCGCACGTGGCCGTCGAAGCACAGCGAGATCGCCATCCTGGACCACACACCCACACCAACGTTTAGTCCGTCTTCGAGTTGAACATTCAGTGTATTAGTGTCTTACACGGAGGGAAAATAAAAATTATTATTTGTTTGTATAGGGCCAAATATTTATTTAGTTGCCCTTACAAAATATATTGTTGAGGAAACGAAGTTAGTTTTGTTCATCTAACAAAATATATGTTTGAATAAACAAAATATCTGTGTTGGGCCAAAAAATAAATTAGACTGTCAACTAAATATTTTGTTGAATCAACTGTATATGGCCACTCAATTGACTGCCTTCGTTCGAAAATACAGCTCGAGAGTTTGTTTGTATTTCTTGTGACAATTAGGATAACAACCGTGTTTGTTATTGCATCTATTGATGCTTAATAATCGTATAAGCAAATTAATAAAACAATGCAACAAGAAACAGACAAGTAAAGCTGTAGAACTACAAATCTTTGTTTGCACAGGTTGCCCAATATTTGTCACATTAGCCGAGATTATTAAGGCGCAGCGCTCGGACGCAGGTGATCTAGGTTCGAAACTGGGTTGAATTCTTAAAAAAATTTTATATCGGCCCAAACTATTTCATGTACGTGTAGCCGAGCAAATCTCCAGTTACACCATCCAAATCTTACAGTTTGGGGCAACCAAATGAGAACAACAAAATAATTTGGTTTCAGCAACAAAATATTTCATTTCCCCTATACAAGCAAATAATTTGGTTGCACCAAACGAATCTTGTTTGATTCAACAGCACCTTTTTCTTAGTGTAGTATTTATCAGGGTCCAATTAGGACTCCGTTGATTGTTGCACTTGTTCGGCAATTGTTGCAATTTGGTAATTTAGTGTTTTAGTAAAGTTTCGTCACATACTAAGAACTAAATCACCAAATGTCGTATTTTTAGTCGACCAATTCGGGTCATGTCACATTTTAGTAAACTAAAAGTGCAAATTCGAGCACGAACTTAGTTGCAAATACTAAATAAATTTGCTCGAGAAGTACTTGTTTACAATGAACAATATTTTATTCGCTCAACTAACCTGTTGTTGCTCCAAACGCCTGCAGCCATTCCTTTGAGCCAAATAAATAATTTAAAAAATAATTTCTGGAGCCAAAAAATTATTTGGTCGATTATTTTAACAATTATGGACATACGTCATTGAAAACACTTCGCTGTAGTCTCAAAAAAGCTTCTGGGTAAAATAAAACAAGTTAGATTAAAAAATATAAATAAAATAAATAGGCATGAACAAGTCTGAGTTATCTATTGTCATCAAATACGTAACGTACATACAATTCCAAGAAGGATTTAAGCAAGAAAATAAACGACTGAACGACGAAAGGCAACGAAAATGTCACATACCTTCTTATAATTCCTAGCACAAATGTAGTCAGGTGACGTCAAATAAACGACACAACAGAACCAGTTTTGGTGGCCAAACAGACAAACAACATGTATGGAATATGAAGGATTTTCCATGAAACTGGACGAACGACAACAAAAACGAATGCAATGGATGGAACAGATGTAAACATGGACCACACACACGACGACAATGCAGATGAAAATAGCAAGCTTACTTGAAGCTATTTTATTTTACTTAGTAGGTTTTCTGAGACCAAGAGGAAATGTTTATAATGGTGAACATCCATAATTGTTCGAACAATCAATTACCCCCATCGCAAGAATAATTCAAACAACACAATTATTTGGTTGTTTAAACATAATATATATATATATGTACTGTATTTAGTACACACAACTGTTATACAAATATGTTCAAATAATCGATTTGGTTATTATAAAAATTTATGGCACCACGGTAGAGTCAAATCTGTATTCAGTTATTACAATTTTGTTTCCTGAAACAATCTGATATATATTTGTACAGAATTTGTGAAAGTAACAAAATCAGCTTGGGAAACAGCTGGCATTTATTTGGTTGACTGTAGTGTGATCGGGTCATTTGACTGCCTTCGTCCAAACATATGGTTCGAAACGTATTTTTCTTGTAATTTTTGTGACAATTGCGATAGCAAAAGTGTTTGTTTGTGTATTTGTTTGTGCTTAATAATGCTATAAACTTAGAATGATTCCAAGAAGGAAAAAAGTCAAAGCTTTAAAGCTTGAAAACATTTATTTACTTACATATTCTATATTGAATGTTATCTATTCGCATGCATTCAAACTCCGTCAGTAGTCACGTTAGCCGAAGTCACTATGACGTAGAGTTTGGATGTGAAAGTTCTGGGTTTGAAAACGGTTGTATTTTCGTATTTTTAAAATGATAATCGATTATATTTAATGTAATGGAGCTATATAAATATTGAGTTGAACCAACAGAAACAAAATATTTAACTGTCTATACATAAAACTCAATTAATGTGACCGCGCCAGACAAACTTTTTTTTATTCAACAGAACTTATTTCTCGGTATATAAACTGTCTTTACATCGCGGATTAATTTTGGGACAAGAAAGAATTCAAAAACCTCGAATGTTTGTACTGATTACGCTATTTGGCTCACCCGTTAGTTGACACCTCCTGAAAACTCTGAGGCAGTAATAAACACGCAACAAGATGTAGACCCAATTCATCGTCCTCCACTGAGACAACAAGCTACCAATAAACAGTTGAATTGTTCATGATCATACCTACGACTGTAAAGTATAGTTTACACGTCGCTGAAGTAGCGCACGTTTTTTTTTTTTTAGGTTGCTATTAGCTTCTGTTGTCAATGGCGGCGATCCAGAGCAAAGCGGGTGTGGTGGTGCTCGCGACAGCCGGAAAGGGATGGAGGAGGGGGAAGGGAGGGGAGGGGAGGATATGCAGTTCACTTACATAACCTCCCCCCTTCCTCCCAATTTTACCGTTGCATAAATTACGTATTTTTTTCGTTTCGCTTTTGAAAAGTAAGCAATTTTAGAAATTAAATTACCATGCACGCTTCATTTCACTTCTTTAGTTAAAGAGCATCTAGAGACAGCACTGCAATGTATTGAACCGAGTCGTTATTTTAAGTCGTAAAATATAAACATGTCCTTAAAATATACTACCAACCTAAAAAAAAACGTAAAATAATAGTAGAAACTAAAAATGTTATTTTACAGACAACACATATTCTGTAATTTGAATTTATCTTGGATACATTACTTCTAATTGATACTATGAATATGAACGGGGCTTGTTTAATTGTATACGTCGTACTTTTCGTATTTTCCTATGATATTCGCGCGAATTGCCACATCCCTAGTTATTGGTGCCTGTGCGGTTGCGAATGCGGCAGTGTTTTCAGTTGCCCCTCGTAGTGGGTCAAGGAAACTGGAAAAAGGTGCAGGACACATTCTCCCCCTCACAATGTTGGCACCCAATCGCCACCACTACTTGTTATGCTTTACAACGTCTTCGCTTTTATGCTGCAGTGCTGGCCAAGGGCCCAATTACATTGCAAACTAACGTAAACTTACATACGAAATCGGCATCAAGTTGTACATTGAATGGATGGCTAACACGTATTATTATAAACGACGAACTAATAGACTAACAGGTCGGGTCGCTTGGTACCGCGATACAAATCACCATTTTGGGAATGTGTGGGGTGGTGGAAAGTACACCTGTTGTTAACTTTTTGTTTTTACATCGAATTTTGTTTAGCACTTCATCGACGGAGGTCAGCACAGTATTTGTGTAGGTACGCTGCGTTAATTATTGAAAGATGATAATTTTGTACGGTAACCCGCATATCAACCACTGGGGTTATTAATTATTGTAATGATAACTGAGTGTAGTTTATTTTTGGGCGTTTATTGGTTTGTTCCTTGTACGTCAAAGTTGGGCCAATAATGCGTTGTGAGTGCCTGAATATAGGCATCCAACGCTACACAAAAGCCACGTCAGTTGCATAGCTCGGAGGAGGTACACCAATAACGCACGTCTTGTGAACACTCGTGGTTGTGTATGCGCTGTTCACGGTAAAATGAGCACTTTTGAGAGCCCTGCTTAAGATCGACTTTTATACACGTTGTGTATTATTCCGCCTTATGTAAAATCAACAATTGCAATTGCCTCGTCACTTTATCTGTGATTCGGTCCAATGAAATTGTGAAATTATAAGAAAAATAAATATTTTACAAACACGCTCATTTTTACAGTTCGATACATAAAAAAAAAAGAATGCGAAAGAAATAATTTAATTTATCACAAATGTTCACCTAACTATTTTTATTCGACGTTAAGATACGGAACTACTTTCCATCCATCGTTACTAACTTTACTGTGCGCATGTCACTCAGTGCGACCGTTAAAAGGTATGCAGGTAGGAACAATGACTTTTTTTCCAAGGTTGATTTCAAAAGTGCTCACTTTATCGTGAACAGCCTTTAACGGGGTACGACGATCACTGGTTCAGACTACAGACACGTAAGATTTTTTTTTTTTTTTTTTTTTCTCCCCGCTTTGCAGTGTGGAATGCGCGTTTGTCTAGTTGTAATGGAGCTCTAAACTTGGGCGGAAAGTCAAGACATACGTCTCGTCTTCAGAACATGCAACGTCATTTATAAAGCTGCACTGTGTCAGTGCCTGGGCCAATAGGGACGTGATCGCCACACGTTTACGAAACGACCAAAATCGTTTGTGCGAAAGTGGCATTCTGGTGTAAGGGCTTGTTACGAAGCCTGTAAGATCTCCAAAGATCGCAGTTCTTGCTTGTTGGTGGTTAACTATTGGAAGGTGCTGCACGATGCATTTTGAACGCACTCTGGAGGAGGAGTGGAGAGAATTGGGCGGCTGTTAACACCGATGTCTTGAGAGCCGATGAGGGTGAAGCGAAGTGGGTATGGAGTAACGCTGGAAATAAGGAGGGAGGCAGAAAATCGCCGAGAAATCCCGCCGACTAGCAGCATTGTCCGGAATGATTCTCACATATAAAAATCTGGGAGCGACCCCGCTGGGAATCGAGCCCGGTTCACCTAGGTGGGAGGCGAGTAGTCTAATCACTACACTACCGCGGCCCCACTCTGTAGCGAAAATACTGCATTTTCGTACACGGGCTGTAATGAAAAATACGTTCGAAGCTTTCTGTATAACAACGAAAAACATTTCTTTGTGACTGTGTTGTTTACACTAACACAAAATTGCTTGAATTCAAAGGAAAGGCTAAACAAACTTATTGAATTTTTGCTTTACACATTTTTGTTTTATGAGAATATAATTTTTGAAAGTAATGAAAAAAATCCTTGAACCATGATTTGTTTACTGTGAAGAAATGTTGATGTACACCAAAGGAAAGTGTTAAGTAGTATGATAACCTTTCTTTCGTTTCTTGTAGTCTTTAGTACGTAAGAAACTTTCTAAAAGCTACGTTACAAAATAATAAATTCATTATATCATTATTGCCAAAATGGTTTAACCTCAAAAATAGGTAACTGAATTTATCGCAAAGAACACTGCTGACCTAATGTAACTACATGGTAAGGTTATCATTGCTATCAATACATAGATCAAACATAAATTTTGGTTTGCTGCGAACCTATTTTGTAGTGGTTCATATTTAACGATATTTATATATTTTTCCGGCAACAAAACATGTTTCGCAGTGAAGAGAGTGGTTTTAGAATGTGAGTTTTGGGAATGATTTAATTTAGAATCACTCTGTATAACCTTACCATTACAGAGTTAATATTTCATGAATTTACATACTTTACTCATTGAACTATTAAAACTGCGCCGAAACAGTCAAAACGTGCTGCCAAAGACTGATCCGAGTAATAATAACAACGATTTATTAGTACTGTGGTAGATATGGGTTCCTAAGTGTGCTAAAGAACGGGATAAAAAGGGGAACACATTATTTTGACCAGTGGTGTAAGAATTGAATGAAATGTTCCTTTTTACGAAATCAGCCCAAGAGATCGCGATAGAGTTTTCAGACGCATCATTAGTTTACGGCATTTATTAACAATCAAACTGCTCTATAACACACGATAGCCCAAACCATAGCTTCTATTTCGTCATGTCATGAGAGTTTGTAATTGTACTGTTATTTTACTAGCTACTGTTACTTCGTGTTATTATTAACCACCGAAACGTTTGACTAGTGAACTTTTTACATAAGCTAAAGAACCAAGAAATGTTCGTTAAAAAGACTAAAACCGCTTTCTTGATAATACAAACCAACAAAATTTATGGTCTCTAATTTAATAGGCAAGTCACGCGAATAGCAACCAAGCTGAAACTCTGACGCTATTTTTCTTTACAATGTTTAGTTTAACTCATTATTAAGGTTTTCAGAGCAGTTATTAAACATGATGTAACAACATAGTGTAGCGAAGCAAGTCCGTGACAGTACCATATGATGATGAGAAGCATGGTGATGTTGCGCAGTCGAGGCGTCTTGAACAGGTCGAGAACCGAGTACACTTTGTCTGCTTCTTCTGCCTTCTGCAGCTTCTGACAACTGTCCTGCAACACATCCGTTATCACGTGACATACTAGTGTCGAACAACCTGAAAATACAGAATGTCTGAGTACAAAGTAAATAAATCTTACAGCATAAAACCTTCCCGGAGTTGCGTAAGAAATAAAGGAAACACTTTAAAATGTTATTGTAATGTAATTGTTACTGTCATTTATCTCAGTACCGCTAAAATATTTATAGCAAGTTTTATTTATCCAGTGATTGGGAGGAATTAATTGTTCATTAACCTCTGCGGATTTCATATTGAATTTCACTAACATCACCTGATAACAGATGACATATGTAAAGTAAATAACATATTTCCGTTTATATTAATGCATCTTTCCACTTACTAATAATCTGGCATCGAAGATATTAGTGCACTATCTTTAAGTAAAAATTTTTCATCTAGATTAATTTTTGGCGTGCGCTGTCTGTTAAAAGTTTTTATAATAATAATTTCACGCGAGTACCAGATACGCTGTTTCCTTTCGTGTCACTATCTGTTATCTCTGGCATTAATATAACTTTATTTTCCATTTGTGATGTTACATGAAAAGTGTAAATAAACTGTATGGTTACACCCGACACTGCATGCATGCTTTAGGTCAGTAACAACACACTGTGAGAATAAATATTGAACACTGTAGAAACATTTGCGTACAATGAAGTGGCTCGACGGTAATGCGATCAGAACACGTGGTTCCCGTAACGAATATTTGGTTCGATCCAAGACGTTACCACGTCCATATTTTAACGAATGGCGCAACGTTTTGGATCGGACCGATGGCCACCGGACTTTCCCAGGTCGCTCCTGTTTTCCGTACCAAATCGTTACTTCCCTGCTACAGACTAGTGTTTCGCTTTGTTTCTCATTTCAGGGATGAAGGGCTGCTACGGTTCCCACCGCAAGAGCTGCGAACATTGACTGCATCTTGACCTGATCTCCGAAGCAGTGTTGTCATTTGTTTACTTCCATTTCAGGCAACTTTCTTTGGCGAGGAACCACGCACAGTGTTTCATGGCCGTACTCGACGCATCCTCTGAATCTGTAGGCGGCTACGTGGACCGGGTAAGACCAGCTGCCGCTTTTGATTTTTGCAGTAGGTGGAGCTTTCTCTCAGCCACAGTTGTTTTCTCGACTAGTGATCTCTTGCTTTCTTTAGTGAGTGAGTGAGTGAAGATATTTGGGCAGCTCCTAACAGCGAGGTCTTGAGAGCCGATGAGGGTGAAGTGAGGTGAGTATGGAGCAGCGCCGGAATGAAAGGGCGGGAGAAACGGGAGATCCCCGAGAAAACCCGCCGACCAGCGGCATCGTCTGGCACTATTCCCACTTGCGAAAATCCGGGAGTGACCCGGTCGGGGATTGAACTCGGTTTGCCTTGGTGGGAGGCGCGCAGTCTAACCGTTTAGCCACCGTGGGCCCCGGCTTTATATAGTGGATGACTGCGCACACTTTTAATCGATTTGTTTCCCTTTGCCTGGATGAGTTTCTGAATACAGATTCAGCTTCCATGATGTTTCATGATGAAATATGCCACATTATCTGCGTCTACTTCGAAAGTGTATGCGACATGCCTTGATCACTTGCAGCGGAGTCCCTAGCCGTTCACTTAAGGCCCTTAATTGTAAACCCACCATTTCAAATGCACAAGTACTGTCACGGTTAACTCATGGATTCTTTGAGTCCTGAAACGGATACTGCAGTCGTTTCCCCAGTATCTGCAATGGTACACCTAATCGTATTGAACACCCACTTAGGTGACTCGATAACTCTAAACACTGCATTAAACTTCATTCACTTTACCATTTTAAGACAAAATTTTATATACAACTTAAAAAATATTTTATGATTGCATGACTGGGGGGGGGGGGGGGACAGTTGTCATGAACAATAAATTTAAACCTTGTGTTACGAAAAGTGTAGAGGCAAGTGGCTTCTGCTACATCCGTATCCGTGTAAGTTTTAAATGTATTACATTCATACCCTTTTGTAACGACCAACTTACCATGAATTGTGTATAGATACGAGGTTCCACTTTCGTACCATTGATTTTTTCAAACTTCTTCATGATGCTGATTGCTTTTTCTATTTTTCCTTGCGAGACGAGCCACCTGTACAAACATCACAAATAGTCGTTATATTACGTCACATTTGTGAAAATTAGCATGAGATTATTTGTTATTGGTGATGAAACCCTTTAAAACGATGTAATTAAACTATGTGGTCAAAAGTCACGCCCACCCCCAACACACACACACACACCGACATTATTGCTTCTGGTTGCAAAGGAACCAGCAGAGTAACTACAGGATGTCGAACTTCGCCGTTCTCTTACTTCACTGTTAAGCGTTTGGGGTAAGCTCTACACTAAGTCTAGTACACATGCAAACTATGCTCCAGATCATCCCAAAGGTGTTCTATTAGGTTCAAGCCAGGGCTTTTAGCGGGTCAGTTAAGCAGTCCCACATGATTGCATTCAAAATAAGACTCGGCTGACCTTGCTGTATGGCCAGAAAAATTATCGTGCTCATAAAAGAAAGACTACAGTATTGTACAGTATTCAGGGTTGTGCAGGCAGAAATAAAATCAAATTCCAATTTTAAAAAAAAAATTAAGCATACAAAGAATACTTGAACAGCACAAAAAATAATTCCAGGCCTATATAGCACTAGAAGTTCACAATATTCGACAAACTAGACTAGATCCTCAAACATAGCAAATGTCCGAATTCGGAAAGCCCAATTCAACTCGCACAGACTGACGGGCGGTACACACACAAGGGGACGCCGATACTCCGACGCCAAGGGGTGAAAATCACAACCGTATCCTACGGCGTTGGGTGGAGCTCTTTTAACTATTGCAGGCTATTGCAACATGTGCGAAGCAATTCACTGTCCAAAACGTATTGGTATATGTCAGAGTTCATCGATCCATCGATTAAAACTAATGGCCCAAGCTTAACCAAGTCTAGAAAATTACACTAAAGAGACAACGCACCGTATTAACTCAGTGTAAAGGTGGGTTTACGATTAAATACTGAAGAATTAAAACCTGTGCTTATGACTCGTTAAGTACACGAAAAATAAGTTTTGCAGTTAATGATTGATCTAGCAACTGTTCAGTATAGCCAATCAGAATCGAAGGATACCAAAGCAGCCGACGTATCCTGAAAAAATGGGCAAGGGTGAAAATTATTTACATATATTTAATTGTTTGTGAGTACTGCTTGTATAATCGTTTTGAAAAACTCATCTTGTAGAAGGCGATACCAACGTTGGGCATTTACGTCAATACATCTGTAAATAAAGCGAATTTAATAACCTCTTCCAAGAAATAAACATAACCTGACCTTGAAACGTTCTTTAAATAAATATGTAGCCTCCGATTAAAATAATTCATTGCATAGGATTTCACAATAAGACATAATCTTAATCAAAGATGTAAATATAGCTTCCCCGCCAACAACAAATGCCACTGTGCTCTGACTGGCTACTTCGTCTTGACTTGTACTTAAGATATAAAATATAACGATATCTTGAGTCAAGCCAAGAATGCACACGAACCGTACACAAATCGCACATGGCATTCATAAACCAATACACTTGAATAGATTGATTCATATTCTAAGCAAAGGGCACACGGAGTCTGTCAAGTCAATCGTAAACCCACCCTAATAATATTTTGCATACGAACGACTTTTTACTAGGCATTACTAACCTACATACTTTACCATTGTTTTAATTTATATTAATTAGAAATGCAATATTTTAATTTATAGCTAAAATATAATGAAATGTTTTTATATTAAAATAAGTATGAAAGGCTTGTGATACAATATGTATTTGGTAAACAACCAAGCACGCCATACATGGGGTTATTTTTTACAGGTTTCGATTCAAAAAGTGTGAAGAAACCACAAGTATACTATACACGAGAAGTGCCATTTCCACACATTACTTAACTCATAATTTATCAATTGTAAACTTCCTTTGTAAAGTGCAGGGTTGTGTGACCATAGACTAAATGTGAGGTGAACCGATTACTCGTCTTCTGCGCATGTACCCAACACTGACCTACCCCAAAGCAACACAACTGTCAAGGTAACACGGTCAACAATGATGAGCGTGTTTGTTTACAGCTTAATTTTTGAATGATAAGCACTATAATCGGAATATAATACTTTTATTGCCAATTTCAATTTAATCTAAATGCATTACAAATCGGTTAGAGACAGTATAAAAACACACAGAAGCACTTATTTAATAAACAGTATCGTAACCTCAAATCCAATACACGCTGTTTTTCTAGTCGTGCTGGTAGAAAAGCAGTTCAATTTTGGGACACGGAGACTGGTTCTGTGCAGCCAGCGAGATCGCTCCACCTCACCTTTAGTCTATGTGTGCGATGTGCTCACCTGGCGCTCTCAGGTACGATGAAGGGCGTTATGGCTGCCAGCAAGAGGGGGAGAGAAGTTGCGACGCACAGCATCCTCCAGTTGGCGATGTAGTACGCTATCCACGGCAGCAGGCACGAGGCCAAGGTGAAGTAGATGGCGATCGACATGTTGGCGACGAACGTTCGCCACTGCGGACCCACGTACTCCAGCACTGCAGCAGACAATGGTCAGAATGCGGTGAGGTAGGAATGGTTATTCGAGCGCTGTTGACAGTCCTGCCTGGGATCTACTTATACTCTCATTTTGTACCTTTCTGCCATGTGTAAATTTTACATTCCCATGAGCCCGGTCACTTTATTCATGCACCACCTAAGTGAAAACTTGGAATTTTAAGGGACGTAAATGTGTCTTTTAATATGCAAAGTCTTATTCTAATGACTGTAAGACATAAAGACTAACTTTTCTAGCCATAAATTCAAACGTTACACTCTCAATACAAAACCATGCCCTGTGGCTATTTTCTATCAGTTCGCTGTCAACTTAACACCAGGGTCTGCACGCCAGTGTGTACTGTAGCATATACACGGACATACCAAAAGTTATGGAATAGCAGTATGTGAAGGAAACAGTCGGGGACGCCACTGTCCCGTTACATCTTGGAAGCACCTAGACCTGTACCAGTTATGCTCTGACATCACGTGAGTGAATGTGTGTGCTGATCATAGCATTGCAGCCTTCCATGTACTTCACGATTTACCTCACAATGATGAGATATTCCAGCAGGGTAATGCAACGTGTCACCAGCCCAAGCTGAACCCCATCGAGCGTATATGGGACGTGTGGTGCGGAGATCCATTCGTACCCAAGATCCTGCACCTACTAATCGCAGGGATCTGTGGGTATCTATTCAGACGGCACGGGTCGATATCTCTTCACAGGTGTTTCGTCCATTTGTGGAATCGATACCACTAAGAGTTGCTACACTTCGCCGGGCGAGAGGATGGCCTACACGATCCCGTGCCCCGTGACTTATAGGCACGTCAGTGTGTTTAGTTATGGACAGTGATTGTTTCCAAACTGTTGATTTCAAAACTGCTCATTTTAGCGAGAACAGCCTTTAGGTATGTTGGGCTGCAAGTATCATCGACAGCGAGGTCACTAGAAACGGAGCAAGTTGCTCAGAGGAAGCATGAACTGGAAGGAGTCGGTCACGGTCTGTGGTAAGAAATCATCCTAGCATTCGGCAGGAGTGACTTCGATAATTCATGAGGAACAGAAATCAGGATAGCCAAACCGGGAATGGAACCTGGGGCCTCCCGAATAAGAGTACAGCGGTTTATCATTGCACCACCACTCTTTGTGAGTACGGTGAATTTTTGGGCATGCCGTATTTAGACATTGCAGTCGTATTACAGGTCCCGAACGAATATACGAACCATTCCTTAGAAAAACATAATTGAGTTATTACCTGAGAAATCTCATGTCGAAGTGAAGCTCAAATTGGGCAATGATGATATTTTTGTTCTACAGCTCTACAACACAACTATAGTTACAAGCTTTCAGAACAAACAAGGAAACTTAACAAGTTCCGTAGTTTTAACAACTCATGGAATTACAAATATTCAAAACCTTATTATATGGTCATGAATCTGAATTAATTTAAGATCACTTGTTGCCATCAGGGTAATTTATTCTTTTGCATGTCCAACTGTTGGTTAGACCACGCGTAGATTTCCGCCCTCACAACTGTATGCATCTTTCCTGGACAATGTGGAGCTATAAGTTGAACTTAACCTCTACTGATGTTCCTCGTGCTTTTATTCTGGACTACGTTATTCCATCACGATATTACATCACAGTTATAAGGACTGCCTTGTACGCACCACGTTCAGTCTTTCATTAGACAATAATCCCATACTCGTGGAATCAACTTCACAAACAACACGGAAAAGCAACACGATAGTGTACTTCTAAAAAATGGCGTGTATTCACAAATAAAACTGACAAACGACGACCTCCCTGAACAAGTTCATTAATGAGTCAAACTTCGTATCACTAGGTTCGGGGTTAGAATCTTGATTACACATTGGCTGTGCCCATTGTATTTAAATGCAAACTTAGTGAAGTTTATCATGTGAGCTGCCACCAGATTTGTTTACCAGCACTAGACAGAAGCGACACGCACAGTGACCACCTATGTCTTAGCCATCAGGATGTTTTGTGTTGGAGCGTTGTGGTCTTAAGGTAACCAACCGGACATTAGTGAACCGGTGGTCAGAATGGAACTTGAGTATTTAAATAGTCTTATAAAATATTTTTAGTTTGAATGGCTAATATGGAACGTCTTTATTGGACTTGATTAATATAAATTATAAATTTCATGCTTGGTGGCTAAAGTAGCACGGAAAAGGTTGTAATTGACTCCTTTAGGAGTTGGAAAACTAACAGTAAGTTATTAGTAAGTCAGTTATCGATAATGTATTATAAATATTCAAGGCGCAGCATAAGAAATGGATAGGAAAGTCTCACTCTGGCAAAATATTTTTTTACAAAATTGGGGAAAACAGTTATCTGATATTGCCTAGCTGTGATTTGCTTGTTACAGGGAAATCTTATTATCGTGAAGTCCAGCACACTACACCATTCATCCATGAAGTCGCGTGGCGGCAGGGGAGCTAAATGGCAGACTCACCGAGGATGTACATCATGGTGAAGCAGTTGTCGAAGGCGAGGCCGAGCAGGAACCGGCAGACGCAGAAGGCCCAGAAGCTGGAGGCAAGGGCGGTGGCGCAGCCGGCGACGACGCCCACCATGTTGGTGCCGACGAGGGCAGGCACACGGCCGAAGCGGTCCGCCACCCAGCCGAAGAACAGGCCACCCAGGATGGCGCCGCAGAAGAAGATCGACTGCGCCATCGTGCCCAGGTAATCGCGCTCGCACACCCACTCCAGCTGCGGGCGTAACACGTCAGCACAACCCTCAGTACCATAGTCAGTTTGACACTTAGCTTGCTACGGCAAGCTTGTAAGCGTGCAACAAGCTTGTAGCAAGTCAAGCTTGTAGCAAGCTTCGTTAGTTACCCATCTGCAAGGTTGTCATTAGCAAGGGTAAGCCAGTCATGAGAACTCTGGCTTGAATCACGCATGGTATGACGAGCTTGCATGGCCAGGCAAATTCAAGTCAAATGGCAAGCTTACATGTTATCTGGGAACAAAGGTCACCATGCACTCTAACCCTGAATAACTGATTAAAGTCATTGGAGTTATTCATACTGAAACTTCAATTAATATAGGACTTAACGTCTCGTCGACAGCGAGGTTATTAGAGACGGTGCAAGTTGCCACGGGAAGAGGAATTTGGGGGGGGGGGGGGAGGAATGGAAAGGGACGTGGCCTTTGTTAGGGACCCATCCAGTATTCGTCTGGAGTGATTACGAAAAATCATGGAAAACCGAAATTAGGATGGCCGGACCGGGAATCGAACCCGGATCCTCCCGAATGCGAGTCCTGTGAGTTACCACAGCGCCACCTCGCTCGGTAATCACTAGAATTTTGCTGATTATTTTGGGGTAGTTTCAGCAGATGTGCAGTCCAATTAACCGATCTAGGGTAGCTTTAACAATTTACGTTTTAGAGTATAAGTAAATAAAATATATAACCAGTCATGGCATGGAATGAATTTTCTTTTCATGAGACTGTCGCAATGATTTTCTCCGCGTACAGCAGATAGAATTTCGGATATCCGATGTTTCAGGGAGTAGTTTATATATATATATATATATGATCCCCCCCCCCCCTACAGGAAGGCCCAATTACTATCGGCCGGGTTCGATTTCATGTGATGGCAAGTGGAAATTTTTCAAAACTTGGCTCAGTCCGGTTAGCGGTGAGGCATATTTACTTATTTATTTTCAAAAAGGGAAACGTAAAAGTTTCTGTTATAATATTTACTTTCTAAAATAATGGCTAGCGTACTTATCTACACATGGGTTTTCCAGGGAAATTATCCATACACAATTTTGTTACAACGTCAATACCATTTTTCATTTTTTCCTCTCGTGGAGTCTCGGAGAATAGATTTAAAAAATGTTACCTTAATTTCAGATAGGTAGGGGTTTTTTTTTTTTTTTTTTAACTAACGATGCTAGAGCATGGTTAAGGTGCTTATATATCCTGATGTCCGAATATTAAAATAAGTTTTCATGCGTCTTGCTTACTTGTATAAAGTCGTTTTTACCACAAATTTTGAAAAATTACATATAACACTCATGCTGAGCTACAAGGGCTGATTGGTGCACGTTTATAAATTGGCCGTACCTCGCACGAATTTCTGAAGAACAATTGTTAACAACGCTATTGTTCTTGAATGTCAATTCTGGGATAATGTTGGTGTCATTGTTCTTGGAAGGATATTGTAGGCTACAGTAACGAACAAGACGGCGTTGGGTGAGTATTCGACAATCGAAAGTACGTAGTAATTTTTTCCGCTTGCATTAAGTGTTCACACGGTGACAGTTATGAATGACGTAACCATGTGAAGATTTGACGATTTTTTATTTACACCATCCCCCCTCCCCGCCAGTCAATTGTAAACCTGACCCCAAATTTCAAAACCTCCCTTACTCAAGAGCGTTCAAGAGGTTAATATTATTTTCTAGATTTTTAGCATATGGCATTCTTTTTAGTTGTGATACGAAATAACCAAACCCTTTCAGAGGATGGTAGAGGCCTACGCCATTAAAATTTTTGATGCGCCGTCTCACACATGAAAAAATAATAAATGCAAAACTAAACGTTTAAAAGTCGCGTATATTTTGAATATTTACATTCTTAGCAGAATACAGCGATTTTTCATGAGAACATCAACTCATTTACTTATTTAACAAACTAGGAACACAGCCCATGACTGTTTTTTTAGTATTGTCACGTGCCTAGAACAGTTACCATGTTAAAAAATTTGGTCATCATACCAAGACTGTAAAAAAAAAAATTGAATACATACCTCCCCCCCCCCCCAAATTCCCCACCGGTATTCCCCCTTCCCCTCCCAAACCAATCCACCCCCCGACCCGCCACCCACAAAACCCATACATTTAGAGTAAACAATTCCACCCACCACAAAGACTGAAAAAAAAAAAAAATTGCATAGAGATATAAAATTATATTTAAATTAACTCAACTTATAAGCCATACATTTAGAGTAAACCTTACCTTCATGTCTCTGTGCAATTATCTGTATGCATTAATAAAAAAACTTTCATAGGAAAAAGTAATTAAAAAATTAGTTTTTAGTGTCAAAAGTCATTATTGCGTAATCTGACCTTGCTGAAATCCAAACTTGACCTGTAATTGACCCTGAGGATTTGCTCTGCAAAATTTGAAGAACTTCTGTTGAGTTTCAAGGGACTTAGAAGTATTATAGGCGGACGGAGACCGTCTCATTAGTGTTTAACAAATGCTTAGTGAGGCCTGGGTCAAATGGCCCTGCTTTTGGGATAGGGCTGGGAAATAATCAGAAAAAAAGTACGATGGAATAAAATTACTTCAAAAATTAATTAAATGAGGTATACGAATTTTTGATTGTATATCATTTTTCGTAGAAATCTCAAAATATTACAAAGTAAAGGCTGTACACGATAAAGTGAACTTTTGAAATCAACCTTAGAAAAAAAAGTCACTGCTTCTACCTGAATATATTTTAACAGGCGTAATGCGTGCCATGCGCCCAGTAAAGTTGGTAACGATGGAGGAAAGTAGTTCCGTGGAATAACGTCGAATTAAAAGTGTTAGGTGAACATTTGTGATAACTTAAATAATTTCTTTCACTTTCTGCATATTTTAATGCATGTAAGTATAATAATTAGCAAATTTCTAAAATACTTACTTTTCTAAAAAATCACAATTTCTCTTGTCCGACGCATGAATAAAGCGATGAGGCCATTACAGCATTAATTTTACATAATACGCAATAATAAACAATCTGTATACAAGTAGATCTTTAGCAGGGCTTTCAAAAGTACTCAGTTTACCGTGAACAGCCTTTAGTACGTTAGATTGCAGCTCAAAATAATAATTTTCATGTTATTAAAATATGATGAAAAAATATTTCGTGGAATTTCGTTATGCAGCTGGCCAGTATTTCTGTTTTAAACCGTTGAAATTAAATTTTGAGTCAATATAGCTGAAAGTTAACCCATACTGAACGTGAACCAAGTGCCGATTTTCAAATAAATTGCTACGTGTCATTCCTATGACTTGAAAAAAAAAAAAAAAAAAAAAAAACACTTCAGATGGATCCAAAAGTTGTGTTCAGATAAATTTTGAAATTTGTTCGAAATAATATTTTAAGATAAAATTCTCATAATCACGCTTTAAACAATAATAAATCTTATCTTCCAAATTTTTTGTGTTTCGATTAAATATTTATTAATATCACGCCACGAAACTTCAAAACATATCCTTAAAACCAAGAAAAAAAAATTCTGTCCCTTGAACAGCGTTAATGTAACACATCAGATCTAAGAATCACGTTGTTCTGTTCACCGAGCAGTCATAGTCTATACGTGGTTACTTCATTGTTTTTCCTTAGCCGTACATAAGTTCTAATTTCGAGATATTCCTCCGCTTCATGCAAACAGTTGAACTATGTAAGAAAACTACGCCAATAGGACAACGCACCACATCCGCGTACACTCAGTTTAGTCAAATTTTGCATAACTATTTCGTATTAGGCATTATCAACACAACCATTTTCTCTCTGTTTTCATACATACTGATTATAAATGAAATACAATTTGTTGATAAAATGTAGGTAAAACTTAATTGTAACCAAAAATAGTACAATTTTATTTTACCAGAAGCAACATAAGCTTGTGATACATGAGGTATTTCAGAAACAACAAAACCTGGTGTTTTTTTTAATGCAAAGATATCGCGAATAGACTATAGCTGGCTTCGTTGTTACGTACCTCGGTAGCTATGGTGGGGTACGGTATGTCTGTGAAGTTGAATTCCCACCCGTGCTGGCATCTGATCCTCGGCCATGCTGGATTAGACTGGTTGATACCTTGAACCAGCATCTCCGTGTAGTTGACGGCGAACATCCAGCAGCGGTCGTACCCTGACAACGTCTCGTCAGATCGCGGGATGGACAGGGCTAACCTGCAACACAGTCACCGCCACCATCAACCATCTATGCTATAATTACAGCACCAGGGGCGTGTCCAGAGGGGGGAGGGGGGTCTGACGAGTATTAGTATTGTCACTAATAGTACATCGTTCATAAGTCACAGTGGAAGGATAGAAAAGGAAAGGAGAATAGAAATGATGTTTGTCATGTGGGTAATAACAAATACATAAATATAATGATTGACATTTTCATAACAGGGCTTTAAAAAATGTTTGTCATTTTGGGGAGGGCTGCAGCCTCCCCCCTCCCCTTCTGGATACGCCCCTATACAGCACAATCTGTAAACTATGAAAATACGCTGCTCTGGTGTTTGTCATAGTTGAAAATTACAGTTTCTGTCCTTGTTGTTTCCATTAAATAACCATCATGGAGTAATTTATATCCCAGGATATTTTATGGACACCAACCCTTATTGCTTAGTATAGTACGCAATTAATGCGATGTACTTAGAGGAAGAATAAAGTTATAATTACAAGCCTTTTTTAAGAACGTTACTGAAAGAATTTGCTGTACTGTTTTTACAGAGTGATAGACCATTGGCACACGATGTGGACGAAACAATAATTGGAGCAAATTTATTTTTGCCTTCGTTACAGACGCTTTTGTAAAGTTGAATTTAGCTTCCATTTTATCTTGGCGTTGTTCAGTTACATACATTCGATTTATTCTTTTAATATATTTATAGGTAAAATTCCTCATAAAAATTGGGGTTTACGAAAAAAATTACTGTGACCCTTTTTGCTCTTTATGAAATGCTCATAAATATCGTGCTTGTCAGTCAGGAAATTTAATGTACAGTACAAGTGATCATCACAGTTATCTCAAATAAAATAACTTCATAAAAACAACGCTACTATAATTTTTCCGATTCCGGCGTAGAGTGGGATCCGGGCTGTAGAATGGAGAAGTTGGCCAAGTTGGATCTTCGTAGCCAGCACACAACTAGAGGCAGCTGTGTTGGATACAGTCGACCTCGACCTTGAGTGAACTCCACTTTGAGAATTATTACATTTTCGTAAAAAAATTCTATATTTTTTTAAATCTCGGTTTTTTTTTTCTAACTACTACATTACTGTCCAGTTCAGGTTTTGTACTATGTTAGTGAAATTTTAGCTCTTTTCATGGATTGTAAAACATTTTTAAAATCATAAAACAATATTAAATTTATTTTTGTGTTGATCGTCGCGATATTAATTGTTTTTAATTATTTCATTTATTAATACATGTATACAATCAAATAACTTGAATATATTAATCCCAATAAATATCATAGAAATATTTAAGTGATGCCCGAATTCAGTCGCCTAAGACACGTACTCCACCATGACGGTTAAAGTCCGTCAACTCTAAGAACCGTGATTTCCTCGCGAGTCTGGTGTGAAGATCTCCTGAGGAGGAGAGGAGAGGGTCTTTGGAGGACATCCACAGAGTGCTCGAGCGAAGTAGCTCCGCGGGGGAACAGTTAAGGACGCTGGGCTGAGCAGTGGAGAAGGTGAGCTCAGCCGTGGGAGCGGTGACGTATGCCACGGCGGCTGAGCGCACGCGAGGCCACCACTCCAGGCTGGAGGCCTGCCTGTCCAGCGGAGCGGTTACTCGGGTCGCCGAAGGCCGACGCTCTGCACTGCTTATCGATTTTTCTGTATGTTGCGATACAACGAAGTCCCGTTAAACCGTACCTCGATAATCAGAAAACCCGGTTAACCCAAACAAGGGTGCATGAGAAAAATATTGCCCACGAATACGAATCCAAATTAAAATTTCTTTATTTTGTATATTTTATAATAGAGTACAAAAAATACAACGTGTAATCAAGTGGCAGGTTGTAACACCGGGGTTGCGTAGACACGTGATGACTGTAAAGAATACAGGTAATATTGTACCATAACCAGTCGTTTAGTTGCAGCGGCCACATGAATCTAGCATTATCGTGTATGTGAGATCGCACCAGTTACACGGAAGTGCTGTAATGAGCGAGTGAGTGAAGAAATTTGGGCGGCTCTTAACAGCGAGGTCTTGGGAGCCGACGAGGGTGATTAAGGTGAGTATGTAGCGATGCCGGAAAGAAAGGGTGGGGGAACGGGAGAGTCCAGAGAAAACCCACCTACCAGCAGCATCATCCGACACGATTCCCAAATGCAAAAATCCGGGAGTGACACGAACGGGGATTGAACCCGGTTCGCGTTTTGTCGGAGGTGAGCGGGCTAGCTGCTCAGCCACCATGGCCCAGGCAGTGCTGTAAAGGAGGCAGTAAATTATTCATTGCAAAGTTTCACATGTGACACATCGTGTGATCATAGCAAACATTAATAAACAACATTCTACACTACACGCATAAGAGCTGAACAATAGTCCACGGTAGTAGAGTCCACAACATTTTGTTATACGGCCGGGATCTACATATGTGTACTCGTAAGTGGCCTGTACATTAGGGTTCAACAGCTTCTTTCTCTAGTGGCGACGGAAATCCACACACGATAACATATGCTAGATTCACGGGGCCGCTGAGACCAAAATTGGCCATAATACGAAATGACCCGCAGGTTTTCTTCCGAGCTTTCACTTCCATATGTAACCCCATTTTATAACCCGCCGTTTTTTTTTACACGTTTTAAGCAGTGTTTAAACTTGGCACTGTTCTTTTTACCGCCGCTTATAGGTAGCCTTTCCTGAGCCGAATTCCACCGACAGTTTTTTGCACGCTCGATATTGTCGAAATGCCTCACAGAGTATGCTTTCGTTAACTATCAATTTTGGAAGCACAATTTACACTCTCATGATGTTACACGGCATCTAAGACGTGTTTGAAAGTGATGTACTGCTCGGAACTGTATTACAGGAAGGATTGCATATAATCCGAAAATCTGCTACTCCGAACAATTAGTTCGGATTAGCAGTAGTCTTCTATATTCTATAATTGATGGGTTTTATTGAACAAAGTGAGGGAGATATATCGCCATGAGGGACTGACCATAAGGTTACTTACCCAAAGTGGGTATAAAGCTGTTCACGATAAAGTGAGCACTTTTGATATGAACCTTTGAAGAAAGTCACTGCCCGTATCACGTATATTTTAACGGACGCACTAAGTGACATTCGCCCAGTAAAGTTGGTAACGATGGAGGGACAGTAGTATCATATCTTAACGTCGGATAAAAAGTGTTAGGTAACCATCTGTAATAACTTAAATTATTTATTTCTCTTTCTGGTTCTTTTTAATGCATTGAAGTGTAAAAATTAGCAGATTAGTAAAACATTTACTTTTTTAATAATGTTCACAGTTTCATTTGACCGACGCATTAGTCAAGTGAAGACGCCTACGGCAATGTTAATTTTACATAAGGCGGAATAATACATAATGTGTATACAAGTAGATCTTAAGCAGGGCTTTCAAAGTGCTCATTTAACCGTGAACAGCCTATAACAAAATAACTACAATAACAACGTTAGTTATGTAATTCATTCCTACGGAAGGGATCATAGTGGTGTTCCGAGATTTAGACAGCCAGGCTGTTTGAATTGAGCGATTTTCTTATATATTCGTTTCATATGTTATTCCTCTTTGTTATCCCCGTGAGAAATAATAGAGGAAACCTTATTTCAATGCATGGATTCTGCTTTCGTCCCTAAGTGAGAATCCATACGAATCAGTTCCAAATAACTTGGCACTGTCGATGTCTTGTAAAATGTCAGTTTCATTTCTTTTTTTTTTAAACTTGTTTTTAGAGTTCTTATAGTACCACACATTCTGTTATTTTTTCTTCTGTTTTATACCCACTTACTCACGTGGTGAGAGTGTACTACCGAGGCGTTTGAATTGGTTAACTTGTTTTTGTTATTGTTAATAACTATCATGCAACTGATTTTCTAATGGGAAACACAAAGTCATGGATTATGTTTTACTTGTTCCAATTTCAAAATTGTACTACCACATTACAATCTGCAATTCAAATAGTGCTCTTGGAATATCGCGAAAATTGGACATCCCATGCAGAAAGGATGAGCGACAAGCTATTACCTAAAATTTTGTACAAGTATCAACCCAGAAATTTCCGTAGCGTGGGTAGGCCAAAAAACTATGGGAAGACCAGCAATAAATCAAGCCTGAAGTTCGCAACAGGTTGAAGGGCGGATGAATCTCGACGGATTTGAGCTATTTTACAATACAAAAAAGTACAGTCTTGCAACTTACAAAGTCAAAAACACTCAGCTGCTGCAAATCACAGATATAAGTTTTATAAAGTATACACCTCATTTTTTTTTTATTTTTACACTGCGTAAATACTACTGCCAAACCATGAGCACCTTTTCATTAAAACAAAAGCGATAATAGCCACTGCTACTTTATGCACTTATTGCCTTGTACGCCACGAAAACGAATATCAACAAACAAAATGCTCGATTCCTATTGGTTACACGGATGCACGGACACGGAAGTGTTGGGAGTTGCCCAACTTTCTAACTTGAAGCCGCACGTTATCCGTGTTTGCGCGCGTCTGCATTGTAGACTGGACAAGGAGTGTGTTACGTTATCCGCTTCCGTGACCCGTATCCGCATCCGTGTCAATGCAGAACGGGTCTTGTCGCAAGTGCACCAAATCAGATTTCAAATAAGTAGCTGTTGCGCCATTCATTTGACATCAGGAAACACTTTTGCTGAAACAGAACTTCATGTGAAAAAAATATTACTTTTTGAAAATTGTAGGAATCAATATTTTTTAATGTTAAAATACATTCACGCAAAAAAAACCCGATGAATGTAATTTTTCATTTTGAGTTGGTATTTTTATGAAGTATCGTAGATACTATAAAATCATAAAATATCCTCAAATTCTAGAAAGAAAATTGTCTTGAACTGCCTTAACAGTGGAGGTTTTCAATGTCTAGGTTAAAGGGGAAGGGATGTGAAAATGGGAATATCCCGAGAAAAATCTATCAACCATAAACAGCGTCCGCTATGTTTCCTACATTCGAAAATCACGTCCCACCGGCAATCGAAACCTGTTCGCCATGTTTGGGAGGCGACTAGTCTTACAATTATTCCTCCGCGAGAATCGCAGTGCTTCTCCAAAACGTAGAAAATAAAATGGAATGAACACCATAGCGGCTGGGAATTCTAAATCTTCAAAGGCACTGGCTTAGATATCGTTTGGAAGCGCCGATTTCAATGCGAGTGTGAGCGGGTATCCATTGTCTAGTACTTCGTTACAGTCTTTCTGACCGACGTATAAATGTCTAGCTCTGCCCATCAAGATGTCAGCTGCTGTATTATAGTTTGTTCGTGGTTTCTTCGCACTTTCTGAATAAAACCTGTTAAAAATCACCCCATATAGGACATGTTTAATAGTTTTTTTAATAGGCCACGTATCACAAACGTTTTATACTTGTGTTAACATGAACGTACGATATTTTTCTTTTAAATGAACTTTTACTTGTATTTTATTTATAAATTATATTAATTCATTTATAATTAGTATGAATAAAAAAGAGAGAAAATATGTGTGTTGGTAATATCTAGTAAGGAATAGTTATTATGGCGAATCTTACTAAACAGAGTGCGCATGAATGCGGTGCGTTGTCTCGTTGCTGAGATTTTGTAGATTTGGTAAAGTTTTGTTTGCATGGGGCGGAGGAATATCCTGGAAGTTTACCTTCAGCTGTGCTTAAGAAAATTTGGAAGTAACTGTAATCGACTATATACGAGTGTCTGGAGATGCAGTGTAAACACTGGCCGCGCTTCTTTCCGTCGCTCCCCGCGCGTTTTCAAGGTTGAAACTCGGGCTCGCGCGGAAGAGAAAGCTGGCGTCTGGACAAAGCGCGCACCACGGATGTGGCCGACATCTGATAAAGCGGCGTCTGGACAAAGCACACATCACGGATGTGGCAGACATCTGATAAAGCACAGGAAGCTGTTGCTCGTCCTGTTGCGGCGCGGATATCCCACATTCCAGCGCAGGCAAGTTGCGAATTCGAAGGGAAGGCGGGGCTGTGCGCTCGCAAGCGCATCTGCGGAACTTGGGGCCACGCTTGTGCCAGCCAGACACCTAGCCACCCAGCCGAACCGCGTTCGATTCCCGGCGGGGCGCTCCCGGATTTTCGCGTGTGGAAATCGTGCCGCGCGATGTCGTTGGACGGCGGGTTTCCTCGGGGATTTCCCGTTTCCCCCGCTCCATCATTCCGGCACAGCTCCATACTCACCTCGCTTCACCTCCATCGGGTCTCAGTACCTCGATGTTAAGAGCCGCCCAAATCTCTTCAATCACTCACGAACCGTTTGCTACGGCGGAACTCTAATGCTGCAATAACATAGACCCGACAAGCCTAGTCATATTTAAGATAGATCTGATCTAATTTTGTCGTGCCTTTGCGGGACGACAAACAGAGCGTACAACCTTGCCAAACGTAAATATGTCTGCTTACATTGACACGTCACGCCTCTTTCATGTTCTAAAATAACAAACAGTTTAGAATGCTGCTTTTAAATCGCCGCTTTTATGTCAGTAGTTAAATTAGGTGCAGCTCGCATACTACACTAACCTGAACTTGCATCTGAGACTATTTATATTATGTGTCACTATTAACGTCCCTTACTGAGCTTGTGCAAAAGAGCGCACAATCTTGCAAAACAAAATTGTATGACTAAATCTCCTTAATGGCAAATACACAACTAATAACAAAAAAAAAATCTGGGACTTAACGGACGTAACAATAGTTTACCTTCGCATTTCTTAAGAACGTCGTCTGCAATATTTTCATTCCTAATTTCCCGTCTGCCACCACTTTTGACAAAAATTGTCTGTCTATCAGTGCCTTTTTATAAATGGTCCCGACAAATTGTACTCTTCGTGTCGCGTTTGTAAATTATCGTGCTGTAAATTCAAGCAGTAACTATTATGTCGTGGTTGAGGTTTTTGTCGTATTGTGCCGTATTTGTCTGCGCTATGTGGCTTTAACACCGAGCTACGGCGATACGGAATGAGTAGCGTGTGCTCATTAATTATAAAGGCTGTTCACGACAAAGTGAGCACTATTGAAATCAACCTTTGAAAATAGTCCAGCCTGCCATCCGCACTCTTCACTGCTTGATATTCGCAGTCGCAGAATTCCCTTTCCGCTGGTCACTTCTCTCGCTGCTCGACTTCTATCGCTCGGAACTCAGCCTCTCATTCACTCATCAACTCCTCAGCTCGGATGCCTGTCACGCTTATACAGTTTCTTAAGCATGCACAAAAAAGGATTGGTGTCAGAAATCCGCATACGATGATTTCTTTTGCCGCTACGCGTTCGTTTTATGTGTCAGTTACAATGGCACAAGAGCATATGAAACCCGTGTAAAGGAGGAAATTACCGCCGCCCCATTCTCACATAAACATACGCTGAGAAAAACGCCGACTCCTTACAGTAAATCGTTTCGGAATTAGAAATGTAGGCACTGTGGGGCGTACGCGATTGTTAGATTTTTTTTGTTGATATAGGTGATGATTTGTCACTGCATCAATATTCCGAATTATATCACTTCACAACTGTGCAGATGGCGTGTCTGAGACGTTAAGGAAACAGTTAACCATACTTGGAATTATTTCGTTCCTTTTTCAAAATGGCAAACTTAAAAACACCTGAATTAATATGCGTAATAAAAAATTAAAGCTTTCAAAAAATACAAAAAATAAAACGTAAATATGAATGCGCAAACACGAAGACTATTTCGAAATGAATCCGGAGATTTACGCCTGAGGTGCTTGTGTAGCCCAAATTTTTTTTTTATAATAATGATTCAATTTCAAGTTGTTTCAGTTTTACATAATATAGTTATGCTGGATATGGCAAAGCCGATGGACTTGCTTGGAAGTTCATGTGTTGTGAACATTTTCTTGCACTGTATTAAGGCCGTTCCGAAAACTCGCGGGCTGCTATCACTATTCTGAATCTGAGCCAATAGAAGATTTCGCCTGTGTTTCCTATAAAGTAAAGAAGGGGAGGAGCTGGCATGGCGCCTCAAACTTGAAGCTGTATTTTAGACCATCGCCATAGTGTGACGCCCAAAACATTGTAAATGTTGCGGCAGGTTGGAAGTTTTTAAGTATATAACAACTGTTGAAGCTGAGCTTTCAGGATAAATATCAACATGCTCTGACACAATAGCATCAATTTCACTGTGACAGGTTAGGTTTCCAATGCTGTGGGCGTCACAGCATGGCGGACAGGCTTCACCATTTTGTCATACACATCCATTTTGTCATACACATTTTGTCATACACACCATTTTGTCATATACATTTTGTCATACACCATTTTGTCATACACATCCATTTTGTCATACACATTTTATCATACACACCATTTTGTCATATACATTTTGTCATACACCATTTTGTCATACACACCATTTTGTCATACACATTTTATCATACAGTCAAGGCCACATCTAGGTGTTTCCTTTTCGAAATAGCGACCTTCACAGACTATAGTCACCACTAACAGCGATGCACTAGCTTCTCAGACACACATTGCAGACCATTTATTGACAGTTGGTTTAAAAGTGGATGAGGCACTTTTCACTTCTTGGTCCGTGCTAAATCCGTGTTAAACGTCAATTCTCTTTTGTCTTTCTTGAGTTTTGGGAAACCCCAGGAATTGCAGGCAGCCACCTTACACAAACACGGGACGTTTTCAGATTGTTCTTTACAATGCAGCGACATCTTACAACACCCGCACCCAGTTAAGCTGACAATTCACGAATCGATGAACTTTTTCTACTTTCAACAATACCTCTACTTTCATAAAGTTCTTCTCGTCCAGAAATGTTGCTGGTAACTCACTTCACGGCTGATTCCGCTCAAAGCTTTCGTCTTCAATTAAAAATGCTTCTACCACTTGGATACGGCCAATCTGCCCGTCGATTCCTCGCCGTATGCTAGTTTAACGTTTCCTGGCTTACTTTTGCGTAACTCGATTAGGCTCAATTCTAGCTGGTAAAAGTATTTTATTCAAGTATAAGGCCTGGTATTTTGAAATTAAGACATAAAAAAACACGTTCATCTCTGTTGACCGTGTGACTTTTACAGTTGTACTGGTTTGGGGTAGGTCACTATTGCGTACATGGGTAGAAGATGAAGTATCGGCCCGCCTCATCTTTAGTCTATGCTTTAAGCCCTACTCTTATAGGTTCTTCACGTTCAAATGAGCACTCTTGAAAGCCCTGCTTAAGATCCACTTGTATGCGCATTGTGTATTTTTCCGCCTCATGCGAAAATTAACATTGCCATGGGCCTCGTCACTTTATTCATGCATCGGTCAGTTCAACTGTGAAATTATTACAAAAGAAAACGTTTTGCAAATATGCTAATTTTTACACTTCAATGCATTAAAAAATAACAGAAAGTGAAAGATAATAATTTAAGCTATCACAAATTGTTACCTGGCACTTTTTATTCGACGTTAAGATATGGAACAACTTCCCATCCATCGTTACCAACTTTACTGGGCGCAAGTCACTCAGTTCGCCCGTTAAAATATATGCAGTTAGGGATAGTGACTTTTTTGTAGGGCTAATTTCAAAAGTGCTCACTTTATCTTGAACTGCCTTTAGTCAAATTTACTTCTACGAAACCATGTACTATAGACACGAGTTTCATACTTGTCCAATAATGTACTCTTCGTCATCATGAAATGTACACACGTGAACATTTTCAGACACTTTTTTCACACACTTAACTGTCTACAGCTGCCATGCAAATTATTTAACAGTATAAGCAGTTATGACGATGCCATTTGCAGAAGAAAAATTAGCAATAAATTTGAGGATAAAGTTGTAGGTCCAGTTAAATGCGTGTGGAGACATTGCCTCCTGCTTCAATTTTGTTATCACCAACAAAAGTAACGCGTGATAGTTGGTGATCAGAAAAGCCATTTTCAACAGCCAGCCTGAGAAAATATGTGGATGTGACAACAAACCTTAATTAAAAAATAACTAGGAGGGAAATTTTTCTAACGTTCGTATTTTCTTCCATGCTGGTAAAATTAAAAGTTAATATGTTTTTTATTGTATGCTTTGTTTAAAAATTTAACCCTGAGTTACTCTAAAATGGTTACTGGAAACTGGTAATTTATACATAATGAAAATGGGGGTTCGTTTCCATTAGCTCACAAACACGCGGCTTTCAATAAATAAAATATATAACGTGCATCCAGCCCAAATCCATTTACAAGAACAATTGGAGAGGGAAGTGTTTATTTTTACGTACATATAACTGTATACTGCACAAGCCACTGATTTGATTTGTTATCTGATTCAATTGAAAAGCACACACGTGCCAACGAAAAGGGACATTTGACAGAGATTTGTGAGATTTGTAATGTTATTTAAATTCTGACAAAACAACGTATATCCCCTCGAATACCAATTAAATTATTGGCTCCATATTTGTTGCAGTCAATAGCAAGCATACATGCGTACTATTTACCCTCAGCACAGAATGACAGCTCTCCCAAATGGACGTTCACTTCTCAAAGTATGAACAGCAGTTAAGCTACTCACATTCGGGTTTCTGAGAGAGGTAAGTTATTATAGTAGTATGGGCTATATTTTCCTCTAGGATAAGGAATTTCGACAAACTCTTCTTTACTAGAATCACAAGAAAGATGCAGGTGATCGCTATGCAAAAATTTCCGGCAAAAGTGATTTGTGCAGAAATTACTAGCAACTTTATTCCAAAAAAATAACCTATTGCGACGCTTCATATTGCATATTGTGAAAGAAAATCAATTCCATACACGTACTTAGCTTCATTACATTCACAGCTATAAATGAGTCTGGTGATCAGGTGAAGTTACGGTAAGTAACTGTCACAAAACTTATACGTAAACACGTGGCGTGTTAAGGATCTAATGCCTACTAAGAAGGGCATGCAGTGACGTCAGTATTACAACTATATCAAATGGCGAGGAAGCACAAAGAATAATAGGGCTGTTGCATATGTCCAACTAAAGCGCACATGTGTTTAGATGAGTCAGTAAATAAATTATCGTCAACATGGAATCACGAACGTATGGCTCTACCAGAATAGTTTGTATATAAACATTTGTCGTATTCAAACTAGGAATTTTTTGGTTTATTGCTAATTTGTTTACAGCTATTTTAGTAAGGCTGTTCCAGACTGGAAAAAGAGCCTCATACTTAGATCGAACTAAATACGGTACACTTAGAGTTGGTACTCGCTGCTGAGTTGATTTGGAAAGGGGAGGGGGGTTTATTTCATTTATCCCAGTGTATTGACTAAGTTCACTATAGTGATATTCTCTACAAATGACACAAAAGAGAAGTAAATACAAATTTCAAAAACGTTCCCCAGATTATCAGATTATCACAGAAGAATGTTTAGAACCATAAATGGCATAAGCTCAGCACTGCACCATGTACTTGTTGAAGTTCCAAAGAGCAACATGCTATCTCCACTTTTATTAATAACTTTCATATCTCAAATCTCTAAGTTATAAAAAATTCTATAACTGTTCTTTTAGCTAATCAAGTATCATACGCATTGTAATAGCAAATACTCACAACTGTAAAATTTTGCAGAAATGGATTAATGCCGAGCAAGATTAGTGAAAAATTCACTTAAACTTAAATTTAATTAACAACTAACTCGCACTCCCCCCCCCCCCCAGAAACACCATAAAATACTCTCCTAGATCCACTAATCCAACAATCGAGTTGGGCCAAAGTTTTGGACTTACTTTTGGAACGGTCTAGGTAATATTCGGTGTTTTACTACACTTAAAGAATTACTTTGCTTGCGTCAATTCACAGAACTTGTTGCTATTGCAGTCTCTTCATAATACATACAAAGCTAAAAGGTCATATTTTCTAAGTTTAGTTGCGTGTATTCGTATTCCGAATTTCTGTATGATTAATTCACATAGCTAATCAATTCGTACACATAAAGCTAAATAGGAGATATATTCGTAAATAAGTATGTCAGAAGCCGTACTGGCAGATACAATTTCGTGGGGAGTGAAGTATAGATCTAAACGGCTATGGCATCAAAGCGTCAGAATTTTCCGACATAAACCCATCTTAATGTTTGTTATGTCATTGTGAAACGTCTTATGTATGTTTTAGTTTCCAATGAACATCATATGCATTAAAATTTCCTAAAGTAATGATATTGATATTGTTACGTAGTCAAATAATTTTACATCACGAATTCTGAAATTTCTAGTACGCCCAGAAGCGAGGTAATTAGACAACGCGTACAAACCTTAAAAAAGCTGTTTATATCCGTTTGGTTTTACTTAATTCCAAATCGCGTCAGTTAGCGGAAAGTAAAACTTTACACGCTTTCAAACATCTGCCAAAATTAGTTTACTATTGTAATAAAATCGAGTACTCCTAAGATGATTTGGAAGAAATTAATGTACATTAATGTTATATTTATTCAATAGTGTATCTGTTAAACAAATCATATATGGGTTGGTTAAAAAAAAAAATTATTTGATTTAATTCCGACGTTATGGAAAATCTGATCCTCCTTGTTTACGGTAACTTGATATACAATTATTACAGCGTCTCTCTACGAGTTACTTCAGCAATGCGCAGTTTAACTTTCTTTATCTTGTTTCTTTTAGCTACGGAAATGTCCGTTGCATAGGAATAAGACACCCTGACGGACACAATACTACGTTGCACAAGAGGGCAAACATGTGCTAGATTTACTCTATGTATGCTATTTTTAATTGGTTCACTTCCAATACGTGCTTCATGAAAGCTGTGATAACGTTACCGCTTCACAAATCATTCCAATCTAAGGGCACCAATTTAACTGTATTTTAAGACATCAAGTACAGAACACCAAATCTGCCATGAATTTTATTTTATTTGCTTTGCTTCGCAAGTTTTACTCTAAGAAATTATTCGCAAATTTACCATACCAGTGTATACGCTTAGTAGGAAAGCGGTAATGGTAAGTTTTTTCCCTATGCATTCATTGTAGCGACGCTAAATATCCCTATACCTGCAGCTTGACGCGTGGTATTATTTATTTCCATACAGTGTAGGAACCTCCGTCACAGTTTACAAGAAAATGTTTTGCAGTGTAGCTTGTTGAGACGACTTTACGAGGACGGTGAAGAGGGCGTGATTTCTGCTTCTTTTCATGACGGATATGATAGCAGCCGCGAAAGCTAGTTCCTTCGGAATTCTCAAGAAGGCGAATTAATACAGAGATTATGTATTGGTAAGAACACAACATCGTTGTTTGAGTCACGTAATTAGTAATACAACTTATGACATAAATACGTTGTTGGAAAATTCTTTTAAGTAGATTTTGTGTTACTATACGTAAAGCGCAATAAATTGTAAAACAAAGCAGTATAATCCGCCAGAAACTAGCACACCCGCTACCTATAAATGCTGAGAAAAAAAGATCTGTCAAGAAATAAAGACACGTTTGGTATGTGCCAGCTTTTCCCCATCTTGGTCGAAGAGAGTAGTGATAGGGAATTTGACGCTCCGAGACTGTGTATTTTGATCACGCTGACTACTTGACGGATGAACTAGCCGAATGAAGAATGTCGTAATCTAAGTACCACTGAATGTAAATACTATTGTAGAAGAAACGCAGCCATTACAAAACTTCGCCGAGTTTTTGAAGCTGTCTGCTTTTGACTCAACACGTCTGTAATCTCTTGCGTATAATCGTGGCGCCTTTGAGCGGGCAGACAAGCGACATTCGCAAGCGATCTTTTCGTCTCTTTCTATACAAGTCAAACACCATTCCCCTTTCCCGCGGTAAACCACAGTGTTTTATTAATATTATTATTATTATTATTATTATTATTATTATTATTATCTTGTGCTCCGCACATGATAGTTTCCGAGTACGCAATGACCGCGCTATAACTGAAATAACCATGGCCATGAGAATAACAGTGAGCGTTTAATCACTCCTGCACAGTGGTGTTGGCTAAATCTACGAATATCAATACTTACAACCGCTGCCAACGCATATCTGCGTAGCAAGTTGGAGAACTTTTAAACTTCTTATGCAAAAAAATGCACCTCAAAACGCACATTCACAACTGTACCTATCCGGTCACGAAAATAAACATGCATTACGCTTCAATTCATCATGTTCCTTATTGCGTTTTAATTCGTTCCTTTAGAGCGCGGTTAAGTGAAAAATGCAACAGCGGCAATAATTATTTCATATCCATAAAAAAACAGTTTAATAATGGGATGTCTACCACAATAATAAAAGGGAAAAACAACTTGAACGAAAAAAACTTGAAATAACAATTTGGAAATAGTTCTCATTTGAAAGCGAAATCCCATTGGCCGACAAACGAAAATATCCGGTTTTATTACGTCAATTATAGTCGATTCTTGTTGTTAGAGTTGTGGATATTGATATGGTTATAGTTACTTCGATTGTAGCACAGCCTTAAGAGCCGTCTACATAAAAATCGTGGTGTATATCGAGTGTACTGTATGTCTCTTTAGGGCTTAGACGGCCTTTCATTCACGCTGTGTAACTTGCTTAACAATTACACAATCTTGTTTATCTACATCTGTTTGCAATCACCGATATTCCTGGATATTACACGAGGATAATAAATCCGTCTTCTGTTATATCTTCGTGGCATGCTAGAAGTTTCCCCATTCTACACCAAAGATAACACGACACAAGTACAAAGTTGTGGACACCGAGCAAAGGATAAGATAAGAAGAGGAACAAAACCTAATCGTTATCCCAAGGTCACGGACTCAGAAAAATTACGAATCTGATAATACATCAAATAGGCAAACGCGTCATGTCACAGTATATATAGTGTGCTTGCCGCAATGGTTGAACTTATGTCCACCTAAAATGCAAACCACTGAACCGATTTCGGCCGGACAAAGTTTACTGACATCCATGTATTATACACAATCTGTAAATGACTCAAAACGTGAACATCGCCCATCGTTCTAATAAATCTACGGAACATCTAAAGTTCATCCACCAATTCAAATTTAACTTTTTTTTTTTTTTAAAGAGAATACAATACAAGCGATTGTCCAACGGTAATAACAGCTAATGGGGCATTACTCACTCACTTTAGGGATCGTACACCAATAGCCGATTCAAGTGCATGTGCAATAAGGGGCGCACGTAACAGTTGGCAACAAGTTAAGAAAAATTAATTACTAGCACTTGACGCTTTATTGCGAGTGTAATATTAAATTTTGTAGCCAGCGAAGTTAGCATGCTTCTTGTTTTTTCACATTCTATTACGAATTTGAATTTTATTATTTGTATTATTTAAGTTCTCAGGACATACTGTTCTGACCCGCGATTCAACGCTTGGTAAGACTGCGTGAGGCGTGGAAGCGAAGGCATAGAAATCAAGAGAAACGGTGAAGATGTGTGTGTGTGTTATTACTCGACTTGAAAATTGAACGGTTCATCTGAATAACTACAGAAAAATTATGTCTTTTGGATGACTCAAACTAACAAGTGTGCGAAAATGAAGCCTTCTGTATAATTTTACTCACTTGTAGCTGGCCCACTGCCAACTGAGCACTTGTAAGGAGTCCTCTTACAGTTGGTTCTCTCTTATCATTTCGCTCAACGCTCATTTTATTATACAATAGTTCACATGTTAAACTACATAATAATATGATACCCTTCTTAAATGTCTATGTTTAATGTCTTTTAATTTCGTTAACTAATTGTGATAAAGCTACAGTATGAAGACTTGAAAACCTATTTATACATTTTACAGTTAATTTGTGTCATTTATACTACATGGAGAAGTGCAGATGTCGTGAAGGTAACCAGGCAGGGGTTTTTGTTTTTGCTTGGAATGTTTGTGTGAACATTAATTGAGAGGGCAGGAAATGAAGACTGCTGTAAAAAAAGGTTTGTTGAAATAAGTATGTAGTTGCTACTGGTGTCCTGCCGAGCCAAATGATCTGTGGATGAAGAGGATGTCCTGCAGTCCTGGAGAGTATCGTCCACTCCTGATGACGGCTGCATCTACGTGTTGGACCGATGTTGCTGTCCAAGTTTCATAATTCATGGTTTGGTGGACCTTTGACTTTGATGGCAACCAGATCTTCATGACTTCGTGTCTACATTACGTCAAGTAAGGCGTATATTACCTTTAAAGTTAAACATGGACCAAATTTTCATAATGAACTTTGTTTCAAACTTCTCCAGCCAGTAATTCATTAAAGTGGCTTAGTCTCAGAAGTCCTGATCATTATTTGATGTGAGGCTCAAGGTCACACAATCGGGAGTTTTAGTTGTTTTGTAAAACTGAGTTGCTGGCTGAGGGCACATGTAGGAGTGCAGTTTCATGGACCATTTGATTGAGCTTAATATTCATTTGCATGTGTTCGTTATTGAGTTATCATGGAATATTTAGGGAACATCCTAAATTTTATTTCTAAAAGTAATCATATTCTTATTATCATGTTATTCATACTCTAACAACAGATAGTAGTTCTTCCTTCTTTTCTTTTATTGTAGGATTGAAGGGTAGTTGTGACATGTTGTCCTGTGTAGTGTTAGAATTGTCTGTTTATCAAAGTTATAAACTTGATTTTTACATGTGTTTTCTGTAGGTAGAGCCTATCTTAAGGTTGCACTATTATATATATATAATTACTAGTACAAGTTTATGCCATTATGATCCTAGAAGGCATTATAATTTAAGGTGATAATTCTGAAGATAAAATTTGTTTTTTCATACTTTTTCTTGAATAGAACTACCAAGTTTATATGTTCTCAAATATACATGTGAAAAGGCGCCCATATCTCTGCATCCATTAACTACACCCTTATAAATAATTCTGTAAGAAATTATACACTCTTAAAGATTTCTTTTGATTCAGTACGTATCATTCTTTTATATGTAAGAAATCAACATTACTGAAAACATAGTGACATATATATACGCCTATCAAGTGAAAATTTGAAATTGTCGGAAAGACGAATAGTTTGCTAAACGCCCAATAGTTATTTTCGAATTTATAGGGGACCTCAGTGGATAGTGGTTAGACTACTCGCCTCCCACCAAGGCGAACCGGGTTCCATTCCCAGCGAGGAATCGCCCGTATTTTCGCATGTGGGAATCGTGCCGGAAGATGCCACTGTCCAGCGGGTTTTCTCGAGGTTCTCCACTTGCATTCCGGCGCTGCTCCATACTCACCTCGCTTCACCCTCATCGGCTCTCAACACCTCGATATTAAGAAACCCCCAAATCTCTTCACTCACTTCACTCACTCGAGTTTATAAAACTAATGAAAACTATAATGTGTAAGGCGGAGCCGTGGAACTACTTTCCACGATACATTGCCAATATTACTTAATTAATTGTTCTTGTTAAAATATCGCAGTTGCGAAAAAAAAATTTCCATTCGGAGACTGATTTCAAAGAATGTAAAGCTCCGCAAATGCGGTCAGTAGATATTTTAGACTTAAACCGTCTCCGTTTACTCCAGTGTTTTCTTCCAGCTGCAGACTCCTGCCAGTATTGTTCTTATACAGCGTGTATATGAAAGTGTTACAGACTTCGAGAGACGATTAAGTATGAAAAAAAAAAAAACATTAAATATACGCGCGTTTTATAGCTTCCAGTGATTATTCAATGAGGCACGCTCCCTTGAAAAGGTCCAAATAATATGATTCTAAGTAATAATTATTGAGACAACGTGAAATTAATGGAAACATTTCTGGGCGTTTATTCTAAGTTTGTCGAAACGGAGCTCCCGATCGTGGAATAACGATTTTCGTCATATTTCCGGGTTTTGGTATTTTAAGTTAAATATGACTTCTCGATTCTCGAGAGAAAACGATCGAGAGTACTCGACAGCTATATGTTGTCGAAAGCTGCGTCCCGATCGGGAAGTGGAAATTCAACATGTCGGGTGAGAAGCGTGGTGGCCGTATTTATTGCATATCTTATGGTTTCATACTTCTTAAACATGATACATAACATACAAAAGGTTACAATTATGTGGAACATTATTATATGCATGTTATTGTTTCCACACATGTTCGGGAGTCTGAAGTTATATTTCTGTATCGTGAGTTAATTATGTAGTGTAGCAACGGCAGAAAGGTTATGTGTTTATACGAGCATCGTGTTGGTGTTGTCGGAGTAATGAATCGGTAGTTAATGATTTGTGTAATTGCTTTCTTCAAGCATAGTTGGTCGTAGTGCATTTTTTGAGTGAAATGTGTAATAGTAATCGGCGCGTGTATACCGCTTCGTAAAATTACTAGTTCTTTTTCTTAAACGCCGTCTGCAATGAATTGACGAATATAATTTACGTAGTTAAGTTTGTTAGTTTCAGGGAACGTGCACAGTGTTGATTTTTCTGAATAATTTCTGCAAATAATTTATTTAATGCTAGCAACGAACAGACGTGGTTTTAGTGAAGTACACATGCAAGGATTAACATAGAAAAACACGTGTTCAAGAGGCTGCGGTATTTACAAACAGTAAGTTTGCGTGTTTGGTAAATAACGTATTTGTAAAACATAACTATAATTATTGCAATGCACGTGGCTTGAAAGAGCCACACTTTCCACACTTTTGTAGTACGTGAATAATATTTATTTGTCTATATCGTAAATGCAACGAGTGTAAGGTTAATTTCGGATAGTATGCGTGTGTGTACTGCTGCATCTGTACGCATACGAGCAGCGACATATGTATCGCGTTTTGTTTTTCGTTAAAGTTACAATAATGTAAATGTTATTTCCCTACGAGCAAAATTTACCATTGCTCCATCGAAACAATATGCAACTGAAAATGCCACACACTTGTAAGAGCATCAAAATAATGTCGTTTCAAGAAAGATGTTATAAACTAAAGCGCCCCCCCCCCCCATTTTTTTCCAACATCTCATGCCTACATGCAATAATAAAACTAATTAAATGGGTAGCTTATATCATTTTATGAATAACTATATAGGCTACAGTCTTTGCGTACGAAGCACGTCACTTCATTAGTAATGGGAATTCCTGCATTCCTACAACAAATTAATTACACACTGTATTATGTAAGATTTGTTGTTTAGGCCTAACGTAATTTTTCAAGCAAACTTTACAGTTGTATTTATTAAAATGACATGTTATGTATCGTCTTCTATACATTTTGTTACATGCATCAGAGTGAACGTTATTTGAAAGGACTGTTAGAGGGAAGAGGGAATACTATGTAATCTCATCTTTCAACAGTCATTTTTATACTTGAAACAGTATGTTCCTTTAAAACGAGTAATATTTTCAACAGCCAACCTGTGTGTATAACAAATATTCATTGACCGTGTCGCCATTTTCCTCGCCAAGCATCTACGATGAGATCGCAGCCATATCGAGAAATTCTACTAAAATATCCCGCCTTACGCTTTAATAAATGGAATAGTATTTATTTTAAATAAGACAATTTATAAATAATAGATATACGAACGTGCACTTTCATGCGTTAACTAACCACTTAAAACGCACAGTTTATAGGAATAGCTTTACTTTAATCATACATTATTGCAGGCACAGCGTGTGTCTGCATTCGTCACGTTGCCTGCCTGAACACCAGCAGGGAGGGGAAGCGAGTTGTGGTGGGGTGGTCGGTAAAACCCGAGGATTGCCGAGGTAAAGAGGTCTTGAACCGATAGTGCGCTTAGAATAGCTATTTGGGCACATTTTGCCCCCGATCGTTTCAAACGGCTTGTCTCGATCGGCAGGAAGCTGACTTTCGAGATCGACATCGAGATCTGCCGATAGATTTCCCCAGAAACTTAGAATAAACGCCCTGGACCGGTTAATTTTGAACAACGACGTATCATCCCCTTTGTGAATTAAGCATTGTGCTGTGGCATCACAATGAGTATTTAAATAAAATTGAAAAGAACGTTAACACGCGCTTTGCTGGCGGTCGCTTGGAACGAAATGGCAACGTCACAATAATTGTAACTGATAAACGTTTAATGTCTACAAGATAATCGCAACAGGTATGCTAGGATCCGCCCACGTTCATTCGTGCAAGCATTGCAGCGCCGTAACGTGGACTGTCGCGCACCATGCTACATGTCTGCATTCGTTTGGATCACTTACTTCGACGGCTGCTACGTTCATTGAATTAAAACCACTTAATGTGCTAAACCGTGTACTGTTTCAAGTAAAAAAAAAAAAAACCAGTTTTGGAATGTAGTTATTGTTGCATATCCGCCAGGCATCACCAAACAACTAACGCTGAAGGCTGTTCACGATAAAATGAACAGTTTTGAAATCAATCTTAAATAAAAGTCACGGCCTCTACGTGCATATATTTTAATGGGTGCAATGAGTGACGTGTGTTCGGTAAAGTTGGTAATATTGGAGAGGAAAGTAGTTCCATATATTGACGTCGAATAAAAAGTGTTAGGTAACCATTTGTGATAACTTTAATTATTTCTCTCTCTTTCTGTTTTCTTTTGTAATGCATCGAAGTGAAAAAATTAGCAGATTTATACAATATTTACAATTTTTAATAATTTCACAGCTTCACTTGACCGACGCGTGAATAAAGTGATGAGGCATATGGTAATGTTAATTTTACATGAGATGGAAGAACACACGACGTGTATACAAGTAGATCTTAAGCAGGGCTTTCAAATGTGCTCATTTGACCGTCAACAGCCTATACCTGCGCTGTTTTCTTTTCACCTGTCGAAGTTTGTAACATACTTTCAAATGCGCGTTGTATATATTCTCGCTGTGTGTAGGAAGAAAACGACTTTCGTTCGAGAATCCTCCGGGTCACACATCTTCTGACATTCAGTCGGGTTTGTTCACGTACTTCAGTAGAGCCAGGAAATAAGACGACTGATCGAGAACTTTATGGACAACATTACCTGACCAAATACGCTCCGATGGCTGTACTTAATTAGCTAAACAATGAGAACTGGGTTGTAAAACTATCAACTGCTGAGCTTCTGTATTTAATTTATTCCGATGCCAACGAGTGTTTGTAAACGGTAATGATGAAACTATCGTTTAACAGAAACATTTTCGAAAGGTCGTGCCATCCAACGCCTACTCTTCATGGCCTGTTACATCAAGCGAAAAAGTCACAAAACCAATTTTTTTGATCAATGATAATTTGAGTAATGCGTATATAAAAGTGCATTACATACACGGAACCGCAGCTTTATCTACGTTCACCTACCTTACTTTGGATTTATATTTAAGTCGGTATAGAAGTTTGCATGAAACTAAAATTGAAATTTTCAGGGCTACAGCAAACTTTGAAATTTGTGACGAAATGTAAACAAGAACGGAGTCGTAAAGAAACTGTGTTTAAAAATACATGGGACGCCGTTTAAGTGATAATTTACATCCTAGAACGAATATCTCTTGGAAGTACGAAGTTTCAGAAAATCTCAAGCGTGTACATATTGTTACAATATGCCAGAGGGGCATATCTGAGTTCGTGAGGGATGGAGGTCTTAACAAAAAGAAAAATCACTAAATTTCATTATTACTTTACTCACACCGCTACTATTTACAACTTTAGCCATTCCAACCCATATTATTATTCTTGTTACTATCAGTAAGCGCAGTATTTTATGTCTATGAAAATTGCAATCAAAATCCTTCTCAAAGTCGGATCTGAGGCCTTTCGCGACTTAAGTAGTATCGCTGGCCCGATCTACAAGACTTCCCGCTCCCGAGTATCGCTGAGAGATGTAAGGGCGATGACCAGAACATTATTTCGAAGATAACCCTAGAAATTCACTCCGCTGAAGGTCAGGAGCGTGCCTTTGTAAATCGCAGCGCAGTTCTCGCGTTACAACTCTGCCCTTGGCTCGCTCGAGCGCGGCACCGGGGGAAGAGGAGCGATGCAGGCCAGCGACATGTAACAATATTAACAAAAAAAAAAAACTTTCCCACAAAACATATTTACATACTTTGTTGATTTTATGATCTCAAAGTAGTAGTATACATGGAGTAAACTTTGGGCAACTTCCTATTAAAAAATAGCTTAAAAACAACATAATAAATATTATAAATTAATTTTTTAAATTATTTTTTAAACAACTGAAACTAAAAATATTTTTGAAACAACTAATTTGGTTGGAGGGGAGGGGACTGAGAAATTACTTTACCTAAATAAATGTATAGGGTTTTGCTGGAACCATAAATTTACAAATACATTAACAAAATTAACTCACTAATAAATGTCCAAATTTAAAGTCACGGGATACCGCCTTGGTTAGTTAAAAAATTCAGTTTCACAATTTAAAGTTACAGATTAAATGAACAAATAAGTGTTAACGTGTATTTACGAATGAATTTACTTATTAAATGCCTTTGTTTATGTCTAGTCAGGTGTTCAGAGTAAGCTCCCGTTCCGTATTAACGGTGCAGCGAAATGCAGCGGTTGCCATTGTTAAGATGGCCGCCTGGGTACGCCGCCGAACGGTGTGCAGAGCTCTAGCAGAGAACGTTTTATTAAAAAACCGTCCAACGTGCCTGAATGAGGTCTATTTACGAATAGCACTTAAGAAACGTTACGGGTCTATATACATTTTTCAATTCCTCCATTCCTCTCTGAAGAATATTTTTGGGACAATGTAAATGGCTCAAACGGTTTTATTTCACGGTCATTTTTAGGTATGAATGTTCCGGTACAAAACATTAAAAATGGAATAAAGGCGTACATCAAACCTTTATTTTTATTATTGCGTCGCAAAATGGTAGGGTCTCGGGTGAAAGTCTCGTAGAGGCACGTTATCGGCGGCAAGACTGCACGCCAGTTCGATGCTTTGCGCGTAGAGGCGATGAGAGAGTTGATGCGCATGTCTCGGTCGCCCATAGCGCTCCAACGCTTACATGCTTCAGACGAGCAAAATTCCTTCAACCAGGCGGCCACCTTAGGGGAAAATGGGATTGATTGCTCTTCGAGCTGCGCTCTGGCTTTCTGCCAACACCACAATCAAAAACACTTTTTATTCGACTTTAAGATTTGGAACTATTTTCCATCGATCGTTTCCAACTATACTGGGGAAATGTCCCTCAGCGCGCCCATTAAAATATACGCGTTCAGGGGGCATGGGCTTGTTTCTAAGGTTCATTTCAAAAGTACACACTTGATCGCGAACAGCCTTTACCATGGGAGACTGGCAGTTAACGAGCGGCTACTCCAGCGGCGAGTAAAACTCGTCGAGAGGCCGTTGGCTCGCCTGCTCCGCTTGAAGGAACTAGTCTCGCTCTGACAAGTGGCTTGTCTTCTGTTCGGCAAGGTCGTCCTTCCGTCACGCCTCGCTGCTACTTTGTTTGTTTTCGTTGTCGAGTCAGCGCCCTCCTGACCGACACAGACGTCCGTCTGCACCGACGACATACACCCGTGTGCAGTGTGGAGTCGAGAAATTTCGCCGGCTCTTAAGTCATTTTCTTAATAAGTTCGCGACCTTTTACAACAAGCAGATAACAAACAATTGAAATTACGCACAAAAATATTAAATTACTCGTAAAATGTAAATTTTCTAAAGACTGTTCACGATAAAGTGAGCACTTTAGAAATGAACCTTAGAAAAACGTCACTAGCTCTGCATGCATATGTTTTAATAAAGCTGGTAACGATGGATGGAAAGTAGTTCCATATCTTAAAGTCGAATAAAAAGTGTTAGGCAACTATTTATGATAACTTATCATTATTTCTTTCGCTTTCTGTTTCTTTAATGCATGGAAGTGTAAAAACGAGCAGATTTGTAGTATTTAATTTCTTAATAATTTCACAATTTCATTTGACCGACGCATGAATAAAGTGATGAGGCCTATGGCAATGTTAATCTTACATAAGGCGGAGGAATAAACAACGTGTATACAAGTAGATCTTAAGCAGGGCTTTCAAACATGATCATTTTACCGTAAACAGCCTATATAATCGTAGATTGTCAGTAATTACTACGAATCCGAAATTATGACGTGAAACGAAGCATTTCTGCAAAAGGGGGGGGGGGGGCTTAATTAACATCGAGGTCTTGAGAGCCGATGAGGGTAAAGCGAGGTGAATATGGAGTAGCACCGGAATGCAAGGTCGGAGGGGAAACGGGAGATCCCCGAGTAAACCCGCCGGCCAGCGGCATCGTTCGGCGCGATTCACACGCGCGAAAACTCGGGAGCGACCACGCCGGGAGGGCGTGTTGTCTAACCACTACACCACCGCGGCCCCACCCCGTGTGCAGAAGTTAGTGTCTTTGCTCCGACGTGGGAAACAACGAACCGAACCAGGGCTATAGTGAGCGGCAAAACTATTTCGGCACTATCCTGAAGAATCAGCAGAGGTGGGGACAAAAGCTCTAAAGCTGGATTCACAATAAAATAAAATAATGTGCTGGGAATTACGCAGTAACCGCAGTTATCGCACAGGGAACTACGTCTCTATATTTACGAATCACAATTCACTTGATAATTCTTCACTCTAGCCAATGAAAACTTGCGAAACTATTAAACTTACTACCAATGTGCAGATCGTATAAAAACGAGTATTTAAAACACACTGCAACGCACTTCATTAGACAGCCATGCAGAACCCTTCAACTCAACTCGATAATTCCTATAGGCTATTCACCGTAAAGTGAGCGCTTTTTAAGGTCCTCCCTACAAGCATTAACCATTAATAAATATATGTTATCGCAGCCTCAGGCGTTAACATTTGAAAGTCGTGAACTATACACATTATGTTTATTAGTCATATGGTAATGTTTATATAAAATAGTGGCAGAAAGATGGAAATTATTTGAAAGGGATATCTTAGCACGGCCTTAAAAAGTGCTCACTTTACTATGAACAGCCTATAGTTGCGTTAAATAAAACATGGTCAAACCGAGAATAGCCTACTAATTTTTTCCCCCTTAACACGTACGTACGTAAACAACGAGTTTACCTTAGTCGAAGTCATGTGTTTTGGATTGTTTTAGAAGCAGAAAGCAGTTTATTTCTGGGATTCAAAACCTGGTGACTCCTCAGCTGGCATGTGCACTCTACTTATATTCCCTTTACGGACCAAATGCGTTCCAGTTAGTAAAAGCTATTCACAGCAAACCGACCACTTCTGAAAGCCGTGCTAAGATATACTTGTATGAATAATTAAAAACGTTTAAAGCTAATAGAAATTATAAAAGTTTAAAAGTTTTTTAAACATGTATTCTTAATTCGTTGCATTTTATTCAAAGTGTTCTTTGTCAGTCTTTGCTGAGCAACATTCAAATTTCTCAACGAAATTAGTTAAACACTGGTTATGATCAAACTCTCCTTATAAAATCCCGTCGACATTATATCAACGAGTGACTTGCTAGAAAGATTATTGGTTAAAGAAAGAGGTTTGTGGAGAGAGGGGTGCGTGAGGCGCGGGGGGTTACGGGGTTTGTATATTTTGACGAGTTAATTTTTACAAGAAGTGTGTCAATATGGGTACAAGTAGGTCGAGTTCGCCCTTGGTAGGTTACCGCTCAGCCTGCGGAAAATGAAATACCACCCGCTGTACATGAAGTAACTTAAAGATTGTCACACAATATGCACGCGCTCCACACACACACACACACACACACACACTCTCTCTCTCTCACACACACACACACACACACTCACACAAATATTTTAATTACAATAATTACTTTATATGAAAACGTGTTTTTTAAGTGGCTCGTTGGTCTAGGGGTATGATTCTCGCTTAGGGTGCGAGAGGTCCCGGGTTCAAATCCCGGACGAGCCCAAGAATTTTGTTCCGCTGGATTTGATTCCAATCATCTCTACGACAAAATCGCTATCATCTCTACGACAAAATCGCTATGGAAGATTAAGGGGGAGTTGTCACATGACTCCACGCGAAGTTAGTTTTCTCGAAAGAAGCGAAAAAGAATAAGAACTGCATAAAATATTATTTACTGCCTTAATTTTTTACGAATTCATTATCAGTCTTAATTCTAACTGATGACTGAAGGTCAAAGGTTACACTTTTGCTTATGTTGTACTTCTTGTATGTAAACCTAGTCTGCATGACCCAATTTTGACTCCAGTATAAATGCATCTTAGCAACACTGGCTTCTTGTACGATTTCATTACGCTTGAACAACTGACGAAATATGGTCATCAGGAAATACAATTTGCATGGGACTTGATTATAGTCTACTCACAGTAAAGTGAGTACATTTGAAAGCCCTCTTATTTGGAATAATAGTGAATAAATCTATTTTATTTTTAGCCTTAGACGTTAACTTCCGAGTTCAGGGGAATCCACATATTGTGTTTATTACTTACATGGCAATATTTATTTTAAAAGGTGGTTACAGGATAAAAAATGGCTGAAAGAAAAAAATAACTACGGCATCAAAAGTGCTCACTTTACCGCGAACAGCCTATACCAGTATGTGTTGCGATAGTTATATTTATATGGAATTTGCATGTTTCACATAACACGCGCCCACATAACGCAGTATAGGTAGATATGGTTAGACAATTAATTACATTCAATATTTATATTAATTTTTTAAATAAGAAAAGCAGTGATGATGATTCATTCTTAAGAGTCTCGTTTCACGAATGCAGATGGCACTGAATTGATTCGCGTTTGTAGAATTATTGTAGTGTGATATCGTAACCTTCGCTCCTACTCCATACCGTAGTTTACCTTCGTGTTTATACCAACGGTTTACTTGTTACAAAAAATACTAATAGTATTATTTTATTAAATTCTAGTGCTGCCATTTATATCTACAGTTATTTTCACTGTAGAGCGCAAACGATCCCAAAATTTACGCAATTGTAAGGTTATTAGCGTTATCTACGCAACCACGTCATAAAATGAAAGTAAACTTTTATCTACTTTGATAAGAATAAAGAAAAGTCTATTACGGCAAATACTATTAATCAGGTCCCTCGGTGTATTTTACCGAGGTTGGGTGTACGTTGTGTACTGTCCACCCCTCGGTCCTTACAAGTGTACAATTTAATGTTCCAGTAGTAATCGTCGATAGGTGGTAGTGTTATAAGTCAGTGTCACGTGTCGGGGTGTACGCCGTGCGCTGCCCCTCACGTTAAATAAATTTTTTATGTGTTCATCGACTTTCTCAGTAAAACCAGTTCACCAAATGTTCATATCGTTTTGTTCCCCTAGTAAGAATTGTGTAGATATTTTATTGAGTATTTTGTTATTGTTTATATTGTGGGTTGAATGTGTACTGTATATAATAGGTTAAGGATAAACGCCTCTGTACATCGTGTGTCATAATAAATCTATTTTTATTAAAAAAAAAAAAAAACGGTTAGCACTCTGGACTTTGAATCCAGTGATCCGAGTTCAAATCTCGGTGGGACCTTACATTTTCGTTAAGTTAATCCATTTTTAAAATGAAAATATTGCTGCCGTTTCTTTACGCTACATGTGATGTAAGAGGGCGAAGATTAAGATTGGTAATATAATGATGAGGTCGCATTAAATGTTTATCAAACAAAATTTTTATTCTTAAATAACAAGTCACACGTAAACAAATACGGTAAAACCTCTACACAGTAAACCTCTTTATAACAAAAACCTTCCTATAATAAAATCTGTGTTTGGTCTGGTCATAACTGTATATGATACAATGTATTTTATACTCTTTATAACAAATCATTTTTTCCTCTTCGGCACAAAACCTCTTTATAACAAAGACTGAAACTGTATTATATTTACTTTCCTTTTATATTTCTCCTTTAAAAAAAAAAAAAAAAACCCACTTAGAACTGTAAAAAAAAAACCTACATTTGTTACATATTTCAGATAAAAAATAAAATTAACAAAAGCCATAATGTTTGTTAACTGTTGTAGAAGCTGAATTATCTCCCTTTGTGTGTACCAAGTATATTTTTATCATAAAAGTTTTCATTACTTATTTAAAATTTTAAAATTTTGCAAATTTTTTGTTTACATAATGCTGCTCCAAATAAAATTAGTGGCATATTTCTTTTTCTATGACAATAATAATTTATGGATAGTGGTCATAATGTTTTACTGTATAAGTGCTCAAAAGAAAATCCTTTTAATACTATTCTTAGATAAATCAATACAAAAGAAAAACAATGCTACTCAATTGCAGCAGCAATTATAATCCAAATTTATTGCATGATAAAAAAAGAAACACACTGTAAATCACCTATCTATAAAGGACCCCTCTATAACAAACACGCAAAATGTCGGTCCCTTCAGTTTTGTTTTACACAGGTTTCACTGTATCTCCGAAACGAACAAATGGACACTAGTCTGTTTATGGTAAAATGAGCACCTTTGAAAACCCTGCTTAGGATCTACTTCTATGCACGTTTTGTATTCTTCCGTCCTATGTAAAATTAACATTGCCATGGGCCTCGTCACTTTATTCACGCGTTGGTCAAGCGGAAATGCGAAATTATTTAAAAAAGTAAATACTTCACAAATCTGCTTATTTTTACAATTCGATGCCCTAAAAAACAGAAAGCGAAAGAAATAATTTTAAGTTATCACAAATGGCCACCTAACACTTTTCATTCGACGTTTAAGTATGGCACTACTTTCCATAGATCGTTACCAACTTTACGGGATGAATGTCATTCAGTGCACCCATAAAAAATATATGCATGCAGGGGCAGTGACTTTTTCTAAGGTTCATTTCTAAAGTGCTCACTTTATCGTGAACCGCCTTTACATGGCTTTGGATAGGAAGAAAAGTGAAATATCCCTGCTGCAAACTGCTTAAGTTAGCGTACATAACTGACTGAAGTACTTAACAGCAGTGCTGACGGCAAATATGGAAAATAGTTCCTTGCCGCAACGTCTTACTCAAAGTATCAAAGGGAGCCGCGGTGATGCAGTGGTCAGACTACTCGCCTCTAAGGCGAACCTGGCTCGATTCCCGGCGGGGTCGCTCCCGGACTTTTCGTACATGGGCGGGTTTTCTCGGAGATCTCCCGTCTTCCCTGCCCTTGCATTCCGGTGCTACTCCATACTCGCCTCGCTTCACCCTCATCGGCTCTCAAGACTTCAATGTTAAGAGCCGCCCAAATCTATCCACTCTTTCTCCCACTAAAAGTGTCAAATTTATTTCAAGTAGGCTAAATACAGTTTATTTTCGTTTTAGAAATATTAAGAGATAGGGCTTGCGCAATAGCAGCACGTTTATGTTTATATCAATCTCACAGAGTAATTTTTGTGAACGCAAATAATTATAATAATGTCCAATTTACGGCGGGATGATGCACAATTGACGGAAAAAGAGGGCAAAGAAAGGAGGAATTTTCAGCAGTACTTAATCATCCGCGAACCCCGCCTGCGCCAAGTTCTACAGTAAAGGCCGTGCGACATTTGAAATAACCGCTACCACTGCCATACCAATATCAATTTCCACAGTCGTAATAAATCTCTATGCTATAGTTTAAATAATAAAGCAGGATGTTTTCTTTTACTGTCCAGTCAGATTTAATTTCCTGCTTAGGAAAGTAATTTCAGACCCACTTAAATTTACGGTTTCAGGTGTTGCAAACAAGAAAATTATGATGCGTGCTGTACTTCAGTCGACACAACACTTGTTTCGTTGTCACAGCCAATGAGCTGTATGCTGTATATTTGGCTACAGTTATGTGAACCAATTATTACCTAGACCAGTAAGAAGGTTTGCGAATCGTTTGCCCTCAAGTAATATAATTTCTCAATGAACTTCGTAGTGTGCAATACAGACCAAAAATTACATATAGGCTGTTCAGGGTAAAGTGAGCACTTATGAAGCCCTACTTTCTTTTTATTTCAGCCATTTTTTATCCTTTAACCACCTTTGTAAACAAATATTGCCATCTGAGTAATAAACAGAGCGTGTATATTCCACCACCCTCGGAAGTAAACGTCTAAGGCTAAAATAAGAACTATTTTTTGACTACTATTCCCAATGAGAGGGCTTTCAAAAGTGCTCACTTTATCCTGAATAGTCTACATACGTGCGTAATGTACACAATTGTGTACACTGGGTCGGAATGGGTCAATTAAATAGTCTAACGTTCCTAGATAGATTTGTTTAGATAAACATTTTTCTGTTAAAATTTACTGAATTTCGCTTTTCTCGTCACTTACTTTGTCATCTTAGTTTACACAGAAATGAAAACATGAACACAAATCAAATGACTGCTCAATTTAGTGAACGGAATATATATTTTATATCGTTGAATATTCCGTGTACAGTAATAGAGGTGAAATGTAATTAGCCAAGCGTAGGTCTTCGCATCAAAAATCAAACTTCGTAAACTTGCAATGCAGATATACAATGTAGTCCATTCACGGCTAGTTCCAACTTTGTGCGTAAATTTCCCTCGAAATAAAATGCGTGCACATATTGCCGAATATTTACCACTAAACTTGCAAGTTTTCGTACTTGACGACGAAACACGCTATAATTTCCTCGAGTAGGTCAATGTATATTACTCGCGACTTATTTGCATATACACAAAAGCAAGTCTTCATTTTTCAGGTTATGACCGTATCCTAGATGTTTGAACGCCAAAATTTCGCATCATATTCTTCACCACAAAAAAAAAAAAAAAGTAATACGCCTGTGAAACTTAAGTTTTAAGAGTTTTCAATTAGAAAACAACAACTCCTTTTGCAGATATTTTTATTCGCTACGCAAAGTTTACGGGCTTAGATGAAGTAGATTGTAATGTGACATCCTAAAAGATGTTTTTACCTACACGTGGAAATATAATGCTATGTGTGTATGAGTGGCGTGAAATCGTAATCCCGGTCTTAGCCAGGACCTTTGGAAACGAGACACAAGACAATATTTCGTGAACAGTAAATGAGTGAATAAATCGCAATTTTCTGTATTGTTAGGGACTAGCCTTGTTTTTTTTTTTTTTTTATACGAAGAGAGAATTACCGGTAGTTACTTTCGTATGGATGTGTTTTAAATGAAGAACTTGCAGTGCTGCTAACTTTCATAGTGAACTCATGTTTGCAATAAGTGTATCCTTGATAAAAATGTATTTGTGCACTTGTAGTCGAAGTACAGTACTTTGTAGGTTTTGTAGAATTCTCACTAGTATTGTACAAATTAAAGCTTGGGATCGCTGGTACGTAATATCCTGTTTAGTCAGCGAGTTTTATTATATAAATGCACCTTTTCACTTACTGCGGGTATAGAATTTGTGGCCGTTTGCTACAAGTATAGAGCCCTTTTCACAATGCCGTTTGCACTGAAGTTGAATCATATGTATTTTTTGTCTACATGTGTGTTTGTGTTCTACGTAAAGATGGGGAGTATTTCCAATACCTGTTATCAGTAACATGTATTGCTCCTAGCTTCTGGAAATACCTGTTACCATCCCCCTGCCCTGTAACTGATACTAGTATCACGAAGCAGGAACAATCATAAGTAGAACTCGCTTGTTACTCGACATTCGTGCGATATTATTTCGTACCTGTTCCTATCGTCTGATATTAGAATCAAATAATTTCACTTTTTATATATCCCTCTTCCCCCTCCTCCTCCCTCCCAACGAGATCGGGAAACTGCTATAGTCCATTCACGCTTTCTTCGGCCTTTTGGAATCGAACCTTTGAAAAATCACCCTAGGCGTATTATGTCAACCTGTTTTTCCAATAACTTGTATTCCACAAATATTTAACACTGTGATTAACTTTAGAGTACTGTATTATTGAATAAATGAAACTTTACCTTAGTATCTTATGTAACCTGTAATATTTATTTTGTATTAAATACGAATTTACAACAGCGAGAGCAGCAATGGCTGGTAAGAAATAGTTCACAGTTACAATATTTTTTAACCTCATTTTATGTATACTATTTGTAAGTTAAACGTTGCCAATTGATATATTTGTATTGTTAGGTAGCACTGACGGAAACACATTTCATTGCTGCAGTTAAAAATATCCGCCAAATTCCCGTGTGTAAGCTGGTGTTTTTTTTCCCCGTCTGGAATAAAGGTTCAATAAGCGAAGCAGAGCGTGTCTCTCTCGTTCTCTCTTCTCTCTCTCTCTCTCTCTCTCTCTCTCTCGGGAAGATCGTACCACCTGTGTAGGAAAGGTATACATATTGTTATTTCTAATTTCAGCACATCTCATACTAATTACAGTAACAGTAATGATGTCTGAGATTGTAATTTACAACTGAAACGAGATTTTATTGTTTAAATTCATATTATATATTATTTAGATGCAACGATATATTTTAGATGCGATGGCGCGACACAGCTCGTTGCGCGCCGACACTTACAAATCCAGCAGGTTGGCAGACGTGATGTGGAAAGCGTTCCCAATATGGCAGCGGCAAGCGACATTCAATGACACAGCGTGTTTCTCAATGAAGCGTAAAGTTCGTACTCGTGTTTTTGAAACATCCTACGGAAGTTACAATGTTGTGATAAATATGTATCTTCACGGCAGAGTGAAATTTGTTGTGATCGTTGCGTATTAAAGGGCGTGGTGGCTGCGTTGTGATCGTTACGCAGGCCAGGTGTGTGTGTTGATTTCAAATATGTGCAAAATTTATACGTTCTAACCATGAACTTATGTTATGATGTTATGACGAAATTAATTATTTACCTTCACGTCTGTTTATCACGACGTTGTACCTTTGCGCTAGGTGTTTGGAAAACAGTTGTGTAAGGAGGTTACGTTTCTGTGATTTGAACGTCTGCAACAATCCCAACGAAATACTAAACCCGCACAGATGAAATTACATAAATAATAAAATAAACCTAAAAACCATTAAGTACTAATGCATGTAAATATTAGCAGAATAAATGGTACGGTTATAGACATGTGTTTGCGTGTTCGTCACTATCTTTTACGTTTGTCGATGTACAATAAATAAGTGACACATGTTGCGTGCTTGAATTTACGGTGTCGTTTCGTTGGACTGGTTGTCCCTTCATTTTCATTTTTATTCCAAACACATTAATAACAACAGGTTAAATACTATTGTTGTTTACGCCACAGTTGTAACAAATACTGTCATGGCAAAATATTTATGTGTATTATGTGTAACGTGCTATATCGTGTTTAACAAATAGTTATAATTCTGACCTAAATATTGTTATAGGCCTACATTGTGAACATACGTAGGAAATGGTTTCTGCAATATGACACAATTCTTTGAACAGCTGTAAACAGCAACCAATGCATTTGATAGTTATAAAAGTAGGAGTCACATGGCAGTGTTTATGTTTACGTGTGACGGAAGGATACGTAATCAGTAACCAAAAGTAGAAATTTAGCAGGGCTTGAGAAAAGGCCGAAATTATCGTGAATCAACTATAGTCCATTCCCGATTGGAAGCGACTTAGGAAAATCAACCTTTGAAAAAACATTCTAGGCAAAACATGCCAACTTGTTTTTTTTTTTTTTTTTTTTTTTTTCAATTACCTGTATTCCACAAATATATAACACTATGGTTAACTTACGAGTACTGTAGTATTGAATAAATGAAACTTTACCCTAATATCTTCTATAACTTGTAATATTTATTTCTTTTTAGATGTGAATTATCAACAGCGAGAGCAGCGACGTGTTGGCAACGGCCGGTAAGAAATAGTTCACAGCTAAAATATTATTTTAACCTAGTTTTTTAGTATACAATTTGTAAATTAAAAGATGCCTATTGAAATATTGAAATATTTAGGTAGCCCCGATGGCAACATATCTCATTTTTACAATTAAAAATAACAGCGGAAAATATCGTGAGTAGGCCGTAATGGTACGGTGCTGTTTTATTGTGAGAGCAATTTTGAAGCAACTGTCTCCTGAGCGGGCTTTGTCGCTCTCTCGCTCTCTCGCTCTCTCGCTCTCTCTCTCTCTCTCTCTCTCTTTGTTTTTTCGCACTCGGGAAGTTTCATTTCGCTAGTAAGCGATAAATTTGTATATGTTTTGAATTGGAGCATATTTCATACTTATTACAAGAAAAAAATGAGTTTTGAATTTGTAATTTACTACTGAAAAGATATTTTAATGTTTGAATACTTATTTTAATATATTTATATATGATGACGGGGCAGTTTTACCTAGTGAAGTTGGCAGACGTGGCGAGCCATGCCGTCATGGCGTGTTGCTGTTTTACCAAACGAAGCGTAAATTATACTTACTCCGAAAAATGCTTCAAATTGCCACATCACGTTTGTAGACGTTATGTTTATTAAACCTACCTAAGCAAGTTACAATGTTTTGATAAATCTGTGTTTCTGAGGCAGTAATAAATATATTGTACGGTGTGTTTCGTTAACCGCTGCGTGTGAAATAGCGTGGCGTGGCTGTTTGGTGATAGTTACGCTGGATCTGTTTGTGCGTGATTTCAAATATTTGATGTGAACAATTTATACGTTGTAAATGTGAACTGTTTTTATGACGAAGTTATTTATTTACATCCATGCATGTTTATTTATCACAACGTCATACCTTTGCCCTGGGTGTTTGAAACACAGTCGTGTAACGTGATTTACCACCAATCCCAACAAAATATCCAAGCCCCGCCCCAATAAATTTCAATAAACCTAATACACAGTAAGTAACAATACATATAAATATGAGTGGAATAAAAGTTACGGTATGGCTTATTTAAGTTCACTGCTATATTTTAAGTTTCTATAACAAAAAAATGTGCAAACAGGTTGCGTACTTTATTTTAATGTCGCTTTTTCGTTGGACTGTCTATTCATTCGTTATTTGAACTGAGGCCGTCCTTTTAGAGAAATAACCCAAAACATGTCAATAACAAAAAGTTAAATACTACAGTTTATTACCGCGCAGTTGTAACAGTGTTTAACACAGTCGCGGCAAAATATTAACGTGCCTTACGTGTAATGTGCTATGTCGTAGAAAACAAATATGTTAATGTAACGTAACCGTAAGAACTATCGTTAATTCAGGTATTTTTAAAAAGTCATAAAGCTGACCCAAATAATGTTATAGGCCTAAACTGTGAATATTCATACAAAATTGTATTTGAAATAGACCTAAGACAGAATTCTTTGAAAAGCTGTAAACAGTAAACAACACATTTGACAGGTATAAAAGCAGAAGTCACATTTCAATGTTTATTATTAGGTGCAGCGAAAGTATACGAACACACGTACACACACAATGGAATGTAAAGATTGATTTTGACAGATGCTACATGGCAGTCACATGGCAATGTTTGTTTACATTTAGCGGAAGGATATGAAACGGGCCTGTAAGTAGATATTTAGCAGGGCTCCGAGAAAGTTGCTTCCAATGGTTAGTGTTGCTGAGGCCAAAAATGAAATATTTTTGTAAGTTTTATTACACATTTCATGTTAGAAATAACTTGGTTACAAGGATACTTATATTAAATTTTACACATTTTTTGAAACGTCTCTGTTGAGTTATAATTTACACTAGAAAGTAGATATTATGCATAGTGTTATGTATTGTTTTGATAATTTAGTATTGTTGTGTTTTTTTTTTTTTTTTTGTGAGCGTTCTTCTATCACACATTTGTCTCTACCGTATTCAGTATCTACATCTGTTACACCGCGCCTGTTACTTCACTCGCCTATAGGCTGTTCACAGTAATGTCAGCACTTTTGAGGCCCTAGTTAATTTTCCTTTCAGCAATTTTTATCCTTTAACCACCTTTCTTAAATAATTATTGGCATGTAAGTAATAAACACAGTGTGTCTATTCCACCTCACTCAGAAGTTAATGTCTAAGGCTAAAATATATTTACATATAGACTTTTATTCCAAATGAGAGGACTTTCGAAAATGCTCATTTTACCGTGAATATACTATACATGATTTATACATCTTCATAAATTGTCGCAGTCACGTTGCATTACATGGCGCCGTACGCGGGGGCCTATAAAATATCCACCACGTCACTAAACATGTTTTTACGTTACATTACAAACTCGTCTTCAAATCTGAGTTGTTTTAACGTACGTATAGCTGAGTGCATATTTATTTGATTGAAGTACGCAAAGTAAATCGGCTTTCAAAGCTGCAGCTAAATGAAAATATTTAATCTAATTTAACATTTCGCCCAAGCTGTGGCAGTGGAACGTGCTCAGAGAAGACGGCAATGTAGGATAAAATAATCATGAAAATAAACAGACTGAAATATTGACACAAGCAAAACGAGCTCTAATTTGATATTTAAGTGTAAACTTCTGGCAGTGGGCATTAAAAATCGCTTCTTCTGTGTTCCCTACTGAAAATACTGTATTTCCATGCAAACGCGAACTTTGTGGCTTACATTTAGCAGAAAATTTTCATGTGGTATTTCAAATTTTAATGGTGATTGCCTAAATGTGAATTTAGTTCTTTAACTTAAGATTTCCGAAAGCCCAAATAAATACTCCTTAAACAAGGTTTAAATTAAGGTACTATACAAATATCCATATTTCACAAGTGAAAAGAGTGTATAACTTAAAAATAAAATTTTAATTTCAGTTTCTAGATTGTAAACCATGTACCAAAATGAAAACGATTACACTATCCGTGCAAGACTACAGCTTCCAAATATACGGGAGGTACGCTTGGTAAGATAATGGATTTGAGAAATGTCCCCTGAAATATTTATGGCTCTGACTGGGCTTAGTATAAACATAAACATCCCTTTCTGGAGACTGCCTGTACTTACTGTGTATATAAAAGAAGTTTCTTAAAATAATCACAGTTTAATTTCTTGGGGGGGGGGGGGGAATGAACACATAAAATAACTAGCGATAATCTGTAATCGAAAGAACACCCAGGAGGTCTTCAAGATAGAATTGCAAATTAAATTAATTTATTCGTTGGCGCAATGAAAAACATAAAAACAGAGCGCTTCTAAAAGTACTACGAACAAGTGTACAGAACTAGGTTTCTGATTTATTAAAACTGCGCCCTTCTCATGAATATTAATGCGATAACATCTCGCATGAATTCGCACCGTCTGAATACGCTGTGTTCGACGTAACACTTTGCGTGTGTGCAAATCTTTGGTATACGCCAACTTCCTACTACACCACATTAATGCTGAGTGTGACATTTTTCCATTACGAAACTACAGCATGCAGTCAGCAAACATCTTTATGTCAATCATTCCAGCAGCGACGTTAGAGCAATGGTATTGTTCATATTTGTACCCAGTTGTCTGCGCAATACAAACAGCTCCTGTTGGTAACGCATTGAAGCTCTAAAATATCTGGGAGTAGCACATCATGAAAATTTCGAGATATATCCTAACGTACTGCATTTGCAAAATTCTACGATTCGGACGAAAAAATTAATGAATTTAAAATTCCCGTAACTCGTTTAATTCGTTTCTGAAAAGTCGTTTCTCTACATTTTCATACATTTTTCGGACTGTCGGACAAAATAGATCATAATATGGTGAAAATTCATAAAATAATTTTTGACTCTGGAGCACCCTTAACAGTCAGGATTTCATTGCGAAAAAATTCAACTCTATAATCCATTCACGACTGGAACAGACTTTTGAAAATCAACCTTTGAAATAACACCCCAGGCATAACATGTCAACCTGTTTTTCCAATAATTTGTATTCCACAAATATATAACACTGTGAGTGACTTTAAAGTACTGCATTCTTGAATAAATGAGACTGTAACTTAGTATCTTCTATAACTTGTAATATTTATTTCGTATTAAATACGAAATAAAAACAGCGAGGGCAGCGATTTGTTGGCAACGGCTAGTAAGACATAGTTCACAGTTAAAATATTTTTTTAACCAACTTTTAGTATGCTATTTGTAAATTAAACGTTGCCAATTGAAATACTTAAATGTTTAGGTAGCCCTAATAGTAACATATTTCATTGTTACAGTTAAAAATAACAGCGCAAAATATCGTGCATAGGCCCTAGTGATACGGTGTTTGTTTTATCGTCTGAAGAAACTGTCGGCTGGGCGGAGCTTGTGGCCTTCTTTATATTATATATATATATATATATATATATATATATATATATATATATATATATATATATATATATATTTCTCTCTCTCGCTCTCGGGAAGTTTCGTACCGCTGGTGGAAGGAAAGAAATTATACATATTTTCAATTTTAGCATATTTAATACTTATTACAGAAAATTAATGATTTTTGAATTTTTTATTTACAACTGCAAAGGGGTTTTAATGTTTGAATACTTACTTAGATGTGATGGTGGGATAGTTGCAGGTCTAAGGTTGGTAGACATGGCGAGTGGCTACATGACATGGCGTTTTGTTGCTGTGTACGCAACGAAGCGTTAATTTTGCTTACTCCAAAAAAAACTTCGAATTATCAAAAGTGTGCACAAGTTGTGTGTTTTTTTTTTTTTTAACCCTACCTAGGTAAGTTACTATGAGATAAATATGTTTTTCCACGGCAGGAATAAATTTACTGTCACGTGTGAAAGGACTTGGCTGCTTCGTAGTCGTTAACGCTGGCCCGTTTGTATGCGATTGGAAATATTGGACGTGCAACATATTTATACGTTTTAATCGTGAACTGTGTTTATGAAGAAGTTAATTATACGTCTTTTTATTTCTCACAACGTAACTTCGCCTTAGTAGTTTGAAACACAATTGTGCAATATGCTTACTTTTTTGTGATCTGAATGTTTGCCACAATTCCAACATATTGCTACGTCCAGCCAGAAATTGTAAATAAATAATTAATTAAACCTAGTAAAAACTAAATACCTACGAAAAATATATCACCAGAGTAAATATACAGAAAGTATTTGTGTGCATTTTCACCGCCATCTTTAAAGTTTATCGCGGCTACGTACAAAAAAAAACCAGCGACAGTAGTTGTGTGTTTGGATTTACTGTCTGTAAACCAACACACATCAATAACAAGAGGTTAAATATTAATGTTCTTCCCGCCACAGTTGTAAGAGAATCTTCTGTACAGTCGTAACAGTAAACAACGCATTTGACAGTTATAAAAGTAGAAGTCACATGGCATTGTTTATGCTTAGGTGTAGCGGAAGGATACGTAATCAGTAACCAAAAGTAGAAATTTAGCAAGGCTTCAGAAAAGTTTCTTCCAGTCGTGAACAGTCTGTATAAGCTAATAAGCTGTTCACAGTGAAGTGAGCACTTTTTAAGTTCCTCTTAAATTTTAGCTTTTAGCCAATGTCTATCTTTTCGCCACTTTTTAATATAAACATTGCCATATGGCCAATAAACATAGTATATACATTCCACCACTCTCAAAAGTTAACGTCTGAAGCTGCCATTAAATATATTTATTAATGATAATGCCTGTTGGAAAGGCCATAAAAAGTGCTCTCTTTACCGTGAATAGCCTATAATGGTCGATAGGCGCTATGAAGTGCACATTGACCGTAGGGATGTTGATATCGGGAAAATATATCGATATTATTTATACTGGTTATTTATAAATATATAGTTTTACGAAACGATATATCGGAAGAAAAATATTGATCTACCGTACATCGGAGACCGATATTTTAGGTATTGAAGGCCTTCACAAATGAAAAATTTGCTTGTAATATTGCATATTGCGGACACGAGATAGTGCATAAAGATGCGGAGTCTGTTTCTGGTGCATGTTGCCATAGCCAATTTTTGTATTCAAAACAGAGCTTATTAAAAGAGCATTTTATAAATATTTTTCCCGATACCTGGAAAAAAAATTGGTTTCGGTAAAATATCGTTGGAAAATTCCGCGATTTATACCGATATATCGTTTATATAATATCGTCATTTAAATATATCGATATTTTTTCAACATCTCTAATTGGCTCTGAGTGCGGGCGGTGTGTATTATGTCGGAAACCCACAAATTGGCTGACCTGTCACTTGCCCCGCTGAGATTCTCTCACATTCCTGAGGTCGAATGGAATCGACTCACGCTGGAGGTGTGTTAAAAATCGTCACACAGCGGAGCGCGGATAGTAAAATATGATAACGTAATACCCAAGGAACTTAATTTCAAGATATAACCGGGAATGGCATATAAAGGGAACATTTATACTACAGATAAGCATAAATTGTATGAATGATAACTCAATATATATTACATTATAAACTTAATTATGGCGGATGCTAAGGACTGGGTCTGATATCCTAAATATTCTATCTGCCCGTCTGTATGCACGACTGGGAATGAAAGCTCCATACATTATGGGTTGATGTGATTGGTCTTCACTGATGTTCCAGTTTCTCTCGGTAATAATGAATTAGCCCGCCTACCCGGGTCTGTTTCGCTGTTTTGAAGAAAACAGAAAATAAACGGGAAAGCGATCAGATTTTACTGTCACGAGCATTGAGTACCCTCTAAGATCAAAGAAATACGTTAGCGTGCAGTATTTTCGGCGTTCTGTATTTAACTACGAAACTTAAAGCAGCCACCCTCTAATTTAATTCGTAGAAATAGTTTGCAACACAAGTTTTGAAATTATTCATGTAGACCCTAGTACATTTTAAGCTATTGAGCATGTAATTTCTGTATTTGTTAAAGGAGCACCAAAATAACATTCACAATAAACGAGGTTAGTGTGGTACGATTTCTTTCGTAAGTATGACTTACGGTATGACGTAGTTTTCTTTCGCCGATGGCGCGTATTTCAAACCGTACGCTTGAGTAGACCTTAGATTTCCCCTATCGACGACAGTCCAGCGAAAGTTATTCGCGAGAAAAGCTCCGCTCCTGAACCTGGATAGACTGCGGAAGAGAGGATAATTCTCGGGACCGGATCATAAGTACTCTGGGCGATTCATCAGTCTTGCGAGGCGAAGAGCATTAAATATAGATAAGTCTAGAAGTCGTAAGCCCCGGGCTAAATACTCCTGGACACGGGATTGTTCAAGAGTGGCGAAGTTCGCTGTTCGTCCAAAACAAACGTCGCCCGGTTATCGGCAGAGAATGGTCTTGGCGGCAGCCGGCAGAACTTGTGAAAAATTCCAGGATACTGCTAACACTGCCACCTCCTCTCCCCAACCCACATACCCTTATTTAGTCACACATGTTCATAAACACTCCCCTTTTTCACAACCTATAAATTTAGATTGGCCATAAAGTGTTGAAACATATTTATTCAATGTTAATTTTTACTTTCGCAGATGTGATACAGTATTTGAAAAATATTATCGACGGACAATACAATGGATTCCCTCGTCACCCATTTGCCTGCAACTTCCTTACAAAGGCTGTTCACGATAAAGTGAGCACTTTTGAAATCAACCTTAGAAAAATGTCACTGCCCCTACCTGCGTGTATTATAACGGGCACGCTGTGACTTGCGCCCGGTAAAGTTGGTAAGGATGGATAGAAAGTAGTTCCATTTGCTAACGTAGAATAAAAAGTGTTAGGTAACCATTTATGATAGTTTGAATTATATCTAACGCATTCTGTTTTTCT